>JADBJO010000759.1:372500-417500 GCA_016801955.1 Conus betulinus | reverse complement strand
GCTAGGATAATGTGTTCAAATGAGGACATAGAACTGGGAATGTGCTTGATCATGCTTCAACTTGTCTTTAAAAAGCCAGTTCTGTAACCATCGCAGTATCCAATCCATTTTTCAGAGTAGAGGTCAACCAGACATAAACCAGTAAGACAGGTCATTGTTCGAAGTGATTAGATTTTTTTTTTTTTTTACTTTTTTAAATTGCATTCATACATGTGTATACAGGGAAGGCGTGTTTGTACATAGTGATCAGATCTTTTTTGTTGTCTGTTGTCAGGAAAGGAGAGTAAAATGACAGCAGTATACCGAAAAAAACCCTAATCAAATATGCGCAGATGCATATGCACGCATCCCAGATATACTTGCTTGTGACCGGTGGAAGAAGGAACAACCAGGGAAAAAAAGCATACAAACTGAGACTTGATGGAGGGTGCTACTTACAGCTTAGACATGGGCAGCACCATTCATGCCGAGTGATACAGTGGTTTTCCAGATGGTCATTATAGAGAGATTGGGAAAAAAAAAAAATCTTTGTTTAATGCTGGAAGTCATCCTAAGAAAGCTCCCAGTTTCTACTTAACAGTTCTACTTAACAGTTGAATGCAGTTCATGACATGCATTACATGAAATACGTGATTGTGAAACACATGTCAAGAAAGAAAAAACACATGTTTTCATTCTCTTAACAGTGGAAAAACCCAGTGAAGTGGCATTTTTGTGTGTGTATGTGTTATGCTGATGGAACGTTGTGCTATATAAGCATCTGTCCAACATAAAGATACTTCAGAAAGTGGTGTGTTACCAAAAGTTGCAGGTTTTTAGAACTTACGTCTTCATATGAAAAGGTTAAGTTAGCTATAAAGCTTTTAACATCATCAGTGGAAATGTATTTAACTCTTTCATATTCACACTCATTCCTAGGCTAGGACTCTGAGATTTTACCGTTGGTAAGGGTTGTGTGTATGTGACTGTTGACAATCTCACCTTCAAGGTCCATTTGCAGGAAATGGGGGGGGGGGGGGGGGGGGGGGGGGGGGGGGGGGGGGGGGGGGGGGGGGGGGGGGGGGGGGGGGGGGGGCTGTAATAATTTTAAAAAAAAAAGACAGAAAATGAAAACAACAGTAGCCGTGTGTGTGTGTTTGTGTGTGTGTGTGTGTGTAACATGAGTGTGATGTTGATGTGTTTGATATGTACAGTAGTGGGTTAGTCCCAGTAGCTGTGTGTGTGTGTGTGTGTGTGTGTGTGTGTGTGTGTGTGTGTGTGTAACGTGAGTATGATGATGATGTGTTTGACATGTACAGTAGTGGGTTAGTCACAGTGACTGTGTGTGTGTGTGTGTGTGTGTGTGTGTATGATGTTGATATGTGTGACATGTGCAGTAGTGGGTTAGTCACAGTGGCTGTGTGTGTGTGTGTGTGTGTGTGTGTGTGTGTGTGTGTGTGTGTGTGTGTGTGTGACGTTGATGTGTTTGACATGTACAGTAGTGGGTTAGTCACAGTGGTTGTGTGTGTGTGTGTGTGTGTGTGTGTGTGTGTGATGTGAGTATGACGTTGATGTGTTTTTGACATGTGCAGTAGTGTGTTAGTCATAGTAGCTGTGTGTATGTGACTTCTCTGTGTGTGTGTAATGTGTGTGTGTGTGTGTGTGTGTGTGTGTGTGTGTGTGTACGTGACCTCTGTGTGTGTGTGATGTTTCAGGGGGGGGAAGAAAGCTCCCAACACAGAGATCACCAAACAGCCCAGGTCGTGGTACTCCGTTCTCTGCAATCGATGGCTGTCATTGGTCGGGGTAAGTGGCTCATGCTTGACTTTAACCAGTATTCACAACACCAATATTTGCAAGTCGTTGAAGAGGCTTTATTTACATCACTCTTTAAAAAAAAAAAAAAAAATGTGTCACCATGCTTGCTATGTCACCATCTCTGCCGTACCTTGCTACAGGTGTTGAGGATGTGATGTCACCATGTTTGGCATACCATGTTACAGGTGTTGATTAAGTGATGTCATGTGGCAGGTGTTCATTATGTTATGTCACCATGCTAGCTGTACCCTGTTACAGGTGTTGATTATGTGATATCATCCTGTTTGGTGTATCATGTTACAGGTGTTGATTGAGTGATGTCATGTTACAGGTGTTGATGATGTGATGTCATCCTGTTTGGTGTATCATGTTACAGGTGTTGATTGAGTGATGTCCATGTTACAGGTGTTGATGATGTGATGTCACCATGTTTGGTTTACTTGTTACAGGTATTGATGATATGATGTCACCATATCTGCTGTACCATGTTACAGGTGATGATGATGTCATGTTACAGATGTTGATGATGAGATGTCGTATTACAGGTGTTGATATGTGATGTCACCATATTTGCTGTTCCATGTTACAGGTGTTGATTATGTGATGTTACAATGTTACAGATGTTGATTATGTGATGCTACAATGTTGCAGATGTTGATTATGTGAGGCTACAGTGTTGCAGATGTTGATTATGTGAGGCTACAGTGTTACAGATGTTGATTATGTGATGCTACAATGTTGCAGATGTTGATTATGTGATGCTACAATGTTACAGGTGTTGACCATGTTTGCTGTGCCATGTTACAGGTGTTAATATGTGTAGTCATCATGTTTGCTATACAATGGATGTACGCTCTGGGAGAGCTGACCGCCTTCTTCCTCATCTATTTTACATTGGAAGAGAGCAGCCCTGGCTATTTCCTGGTAGGTGTGACCTTGGTCAGCTGTTACTGTTTGAACTGTCATGGAAAGGTCATGTACAATGGGTGAAGAAAATGGTACAAAAACAAACAAAACAACACACACAATACACACACACACACACACACACACACACATACATACACACAATGCATGAAGAAAATCATACAAATACAAAACACACACACACACACACACACACACACACACACACACACCAAAATCCAGGTTTCTCATTGTCCATATAATGTGACGGATGGGAGGATAATGGAAGACATTGAAATTCAGACTTTAGTCTCAGGGGATGACAGAAATGAATGTCTGGTAATTCCCAGGTGTTTGCAAGAAAGTGGAGGAAAAGCAAATCTGTAGAGGGGAAAGGATCTGTAGTTCTCATTTTCTCACTCTTCACCTGTGTTGGGGTCATTTTGCCCTGCAGCTGGTGACTAACACTTCTTGCTAGAGAATCGTTCAATTGGACAGACTGCCCTTTTGGGTAATCATATATGCCAGCTTTTCGTTGGGTGATGTTCAGTGAGAGCAACCTACTGCTTACATGTAGCCTTGGTTCATTCAAGAACCACCTTGTGTGCGCTTCATGGTTGACAGTATGATGGTATCAGTGGCAAAGTATGGTGAACAGACAGTCAACCCATTGACAGGAAGGCCCAGAGCTTATCAGATCAACAGGCAGCGGTGGATGCCCTCACTGTGTGCGATGGAAGCCTGAAAGGCAAATGCTCCCTGATCCTGTCGCTTCAGCATCTATGAGGAAAGTATTAAGCACCCAAGGGCCAGTGAGGGAAAAAAAGCATCAGTTTGGTTGAGAAACAGTTTGAGTTTTCTTGGGTTTGGACTGATGTCTGAACTGCGCTGCTTGGACAGAAAGTAAATTTTGCCCCGTGCATGCATGACTACATATAACTAACTGGAATGCTATCGCTATGCTTATCAAGGTCACTGTGTAAAGTTTGTTCCTTACCTGACCGAAAACCAAGTATCTCAGTGTCTGTGAATGTTTTGCAGGTATTGCAGAGTTCAATCTGTATGACTGGCTCAAATATGGATGTCAGCGCTGCTTTAGGTAAGTGGGCAAGCTACAGACGTATGTGTGTGTAAACACACTGTCATGCACTAATGAATAAAGAGTTCCATGCGTGGTCCAAAAGCAGACAAGCTTTTTTGATGTTGTAAGACAAAATGGGCTGAGCTTGACTCTTGAATTCTGCTGTTGTAAATTTTATGGGCCTACACTTGGAAATGCCTTGAATATTAGTGACACAGTGTTTGTGGTTTGAATAATTCTCTGCACTTGGTAACTCTTATATGCAGCTTTTTCGTATGATGGTACAGAGTTGGTGACATTTGCATTGAAAAGAAAGTTGAAAAGGCAGTGAAATGAAATAAACAGCAATGTTGAAGATGAAGAAATTTGTGTTTGCTGGTCCTGTTTAGGACGGGCATTAGGAGGAAGTACCAATAATAATTGTCCATTGATGAATGATGATGATTAAACCACTGATGGTATGGATGATTGGATGATACTTGTAAAACGACTTATTTTCATTATTATGATAAGACAGATGAATATTTGCATAAAATGAAAAATGATTGTTATGAAAGAGTGATCATAATTATAGTGTTTGACAATAATACAATGATTGTGAAAAAAATACAGTTGTAAAATAATTATGATGGTGGTCGTAAAACAACGCATGATGATGATTGTGAAAATGACTAATGTCAACAATAATGAAAAGAAACTAGTGATGTGACTGACTGACTGACAACGGGTCACCAGCCATGACTGTTGGTGTGTGACTGATTGTCCTCCTTCGTCTAAGAGGTTGGGGAGGGGGGGGGGGGGGGGGGGGGGGGGGGGAGCTGGGGGGGGCACCAGCTTTGACTGTTATTTATGACTGACCTTCCTCCTTCATCTCAGGAGGGGGCGCCACCAGCAGGAGCAGATCGTGGTGGCTCCCAGCACCCCCGCTGTACAGACCCTGGCCGCCCAGCTCACCGAGGACAACGAGGACTTCGCCAGTAGGGGGCGCTATCACCAGTCAGAGGTGATGCAGGGAGACAACTTCGATGACTACGACAGCGAGTAGTGATCGCCGTAGGGACATCGTCTGTGGTATGACAAGGAATCAGGCGGATTGGTTTGATGAAAGGTTTCTCCTGCCTGTCTGAAGAGACGAGGAAGCTGATCCGTTGCCTTGGCTACTGAGGCAGTCCACAGGGTCTGTGCTGGAGCATGGAGAATGGACGGGACACGGTGTGTGTGTGTGTGCATATGTGTCCAAGGAGTGGCGTGAAAACACCACCACACTCATTCCACCTAAGACCTGTGTAAGTGTTGAACCTTGACGTTGTTCTGGCACGAGAAGCAATACGTTGAAAACAACCAGTTGGGCAGTTTTTAAGGGGGACTGATAGGACTGTGACTCTTTGTCTTCAGTGATAATTGGGGGGAATAACAGGGAGCAGGAAAAGGGGGCGGGGAAGAGGTATGTTACGAATGAAGGGATGCCACGTTCATTCGAACAGCCTAAAGATGTGAGCTAGTCCACAGGAGAATTCCAGTTACATTGCAGGCTTTGTGTTGAAGGTGGGGGAGGGAAAGGGGAAGGGTGGAGAGTGTGGGATGTCAGGTAACAGCTTGGTGTCGGCAGAGGTCCTGAGAGTGGAGTGTGCAGCTGAAAAGTGATTGATGAAGGGTGCTGTGGTCAGGTGATGATCAGAATCCCAGTGAGGAGGTGGTTGTTGGCACCCTGGTGAAGAAGTCTGTGATGGTGGATGAACATCGTTGACAACCGTACAGCCAGACCTCCCAGTGAGGACCCTCTGAAGGAAGATTCCTTCCTTTTAAATTTTTTTCCAGGAAGGTTTCTCTTTTTTTTTCCCTGCTGCACTAAATAAACTCCTGAGAAGGACTCTTTTTTGAATAAGGATTTTTTTTCAACATTTTTTTTTTGTCCTTGTACTAGATTTATATCTCGTTGATGACTTCTTTTTTTTTTACAGACTTTTTTTTCCTTGAATTTTCTTTTTTTTTCATTAAATACTAGATTTAGCTCCCAAATAAAACTCCATTTAAAAGATCCCCTGTCTTGATGGATATTGGGGTGGGGGGGGGGGGGGTTGTCATTGAGAGTTTCCACTGTCGGTGTCAGTAGACTGGTAGAGATTGCTAGGACACGGTCCCTTACTCTGAATGTGCCAGTTGCCAAAGATACTTAATGTCTTCTGTCTGCTGCTGTTCGTTCACACTGCTCCTCGCTAAGATTGTATTCTCTTGCTTCTGCTGTTTCTCCTTCGTCTTCTCCCTCCCCTTCCCCCATTTTCTTTCTTTTTTTTCCTATGATGATTGCTCATTTTCCATGCTGTATCAGAGTATGACCTCTGTGGCACTCCTCCCAGACTCCAGACACACAGCCACGCTTGGATTTGGTCTATCACAGCGCTTTTCACCATCAGCCCAGGTCCTTTAAGAGGCCACCCACAGTAGGAGACACTGCACTGCTGCTGAGTCATCTTGATAGTGTTCAGTGGTGCCTTTTCTCATCCAAAATTTTTAGGACTGTGCCAGCTTAGCCCATTACTGACAACTACGGTTGGTTAGCACTTGGAAACCAATGAACATCGTGCTTACTAGACTGGAAATCCTAACAGCAGCATTGTGCTATTACAAGTGTGTCCTTGAGATAGTCTTCTCAAACATCTTACGACATTAATGCTGGTGACACCACCACTGAACATCATTAAACTGATTCGACAGAAGTGCAGTGTCTACTCTGAAAAGTAATCTCAGAATGCCAATAACTCGCTTTGGACTGCTGATGCTGAGACCCGCAACAGGAGAAGCCTGGCTATGAGTTTGTCTGGAAGAGTTCGAAGGCGTGGCTTGAAGGTGATGTTTCAAGCGGGCCGTTGAAGACAGAAAATGAGGACATGTTTACTGATGTCTGTCAACGCTGGAAAGATCACATGAGGCAGGTCCACACAGGCTTGATGTGACATTGACTCCAGCTTTCATTTTGCATCCTCTGCCACCTGGATGCCCTAAAGCACCACGTGCGAGCCAGTCCTGGGGGGGGGGGGGGGGGGGACAACATCGACGAGAACAACAACACAAGGTTTCGGGAGTGGCAGAGTCACCACAGTGGATTCTAGACTCTGAAGGCCTGACACACTGGCATTGCCGTCTTTGACAGCTGGGAACACAAAAAAGGTGGTAGAGAAACTTACACCTACGCAGCCCCCACCCCCGTCTTCCACTGGCCTTCATGTACCAACTACAAGCCAGCAGGAATGATGCGTTGCGGTGTCGTGTGTAAACAGCCATTAGTATGTAACAGCCATTAGGGCTCTGAAGAGGATCTGACAGTATGTAACAGCCATTAGGTTTTTATAGAGGATCTGACAGTATGTAACAACAGCCATTAGGGCTTTAAAGAGGATCTGACAGTATGTAACAGCCATTAGGGCTTTAAAGAGGATCTGACAGTATGTAATAGCCGTTAGGGTTTTAACTCAAGAGGATCTGACGGAACCAGCTTTCCCATAGAAAATTTGAGGTGTGAGCAGTCGGTGGAATTTTGTCCTTCAAATTCTCATTTTGTGTTTTTCCCCCTTCTTTGCATGGCTTTTTTTTTTTATGTGATGACCGCAAGTGGGTGTGGTCAATGCCTGGTAAATCCTGTGATGTCTACTTAATCAATCATGAAGTGTCCAATGACTGATTTAACTGGGGCTGTATTTTGTTTTGTCCTGGTACTTCAGACATGTTGCCTCGTATTAATTCATGTGTTAAATTAACCTATGTAGCCTATAATGTCTAATATGGAGATCTATGGAATCACATTTTTATGTGTGGAGAAAGTGTATGACAAGATATGACTGTGGAAACATCAAGATGTTTTTCTCTCGGAAAAAGAAAAAAAAAGGCGTATGTATGACAGATCAGTGAATCTGTGTGTTTGAAGAAGGGATGGAAGAGTGAGTGATCTCTCATTTTCTTCCTTTTCATTTGTGAAGAGATTTTTGTCTAATGACATAGCCTACCTTGCTGAGGCCTAATATTGTGCAAGAATTCACATATATATATATCTTTTATTAACAAACAACAATCAGAGAGAGAGAGAGAGATAAGCGTAGTCTTTGAAGGTGGTTGAGACATGTCTACACTCCTCAGGTTGTTTTCCACAGGCCAGATGTTGGGGTGCATACCATCAGCAGACCTATGACTGGCTTTTGAAGATGTTTGATGTCAGCAGTGCTCAGAAATCTGTGCAGCTCCGCAAAAACCCAAATACACATAAACACACAGAACAGAATGCAAAGTATTGCTTGTTTAAGACACAGTAGGGACATGTGAAAATTTCCACAAGTATTCTTCGAACGTCACAGAGAGGACATGAAAAATGCTGAAAGGAATACTGCCCAGATTGCAGGCTGCAGGACTGTGAAGTGCCACACGGTTAAGACCCAGATCTTGGAATGGATACGCAAAACTGCCGATCGTGGAATAGATCGTGTTAAACTACATGTCTTGGAATGGATTATGTGAAAACTGCAATGTTGGAATGGATAACCTGAAATCATAAAATCTTGGAAATGAAAGTGTAAAACTGCAAATCCTGGAATGGGATAATGTTAAAATGCGAATCTTGGAATAGATAGTGTGAAAAAGCATATATTGGAATGGAAAAGTGTAAAAATGGAAAATCCTGGAATGGATAGTGTTAAAGTGTACACCTCGAAGAAGATCATGTAAAATTGTAAAATCTTGGAACAGACAGTGTTAAAATGTGCATCTTCAAATGGATAATGTAAAATTGTGAATCTTGGAAATGACAGTGTAGGAATGCAGATTTAGGAATGGATAGTATAAAAATTCAGATCTTGGAATGGAAAGTAAAAATGCAGATCTTGGGATGGATAGCGTAAAAATGCAAATCTTAAAATGGATAATGTAAAAATGCAAATCTTGAAATGTATGGTGCAAAAAATCAGATCTTGGAATGGATAGTGTAAAAATGTAAATCTTGGAAAGGATAGTGTCAAAATGCATCTCTTGAAACGGATAATGTAAAATTGTAAACTTTTGAAAATGACAGTGTAAAAATGTGAATCTTGGAATGGATAGTGTAAAAAAAGAAAGCAGATCTTGGAATGGATAGTGTAAAAAATGCAAATCTTGAAATGGATTGTGTTAAAATGCGGATTTTGGAAAGGTTAGTGTAAAAATGCAGATTTGGAATGGATAGTGTTAAAATGCATGCCTTGGAATGGATAATGTGAAATTGGAAAGTCATGGACACGACAGTGTAAAAATGCAAATCCTGGAATGGGTAGTGTTAAAATGCACACCATGAAATGGATAATGTAAAATTGTAAAATCTTAGAAATGGCGGTGTGAAAATGTGAATCTTGAAATGTATAGTATAAAAAATGCAGGTATAGGGTTGGATAATGTAAAAATGTAAATCTTGACATGTATTGTGCAAAAATGCAGATTTTGGAATGGATCGATAGTGTAAAAATGGAAGTCTGGGAATGGATAGTGTTAAAATGCAAGACTTGAAATGGACAGTGTAAAATTGTAAAATCTCGGAAATGACAGTGTAAAAATGCAAATCTTAGAACGGATAGTGTTAAAATGCAGATCTTGGGATGGATAGTGTAAAAATGCAAATCTTGGATTGGATAGTGTAAAGTTACAGATCTTAGAATGGATAGTTAGAAAATGCATATCATGGAATGGATACTGTTAAAAAGCAGATTTTGGAATGGATAGTGTAAAAATGCAGATTTTGGGGTGGATAATGTGAAAATACAAATCTTGGAATGGATAGTGTAAAAATACACATTTTAGAATGGATAGTGTAAAAATGCAAATCTTAATATGTATTGTGCAAAAGTGCAGATTTTGGAATGGATAGTATAAAAATGCAAATCTTGGAATGGATAGTGTTAAAATGTGTGTCTTGAAATGGATAATTTAAAATCTTGGAAATGATAGTGTAAAAATGCAAATCTTGGAATGGATAGTGTTAAAATGCAAATCTTGGAACGGATAGTGTTAGAATATAGATCTTGTGATGGATAGTGTAAAAATGCAAATCTTGGATTGGAGAGTGTAAAAATGTAAATCTTAGAATGGATAGTGTAAAAATGCAAATCTTGGAATGAATAGGTTAAAAAGCATATTTTAGAATGGATAGTGTAAAAATGCAGATTTTTATGTAGATATTGTGAATGGATAGTGTGAAAATAGACAGGTCTTGGAATGGATAGCTGAAAAACTCAGATCTTGGAAAGGATAGTGTAAAATGCAAATCTTGGAATGGAGAGGGTATAAAGCAGACTTTGGAATGGATAGTGTAAAAATGCAGATTTTGAAATGGATAAGGTAAAAATACAAATCTTTGAAAGGTTAGTGTAAAGATGCTGATTTTGGAAAGGATAGTGTCAGATGCAAAACCTGGAATGGATATTAGTGTAAAAATTCAAATCTTTGAATGGATAGTGTAAAAATGCAGATCTTGGAATGCATAGCGTAAAAATACAAATCTTGGCATGGATAATGTAAAAAATGCAGATCATGGGATGGATAGTGTAAAAATGCAGATATTAGAATGGATAGTGTAAAAATACAAATCTTGGCATGGATAATGTAAAAAAATGCAGATCATGGGATGGATAGTATAAAAATGCATATCTTGGAAAGGTTAGTGTAAAAATGCAAATTTTGGAATGGATTGTGTAAAAAATACTGATTTTGGAAAGGATAGTGTAAAATGCAAATCTTGGAATGGATAGTGTAAAAAAAAAAAAAAAAAAAGCAGATTTTTGAATGGATAGTGTGAAAATACAAGTCTTAGAATGGATAGTGTAAAAATGCAAATTTTGGAACGGATACTGTAGAAATACAAATCTTGGAATAGGTAATGTAAAAATGCAAATCTTGGAATGGATGCTGTAGAAATGCAAATCTTGGAATGGATAATGTAAAAATGCAAATCTTGGAATGGATAATGTAAAAAAAATAAATCTTGGAATGGATAATGTAAAAATGCAAATCTAAAATGGATAGTGTAAAAATACAAATTTTGGAATGGATTATGTAGAAATTCAAATCTTGAATGGGTAGTGTAAAAATCCCAATCTTGGAATGGATAATGTAAAATGCAAATCTTGGAATGGATAATGTAAAAATGAAGATTTTGGATGGATAATGTAAAAATGCAGACCTTTGGATGGATAGTGTAAAAGTGCAGATTTTGGAATGGATAGTGTATAAATGCTGAGTTTGGAATGGATAATGTAAAAATACAGATTTTGGAATGGATGGTGTGTAAAAATGCAGATCTTCGGATGGCTAGTGTGTAAATGCAAATGTAAGAATGAATAGTGTAAAAATGCAGATCTTGGAATGGATAGTGTAAAAATGCAAATTTTGGAATGAATAGGGTTAGAAGTGCAGATTTTGAAGTGAATAGTGTAAAAAATGCAAATCTTAGAATGGAGAGTGTATAAAAAGGCAGATCTTTGAATGGATATTGTAAAAATGCAGATCTTGGAATGGATAGTGTAAAAATGCAGATTTTATAATGGATACTGTAAAAATGCAGATTTTGGAAGGCTTAGTTTAAAGCTCCAGATCTTAAATCGGATAGAGTGCAGCTCCGTTTGTTGCAGAGCTTTACATACCAGCTTCATCTCTCCTCAGTGATCAGTTGAGTTGTGTTATGCCGGTATCGGGAAAGACAGCCTCAAACAACTGAAAATTGCACCGGACATGGTGGGCTATTGGACAAAGCGCCTGAATCGGCTTGTGACAGGTTTCCACATGTCATCGTTTGTGTCCTGGTATACCTGGAAACAAGAAGAAGTAGCTCAGTAGCTGTCTGGTGTCTTGTCTTGTGGGTTACGCTATGATGCTGATGATGCTCCTGGAGCTCTGGTGCTGGGCCACTGGGACAGGCCTGGGTACAGCTGTGCATGGTGGGAGCCAAAAAGAGCAGCATAAGAAGAATGCCTAAAAGGGAACTGGGCACAGTGGATAAGATTTCAGGGGAAAAAGATAGAGAAATGCCAGTTGTCCTGGGGAAAAGACAGAGAAATCCCAGTTGTCCTGGGGAAAGAAGACAGAGAAATGTCAGTTGTCCTGGAAAAAAAAAGACAGAGAAATGCCAGTTATCCTGGGAAAAAAAGATAGAGAAATGTCAGTTGTCCTGGAAAAAAAAAGACAGAGAAATGCCAGTTGTCCTGGGAAAAAAAGACAGAGAAATGTCAGTTGTCCTGGGAAAAGAAAGACAGAAATGCCAGTTGTCCTGGGGAAAAAGACAGAGAAATGTCAGTTGATCTGGGGAAAAAGACAGAGAAATGTCAGTTGTCCTGGGAAAAAAAGACAGAGAAATGCTAGTTGTCTTGAAAAAAAAAAAGACAGAGAAATGCCAGTTGTCCTTGGGAAGAAAGAAAGAGAAATGCCAGTTGTCTTGGGGAAAAAAAGATGAAGACATACCAGTTGTCGTGGGGTTGTATTCAGGATGTCTTTCATATCTTAAAGTGACATTAGCAGGAAAACGTTACCTTTATTCAGGCATTCTTCGCTGCATCTCATCAAGTGATTTACAGATACAAGGGAGACTAGCAGTGCCCTTTTGATGATTTTTGACCCTTCAGCTCCTCAGCTGAGCCAGGTTGAGGTAGGTGCAAATGTATTAAAGGCCTAACTTGAAACAGTTATGTGATTTTGATTGTGAGGTTGATTTGTCCAGCTTGAATAATACTACTACTTGACGTCATGATTCTACTTACTGGTGATCAGTAGAGATCCGACGTTAGCGATGATCTAACAACAATCACGATTCAGCTTCAGTGTTTATACATTTTTTTTAAAAATAGTAAGGGATTTATGGATTTCAACCCTGTACTTTATGTCAGGGGGTAATATTGAGTGACTGAAACAGGTTTTATGCTTTAAGTGTTGACATTATCCCTGTCTCTGTTGACGTCCATGGGTTCCTGTCGTAGTCGGCCATAGTACAGTTCATGCGTTTGCTAGGGATCCTCTGTTACGATGTACAGTTGAATTCTGGTCAGCCTCTTTTTCAAATGATCAGTGATGTGATTCATGTCTCAGTTGTGATAGTATGCATTTTATTTTTGCAGTAAATCCTGGTGTGGTGATGATTTTCTGTGCTATCGCTTCATGTTGTGATCGTCAACTTTCCTGAGAATTCCGGAATATTGATGTAGTGCATGATTCCTTATAGCTAGTCTGAATGTTCTGTTTTGAATGTGAATGTTAGTGTGATGAAATAGTGGGCAGTCTCATGTGTCTGTAGCAGTGGATGTACACATCGAAAGCGAAGAGGCTGAATCTGCAGGGTTTTCTTCTTGCGAGCAGGACTGACGCCAGTTCTTCACACTGGCGTTTATTTTGTAGCCACATGTTAGGTCACAAACGGTGTTTGCTTGTTTCTGTCATTCTCTTCTGTTTTTCTTGTCTGTTATGTTGTCAGTGACTGATGGAATACTTGTTTTTCCTCTACGAAGATGAAGCAATACAAGGTTTTTGTTGGTCTGTCTTCTCAAAGAAGTTTCAGCGTTAAGAAGCGTAATTATTTCCATGAAGAACAAATCTTAAATAAATGTCAGCGAACCGCCCAGAGAAAGGTGGACAAACGAGTCACAAGACAAACCACAATGCGTTTCGACCTCTTAGGTCTTCTTCAGGTGCAACAAACATGAAACAAATAACGAAAATGCACTTAGCATTCATTCAATGCCTTCTTTCTTGCGCTGAACACAGAAGCGATCAAAGCTAAGTGCATTTTTGTTATTTGTTTCATGTTTGTTGCACCTGAAGAAGACCTAAGAGGTCGAAACGCGTTGTGGTTTGTCTTGTGACTCGTTTGTCCACGTTTCTCTGGGCAGTTCGCTGACATTTATTTAAGATTTGTTTAGATTTCCACCTGCAGTCGTTTCACTTTGCAACTAGATCTTCCATGAAGAAGTAAAATCCATGGGAAGTTTCAATCAGTCTTAACAAACTGCAAGGTTTCAGTCAGTGGCATGTTGTTGTCTTTTTTTCTTCATAATGCCATTTTTGGATATGCTCAAGAACATGCACTGGCTTAAAAAAAAAAAAAAATGAATCTGCCCCCTTTTTTGTTTGTTGTTCATACAGTAAAACCTTCCACTAGATGTTTTCCTCCTAATGGAGACGCCCTTCGCTTTCAACTACATTAGATTTACCTCCCATTTCATGTTCCTCTTTTTGAAGACTTTTTTTTTTTGTCCTGGAATATTTTTGTGTTTATCAATACCAGATTTTCATCTTGTTAAAGACTTCTTTCCTTTGTAAACTTTCCCCTGGAACTTTTTTGTTTTCGTCTATACTAGATTCGCTTCTAGTTAAGCATTGCCTCCCTTTGAAGGTTTCTTTTTTTTTTTTTTTTTTTTTTTTTTTTAGTTAGACTCCTTGATCATTTTTTCGATTATTTCCCATTAAAGGTTTTCTCCCTGTGGAGACTTTTTTCCCCATTATTTTGTTGTTGTAGTTTTAATTCACATGAGATTTGCTTCCCAGTGAAGATTCTTTCCCTTTGAAGACTCCCCCCCACCCCCACTCCCACCCCGCCATTAAAAACCCCCCATTAAAAACTCTCTTCCTTAGAAGACTTTTTTTTTCCCCTTCTTGTCTATTTTCTTATGTATATATATATATTTTTTGTTGTTGTTCATCTATACAACAAATGCCTCCAGTTTAAGACATGCTCCCTATCAGGACCCACATTTGATAAATATGCGGAGACAGAAGTATCAACTGTGTCGTTATGCACGCCCAGTCAGTGCTTTATGGGAAAATGTATGAAAGCACTCGTGTTGAGGAAACCATACCCGTTTCCAGTATGCTCACACTCCACCAGCATTTTGTTCTCTGTATGCAGCTGCACTTTACTAAGTGTTGAAGCATAGTTGAAAACGCTGAGAACATAGTCTGTAGGAAAGGGATAGACACCTGGCCATTGGATATGATCTGTATTTTGAAATGGTTCTGGTTACTTTTTTGTGCGTTTTATTTGATTTGAAAGTTTCACTACATTACTGTGTTGGAAGTTATGTTGTGTTTCTTGTTTAGCCTGGTAAATGTATGCAGTCTCACTCAGCAGAGGTAATGGTTGTCTCATAGATTTGAAGAAAAAGAATATGATGTGGTGTTAGTGGATTATGTTAATTGATGAATGTGTTATTATTTTATCTGATCTGGAAATTTATTTGTATTGCAAAAAAAAAAAGAAAAATAAAATGAAATGTAACGTTATTGAGGATATGATAATCATCTTGTGTGCCATGAATTTATCTGCCCAGTGTTGAACACATTTGTAAAATGTGTGTCAATTTTCTTTCTTTTGTATTGATTATTTCACTGTTAGTCCCCATCTCTTTTGAGAAATATGTTTGTGAATATTTATTAGAACTATCCATTTACACTGCAGAGATTTTGGTCCAGTACAGCTCTCCATCTAATCTCCATACAGCTATTGAGCAGTTTTGTTCATTCTCCAGAAATAAGCGCCTTTCTTGCACAAGTTTGACAGCCCAGAGAAAGGCTCTAATCAGACAGCTGGCCTATAATATTTAAAAGTTTGAAACTTGAAATAAAGTTTAAAAGGAGCAATTATAAAATGCGTAGAAGGAAAGGAAATTGTATGGTGGGCATTCCAGGAGTCCAAGACCAGTGCATACCAAACACCAGCTTTTCCCGTGATACATTCCGTTCTGTAGGTATATATTTAGTTCTGTAGTATGCCATCTCCTCCATGTTGGTCGGCTGTATTATTTTATCATATTGCGCAAAGACTGACGACCAGAGATTGTAAACTTTTATTCACTTTTACGCCCACTCTACCCCCGCCACCTCTCCCACTCCGCTCCAGCCTCAAATCCCGATTGGCTCTGCAGCTTCACTGTTGTTGTCGTCGGTGTGTTGGGTCAGTAGGTGGTGGCCTTTGTGCAGAGCGTCAGAACAGACGGCAGTGAACACCACCGAAGTGACCAGGCAGTGTGCACCATCTTCTCTGGTGAGTGGCCTGAAGGCCTCCCGAGATTTCTCACTGTAGGCTGTGCTGAAGCAGTGGCAGGATGTGAGTGGCCATGGGTGGAGGAACCTGGATGAGCAGCATGCCAGTAATGCCACTGGGAGGGAGGGGGGGGGGGGGGGGGGGGGGTTAGAAGGGGAAGCACAGCATGATAACTCTGCATGTCTTGTTTATAAATGTTAAAAACTAATGACTTAATTCTGTTGTTGTTTGTTGCTCTGTGTATGAGTTTTGTAAAAGGCGAAGAATAAATGGTTTATTACTAAAGTGTGGTTTGGTGCAGACTAAATAATTCATGAACTTACAGAATGTTGATTATATCAGTTATTGATCTCCACTTCCATTGTTTCCGTTTTATTTGTTGGTTACGATTTTTTTGTCTCTTCTTTCGACTGGCATTTGTACAGCTTTGGTTGTTTTTCGCTTTTTTTTACCTTTTTGTTACATATGTCTGTCTGCATTTCTTAAAGCACAGATTACGCAGTGTTTGGTCTACCCCCCCCAGCACTTTTGTGTTATTCGCACTTGGCAGAAGGGATCTATGGTCTGTGATAGAAATTACACTCATCAGCAAGTCAGTTTGTGAGGGCTGGGAACCCCCATCTCCTCCCCATTTCATCTACAGTTTCCACATAAATCGCTCAAGTGTTGGGGATGGTGGAAACAACTTCGATTTCTTTGTCGACATAAATTCACGTTATGATTTTGATCACCACCCGCATAAAAGTATTCTTTCATGGAAGATTGTCCAGTCGGGTACCTTCTAAACCACAGTTTTTTTGTTTTGGGCTAGATTTTTTTTTTTTTTTTTTTTTTGGGGGGGGGAGGGGGGAACAGGTGGCATTTGTGACATTCCTGTTTATCATAAATACCTTTGTGGCTTGAAACATTGGTAACTTACAAATAAAAAAAGTGGTTCATGAATTGTGTATCTGTAATTTGCGCATATGGATACCACCAATAGCATCACAGTAAATGACAGAGCGTTTCGTGACATTTCTACACGTGTACCTTTTCTTTAGAGTTTCATTTGGCTTTATTTAAATATCTTTTTTAATTAAAATTTTGAAAAATCTGTTCAAATCCATTAACTCTTTCACTAATTCGTTGCATGTTACTGCAAGAGATATGTTTGACTGACTGGTCATTACCCTTACGTTCAATGTTGTTCAAAAGTAACTTACAAGTATATATATGAACGGACAAGAACCATTCAATATTGTTTTTTTCATTGTCCGACTTTGTTTTGAGCATCTGTGTAACAGTGATGAAGCAAACATGGTGCAGTGGTGATCATCAAGGATTCTGGGCTGGGAGGTTGTGGGGTTGATTCTCATCAGAACCATGTTCATTTGTGAGTTTTTTTGGCCTCAGACAGCTTCTATCCAGAGTTGAGCTTGCTATGGGCTCACTTGGGAAGACTGACCCCATACATAGTCAAGTTTCATCCGCATAAAGAACATGTCTCCAAGTGTTCAAATTTCCTCACCAACACTGCAGGTGTCTGTCTCTGTCAGGCCTCTTTGATGCAGGAATATGTAATGAAAATGAGCACAAAGTACAGCCCTGTCATGCACTCTGGGACCAGCATGGAACTCCACAGCATCGTGTTCATCATCGTCACCCTCACCCTCATCGATCAGCATCAAAAAAAAAAAAAAAAAAAATCTGAAATTTTTTAGCCCTTAACTCTTTCATCCCTACAACCCGGTTTTCCGGTTTGCAGAAATCGTACCCTTCCTTCCTGCAGCCCAGAAAACCGGGCAGCACAAAATCCCTCTTTTTCCTTCCTGCAGCCCGGAAAGTCAGTTCTCGCAGTAAGCGCTTTGAACTACGAAGAGTCGTGTCATCGGTAACCTCATGACCAGGTCGCTTGCAGTGCAGTGTTTATGGAATGGATGCCAGACAGCCCCTACAGCGTGGGAAAGTGATCGGTGCTCTATTCTGGCCGGTTTTTGCTACTGCATACGTGGCAGTTCTCACTTTGCACTTCTTCCCATTTTCTCTAAATCCAGGAATTAAGGGAATATTTGTAATATAAGAATCTAGGAACAAGGGGAAGTAATGGTTCATAGAAAAGTAGGAACGAAAGAGTTAATGCCATGCTTTCATGGTGGCCAAAGTTTGAGTTTCCTCTTCCTTGACAAGTCGCCTTGCAAAAGTGGATGCTCACTGATGCTGGTTCTGCCACTCAGCAGTCATTGCCATGAGTAGGGGGCTTAGCTGACGACATCCCGTGTTGGCTGGATCAGAGCAGGCACAACTGAACACCACCGAAGTGACTTGGCAGCAGTGCAGTGTCTCTCCTCCGGTGGGTTGCCTTATGATGACTTGAGCTTGACTACTCCCTGTGGATTGCCACTGCTGGGGTTGCAATGGGAAAAGACTGAGTGTAGTTGTGGACAGAGAGCTGGAAAGAACAGCACCAGGGTGATGTAAGTGGCTGAGAACATTTGACAGCAAAAGCAAGCTAAAGGAACAGTGGTAATACTTGTACATCAACTTGACTTGATTCACTGCTTGAAATCCTTTTTCCTGACTGAAATACCAATTGTATTAACCATCTATGTTGTTCAGTCTCTAAAGAAAAGAAAGATTTCACTTTTCTTCACAATTTGTGGATCATTAATGATAGTGCCCCTGATACACCGATATCCCAATAACTCCCAGCCCCCTACAAACAAACAAACAAAAACACCGAACTTCTTTTGATTACTTTGGACTACAACTTTTTCTTGCAAGTGATGAACAGAATTTAATCTATTTCATCTTAATTTACAATGAAAAAAGATACGTCGTGCAGGTCTTTCCTCCAAATGATTGTGCATTGCAGATTTTAGCTTTTAAAGACAGTTTTTCTATCCACTGTATTTGCTGGCACTTTCCAAGTTCATCTAGATGCTTGAAATAGAAACATCAGTGTGCATTTAAAAATTAAATAATGTTTTGATTACAAACCCAAATGAAATACCAACAAATATTTTGTCCCAAGATTTCTGGTCATATTTCGGTTGCTGTAGGGAAGGTGGGAGGAAAAGGGGCGAGGGGTGGGACTGGAGAGGGGAGGCAAAGACTCTACATTGTTGATAGCCATGTCTTACATACATGACAGTGCTGTGCTTGATGACCGTTGTTCTGCAAGGTGTCCGTCATTCCTCAATCACTGTGGATCGATTACATGTTATAATGTCCACAAGTCGGACAGTAGTCAATTGTTTTTTTCTTGCATCGTCACTTCAGGGACTTTGTGTCAATGAATTATTTCTGTGTCAATACATTTCTGTATCAATACATTTCCATGGCACTTAACCAATATCTTTGCAACATTGTATAGATAGAGTCTGAGAGATTTTCAGGAAGGGTACCCGACCAAGAACATTTTGATGATCCTTTTACTTACTAGTCTGTACGTAGTGACTTACACTGTCTGCGTCTTGTCTCCTGTGATGTAGTGGTTCACTTACTGTGGTACAAGAAGCGTGTTTCAGCAGTGAGATCTCTTTGGTTGTTCTGTGACAATGCTATTTGCTTCATGTGAAAAAAAAAAGATACATATATACATATATATATCGATATATATATTTATTGATGTGAAACAGTAAAAACTTAACACAATCACTTTGTGTCTCCGCATGATCCTTTGTGTGGATGGTCAATGATGAGTCGGCGCAATATGCAATCTCATTGTGTGTGTGTGTGTGCGTGTGTGTGTGTGTGTGTGTGTGTGTGAGAGAGAGAAATACCTATGTACTTCATTCATTCATATCATCAATGTTAAAAAGTTTCACAGACTCAGTTTGAACATTTTCATATACGTTCACAACTGCATGCACCTTCAGTTCCATCAAATAAACATTCAGTCTGGACAAACTGGATACATATTTGCAACGATCATTTTCACACTGATCCTAAATCCAACTCTTCCACATTAAAATCATGGCACGTCACACGCAAATCCACATATGTATTTTACATACCGTACATTTCAAAAGTTAAAAAAAAAAAAAAAAACTGAAAAATGTTCACACATACTCTATATCGACATCAAACCACAAGCATGCAAATCTAAACACATGGTTATGACATCATTACCTCACAACTGCACACTGGGTCCAAACATTCCAGCCTGAAGACTTGTTTGGGCAAATGGCAAAACACCAAATAATGTCACACTAACTGAGCACACCAACATACACACCTATGAAGACAAACACTGACCCAGTGCAGCCACAAGACCATTACACCAACAGTCATGAAGAGTGACCGGCACCACAGTCCTGCTACACACACTCCATTATCTGCCTTCTGAACCAGATCTTCGCACAGCGGCCAGAAACAGTGTGAAAAATATTGCACAGAGCAGAACTTAAGGCGTTTTACCACCACAGTCACACCCCATCTTTCCTCAACCCACAGTGAAGCAGTGACTTACAATTTGTTGCTGGATTTCTGCCTGCAAGGAATTTATCCAGTGCCAATGAAACGAAAGGTACTGATCGGATCATGGTGTACCTCAGTGCCAATCCCCAAACTGATCACTAGAGGCTGAAGAACTAAACTGTAGCAACATTACACAGAGATAATGGAACTTCATCATTTATGCCCATCACTCCCGGTGGACCATAGGCCATCGACGACCCTTCGCCATCGCACTCTGTTCTCGCCATTCCAGTCCAGTTGGTCCCCTGTTGCTTCAGCTCTGCCTCAGTGTCTCGCCTCCAGCTGTTGCGAGGCTGGCCCCTCTTCTTCTTTCCCTGCGGGTTCCAGGCCAAGGCTTGGCATGTGGTGCTGGAAGCTGGCTTCCTGAGAGCGTGTCCGATCCCAGCCCCACTCCCTTCACAGTATCTGCTTGGCCACTGGTTCCTGTCCTACAGCTCTCGCTTGTCCTGGGTGTTAGAAGGGGAGTCAGCCCTACAGCTTCCTTTCGGCTTTCACTGCACCGCGTCATGAGTCTCCAGGATGGAGACCCTTCCTTGCCCAGGTGAATGTTTTGGTTCATTGTTGTCGATGTTTCTGTAACTGGTCTTTTTTACAGATAGGGTTGTTAGCTCTACGCAAACCCTTTTATCCTCCAGGCGAGGTGGTCCTGCCTTAGTTTGCCTCTTATGACATGCATGGCAGGGCAGTGGGTCTATTCTATGTCCAACCCACACGGCAATAATGGAACTTGCCAGGTGTGAAACTGAAGACGGAACACACACAGCACTTGCACTGAGGTATTCGTTTATCCTAAGGCTTGTCAGGATTTTGCGAAAAAAAAAGTGACCAACAGTATGAAAGCAGCTCTTTAGTTAAGAGGATGTACAATGCTAAATAACAAAACTGTATGCAAGGCTATTGGGACATGCTGTTTACATTATCATTATTGGAGTACTTACATGAGGTAAGGTAAGGTAATGTTGATTATAGTCCAGCCAACCGCAAAGGGCCATATTTGGGCTGTTACCATGTCAAAATCAACACACGTCATATTTCTGAGAAAAAAAAAATTCTCATTCACACAACTTTTTAACATACACCTTCTAAAAGCACACCAGAAATTTTGCTAAAAAATCTTTCTTCTGTACAATTTTAGATCAGACAAAAAATGTTAATCTTCAGGAAACCGAAGATCACATCAGGTGGGACATCTCTGGAACATTTCTAATCAAGGTTTTCATGGAGTCTGCTCTAAAATATGTCTCATGAATGGCAGCACCCATCCTTCCAAGCTCTACGCACTTGACAATCCACACTCTCCTCTGCCTATCTGGATAGAGCCGACTGAAGAACTGCTTGCTGTCGCTATATTGTCATTTGGTCCGTCTGTCACTCTGTTTTCCATTCACATTGTCATCCTTTTGGTGCATGTTCTGTGTCTATGCATCATCAATACCAATGGCCAAACTGGCCTTCTCTTCTGAAATTCTGTAGTAGGATTTCACATGTGTGCAAGATGTTATATATGCCTTCTCACATGGAATCTCGGTTTTTATTCTCATTTGAGGGATTTTTCGGGAAGTGGAGTCAGAACCAATGTTAACCCTGGGGAAAAATGCCCTTTGACTGAAACGGCTTGACAGAGATTCAAACCCCCAACCCCAGGTCCACTAGTCTGGCATTCTACCAACTGAGCCCAACTACATGTCAGTGTCAGTGTTTCTGAGCCAAGGGACACTCCCCTGAGGACACTGTACTTTCTGTCCAAATATGGACAGAGAGAAGTCAGAGGATTTTGTTTCTTCGTACGTTTCCAAACAACCTTCCGGCATTTTTTGTTGTAAAATCATAGACCAAAGTGAAACATCAGGTTTCAGCATAGTAGTCAGAAGATTTTCAGTTACTAAAGATCAGTAATCAGGAATTAACACAATAAGGTGTGTGTGCGTGTGTGTGTGTGTGTGTGTATACGTGTGTGTGTGAGAGACAGGAATGATTGTTTGTTGTAACTGTACGTATGTGTGTTTTGGAAAAGTGATTTACTTAAATCTATGAAGCCTCACTCTATTATTTCATGACATGATCTATTTTAATATACAAAGCCTGGCTTTATCATTTACATATATGATTTATTTAAATATACAATGTCTCACTCTATTATTTCATGATGTGTTTTATTCATTTATTCGAAGTCTCCTCCATTCAAATATACAATGTCTTGCTCCTTTGTTATTTCATGACGTGTTTTATTTAAATCTACTATGTCTCACTCTATTTAAATATACAAAGTCTCAATCTCTTAATTTTTGACATGCTTTATTTAAATATACATCTTTCTCTATTTGAATATACAAAGTCTCACTCTATAATTCCTGTCTGAGCAGCATAATATAAAAAAAACTTAAAGCACCAGTACTGCATAATCTGTAAACCATCACACAAAAGCAAATATTTTTTTCCTCAAATAAGTATATGTTCATCACTTATTTCAACAATCTTCCCATGCAAGCTTTCCAAAAGTGGTCTCAGAATTAGAATTAATGCAGAAAGTCAAATAGTTTGTTTGCACTGAGAGGGAGGAAAAACAGGAGAAAAAAGATCAAGGTATATTCACATCTAAAATCAATGAGTCCGCTGCTGAGTAGAACTGGTCATTGTATTATCTAGGTTTACATCTTTACATTGAATAAGTTTGAACCCTTCTTGCTAGGGAAAAAGCCAGTCACTGTCTTGCGTATATGAAATCTTTAAAGGTATATTTTTCTCAAAGGGACTTAAAAATGAGCAAAATTTCTGCAATCATCAAGCTACATTATTTGTTCTGGAATCAAAATGTTCAGAACTGTTCGTGAATAACAGCAACATTTCAGGTTTAAAACTGATTTTGTCACAGTCAACCATACACATATATTTTATACATAACAAAGTACACAATGAAACATTTTTTGTACTGCTGCCTATTTCCCCAGTCCAAATTAACACATTCGATATGTCACAGTTCTTGTAGTTGTAAAGAATGTGTTGAAATCTTGTCAGATACATAATCTGTCATGTACATATAACCACGCTACACTGCACACTGAACAGTTGCTGGCTGACAAGTGTTTCCGAGAAATGTTTTCATTTCCAAGCTCAACATGCAAGTTGTCTGATGGCCTCACACCGTGCAAAATTTGATGATTCAATGTCAGGTAGTCTGATGGCTTACAGACTTCCCAGAAGAGCTAATAACTTCTGATTCAGTTGTGAGTTTGTCTGAAGACGTAATAACCTGTCAACTAACTTCCTCTGCTGATGCATTTGTGAGTTTGTCTGATGACGCAGACCCGAGTTCCTCTTCAACATTCATCGTCTGATGACATAACCCGAGCTGCTGTAGTAACACTAACAGCTTCTGCTAATTTCAGAAGTTTCCTGAACAACTTCAGAAGTACTGCAGATGAAAAATCACATGCACACATACATGTCCACACACACACACACACAGCATAGACCAATCGATGAGGTAAACTTTGATGAGGTAAACCATGCTCGGAGTTTGCTCGTTGTACAAGCCTTGATGCATGAATACTTCATGGATTCTTCACTTCAAACCTGCTGGTTTTGAAGACGGTTTCTCTCCCAGGCTTAATTTGTCAACTTTTTTTTTCTTGATGCATAATGTATTGATTTTTCTCAGTGACTGATGGACAAAAATAATTTGCAATGTCAATTTGACACACTTGTACTTACTTCCAGGTGACCGACGCGAGCATTTAAAATGTGGGCTGCTTTGTGACGTTCAGACAAAGAGCGGTGAAAGTGATATTAAGTAATGATTTTTTTTCCTACAAATGACTAGCTCTGTAGCACACAATCAATCTAGCAGTAAACTACGAACAGTCAGAAGTACTTGGCAGGTCAGATTAACAACTTTATCACTGAGCTGAAAACTCCTTTCAGTTTACCATTCATTAGGTTGTCTGATGGTGCGACAATCTTGTCAAAAGACAGCTTTCTCTCCAGATGCAGCCAGCATGGGATCAAGGCCAAGACCTCTGACACCCCCCCCCCCCCCCCCCCCACCCGAATGGAATCTAAACAGTTTTACAGACTGTTCCATGATCTATCATGATTGGCAGATTACTATGCATAAAGCAAAGAAACCAAACCAACTAACTGAAAACACACACACACACACACACACACACACACACACAGGCACACATAGAGGCATACGTACTTAAATGCAATACGTTTTTAGAAAAAAAAAACACACACACATAAAGAAAAAAAAAAAGAAATCAAATTGGTGTTTTGTCTCCACAGTTATGTACATGGCAATGAAAGAGCAATATCCCTTATAATGGACACAGCCACTGTCACTGTGCACCTCACTGCTTGTTGTTGGTAACCACGCCTACCTCAGGGATACATATGACATGTTACTTCTCTGGGCTGTCTCGCGGTCAAACTAAAAAAAAATCCCTGTACGTTTGTTTATTCAATGGGGTTGAAAAAAAAAAGGGGGTGGGGGGGGGTGGGGGGTGGGGGGGGGGGGGGGGAGAGGGGTTAAATCATTAATCTAATCAAGAAATCCAGTCTGCTCTGAGTGCAGTCCAGTGCTCTCGAAGCATCAACATACTTCTTGCAGTGCACATGTTCAAAGAGCACTCCTAAAACCACGATTGGCATAGTTCAGCACTTTTAACAAAGTGAAAAAAATAGAAAATAAGCCTTTCCCAGCTAGTCCACTTCTAAATAACTATTCGAAAACCACAAACTGAAATTACTCATTATTTGTAGTCTTTTCAGTCTAATCAAATTTTCAACAGTTGACAACTGTACCTTACTCAAACATCTCGCCCTTATTTACGATTTGTGACCTGCAAGACATTGTATTTTCCCTTCAAAAGAACAAGCCTCCGCATGACCCACAACCAGAAAAATGGCTGACCGCATTGCGTTCACCTACATATTAGCCTGCCAATGAAATGCTCTGACTGATGCCAGCTGAAGCGCCATGATATACCATAATGACCAAGGGCGGCAAAGCCCTGAATGAAGAATCATGGAAACCTGGACTGGATTTGGAAAAACTGGATACAGTACAAGACTCGGGGTACTAAAGCACTTCCGATTTTTTTCCCCCCGACAGATTTTTTGTTCTCTGGATTCGCCCTTTCATGCCTATGAAAATCAGGTGATTTTCTCAGTAATCCTTGGATCTGAGGAGAGTTTTCTGGCCTTCCCCAAACTCAACCTTGTCAAAAAGTGAGATCAAAGTAGAGTTGACTCCTATCTTCTCCCGTACCCTAACCTTGTCAAAAAGTCAGACCACTGTAGAGTTGACTATCTTCTCCCCAGATTCAACCTTGTGAAAAGCTAGACCACAGAAGATTAAATGTCCTCTTTATTAGTTATAAACCTTGTCAAAAAAACCTGACCACAGCAGAAATGAATGTCTTCTCCACTGGTTCAAACGTAAAACCTACACCACAGTAAAGTCAACAGTCTTTTGCCAAAGCTTAACATATCAAGAAGTCAGCCACAACACAGCATCCTCTCACACTCACAACCACACAATCTAAATTAAACATGACCAAATCATGTTAACGAACAACAGAAAATAACAAAAACAAAACAAAAAAAGGGAAACAACTCGCCAATTCTTTCTCATATGATCTCTCTCTTCCATACAATTGCACACAAACCCCAAGCAGTCCCGCTTCGTCAATCTACTACTGAGACGTGATGTCGGTTTTCGCTGCCATACTGTCCTCTACAGAGCCCAGGGCCGCCAGCATCGCTGTGTTGAAGCTGTGGGCCGACATGGTGACAGGAAGGGTCAGCTCCAGCGTGTGGACGTCGGCGCTGGGGAGGGTGTCATGGTGGCTGAAGGTCAGGAACGGCTGCTGGTGGAAGCCTTCTGCTGGGAGGCGGTCCTGGCCAGTGCAGAACTTCAACAGCTGCTTGCGCTGCATCTCGTCTGGAATGGACCACGCTGATTACAACACTTACTTCTGAAGAATGGCGTGTCAACAACCAATCAGCTTTTTTGTTTTTATTGCGTGTGTATTAACGTCTGCTAAGGGGATTATGTTTTTGTTTTGAGTAATCTTTTTTTTTTTTTTTAATGTGACGCTGATCAATGAGAATGAGGATGATGAAGCTGATGTTACAGATTTACATTCCAGTCTGAGACTGCATGACAGGGCTGTACTCTACACTTGCTTTCATATCATATCCCGGCATCAACCAGGCCCGAGAGATACAGACACCTGCAGCGTTGGTCAGGAAATTTGAGCAACACTCTCAGAGACACACTCATTTAGTGGATGAAACTCAACTGTGTGGTCCCAGTCTCTTCCAAATGAGCGCAAACTTAACTCTGGATAGGAGCCGGTTGGGGCAGAAAAATGCCACAACTCGGACGGTAACCAAACCCACAACCTCCCAGCCGGGAGTCTGCGATGCTAACCACTTTGCCATGGCGGTTAGCTGTTTGTGTAATTTTAGTTGTCTGTGTTTGCCCACAAAATCATGCAAAAACATTCCACGGAACTGGTCTTTAACAAAACTGGGAGTAAAGATCTGTACAGACTTGACCGAGGGCTGCACTCTCCCGACTGTCCTCCGACTTGTTCCTGTTTTTCTGTGCTTTCTTTGGTGGGCCTGGGCTTTTTTCCCCTCTGCCTCCTCCTGAGGCCTTTGTTTTGTTATGCTCTCACCTACCAGATATCTCCTGCTCATAAAAGTTTTTAATGGGAGGGAAAAAGGTTAGCCAGCCAGTCACGCTGTTTATACCCCCCGCCAACCATGAAGGCCATGTCAGAGCTAGAATCCAGCTTCAGTAACAGAACCGTGAACAAACCTGGAAGGCACCAGGGAAACCCCTGATCTCCTCCAAGATCAAACAAACCACTGGTCTGCTCAAATTCCTTATACTTTTTCCCCCTAGAAGAAGTATAACAGCTAGTACAAACTGCGGACCACTACGTTTTACTATTCCATGAAAAGTTATTAGTTCATAGACAGCGATCAGTCTGTAACAGTATCTTCCCAGTGTTCATGGTCAGCGAACAGTACTGTGAACAGCTTTTTTTAATCTGTTGTATGATCCAGATCAATGTTTAAAGGTCTGCACCAAAATTCATGAGCAGCGGATGTGAAAAATCATACAGTGATAGCAATATCACAATAAAGCCCTCAACAGAAAACAGAAAAGAAAAAACAGCCCTATTCCACTGAAGAATGCATAGAAAAAGAAAAAAGAAGAAAAAACAAAACAGGAAAAAGTGGAAGGGCATTTAGGAGCATGCAGGCCTCGTTCATGTGCGAACAGATCATGGATCTGCCCTGTGATCCGGATCCAGACCTGTTCAAACATTTAACAGGTTCTTCCCATCCTTCCACGACTTTTGCTTACAAATCAGCTCAGCAGTGTTTCCACAGCAACTTGTTCAGTCCTGAGGAAGGATGCTACCTCCTCCCTTCATCAGGACCCCTCCAAAGTGCAATGCATAGCCGCCAGCCTTCTGAAGTTCAAACTCAGGGAGCAGAAGATGAATGGGGTGGTGTGGGCTGATCAGGGGGGCAGTTCAGCTTTTGACTGAAAGCATTTCTAACTCCCTTATGTTTCAGTTGACTGACGTGGGGTTTAAAAAGAAATTGCAGTTTCTGTATGTGCAATTGTCAACATACACGCAACATCATTTGGGCTTTATTCTGCAATAATTTCATCATCCCTGTTTCAAAAATAACCCCCCATCCAAATCCACACTTCAAAACAAAATTTGGAAATTGTGGATTTTTTAACACTAAATTCAGGCTTTAAGGAACAATTTCTAACTTTGGGAAATGCCATAGAAAGTCATGAGGGTTGGCAGGTACGGCAGTGGGTTTGTCCCTGCCCACGTTCCACCTTCAGACAAAGTTTAGGTAAAACAGGTTTATACTTTTTTATTGGCAGACAGACAGACCAAAACAAAACAAAACAAAACTAACAATCAATGGATACAGGTGGAAACACAACCTCATCAGCAAAAGTAACTGCAAGCTGAGGTCAAAATTCTGAACAAAACTGATCTCTGAAACAAGGGAATCAATCTGATACTGTTTCCCCTTCATAGTTCATAGTCATTTCATATGAAAAATCACATCAAGTTCAACAGTTCACAATAAGGTCTTCAGACAATCTGCAATGCAGTATTGGACAAGTCCCCCAGCTCAGCATGATGTTTTCTACTGAACAGCTCATCGAGTGGTGAACATCCTATGGAGCCTTTTTTCCCATTCACAGGTAAAAATGTGACCAAAAGATCAGCCAAAACAGGGTTACGCATAGAACGTACCACTGACAAAGACTGCCTGAATCATGGCATAATTCAAAGACAAAACCTTTCTTCCTCCCTTCAAGGGTTAAGTTCCAGAATCTCAGCCAATAAAAACACACATGTTTCAGCAAGTCCCAATTTTTTTTCCCCAAAGCAATACTTTTTGGAGGAATTTAACTTGACTGGTTGGTTTTCAATTTTGAAAACCAATACACACAGTTAAAAAAAAAAAAAAAAAAAAATTAGGTGCACAAAAAAAAAGGTGTAGGTTTTGCGGGTTGCATGAGCCATGTTTGAAAAATAGATTTGCATGTTTTCTTAAAGAAAGGCCTTTTAAAACTAGGAACAAAGTACATCAAACAAACACCTACATTCCTCTCACATCGTCCCCCCCCCCCCCCCCCCCCCCCCCCCCCCCCCCCCCCCCCCCCCCCCCCCCCCCCCCCCCCCCCCCCCCCCCCCCCCCCCCCCCCCCCCCTTGATCCTGTTCTCCTAACAAAATCACATGTTGTCAAAAGACTCACCTAAATCTAGCAGCAGATCTAAAAAATACCCATGGATGCGCATTTCTTCCCGACCAGTGGCTGACGTTCCGTCAATGTCGCATGTCCAGAGGTCCCGCAGTGCTTCAACGCTGACAGAGGGCGGTACCTGTGCCACGAGGAAGGCTCGACCCACTTCCGGGTTGCGCTGGATTAATGGAAGGACACCCAGCTCGCTCAGTCCTTCCCTCAATCTGTCAAAATGAGGAACACAGTGATGACAATGAACAATACAATGCAGATTTATTTCACCTGTATACCAATGAGGAAGAACTTACAAGGCTGGTAGGGTGAAGACATCAAAATCAGGCACTTTGCATTTTACAATAACACACACACATACATAAATACACAAAAACACACATCTCTATACAAGCACACCCATACCTCGCATACACACACACACACACACACACACACACACACACACACACACACACACACTCTCAACATAACACAACACAACACACACACAACACACACTCCATCCCCCCCCCCCCAACCTCCCCTTAGAAAATCATCCAGGCAACTTTGCACCCTGCACTGAACTCACTGACAATGTACAGTGATGCACAGTCACTTTCCTCAAGAATTCAGTTCAAAACTGCTGGTCTGACAACTTCTTTGAAGAGAGTTCCTCTTCCCTAGCGCTGCTTTTTTCTTTTTTTTTTTTTTGCTTCAACATTTTTCTTGCACACATAAAATGACCAGCAAGTTCTGTATCTGCTCAACAATCGGTGAACAAAAATAACATGTAATAGTTGTCAGCCCAAGGTGTACTTGCTTCTGGGTCCGTTTTTCAAAACATACTATCATGGGCTGTTTCAGGATGTTCAGACACTGTACTATGATACAGTGCTGTGTAAATGATACCAAAATTTCTATTTACGTGATTGTTTACACACAGATGTGTAGGTCCACTGCATTGCAACAAATTCAGCAGCACACAAAAGACAACGAGCAAGTAGTTGGCAGCTGAGAATAATATTTCCTCTGTTCACTGCTAGCTTCCCGCATTTGTACAGACGACTGATTGCAGCAGAGAAAATCAAAGCCAAAAGCACGAGTTAACGATCCACTGAGCAAAGGGTAAGCTAACAACCCTTCAAGAACTCGATCAACCAAGGCTCTTTTGTTGCTGGGAACTGTCATCAGAAGCACATAGTGATGGTCTATTCTTATTTCACCTGAAATGGCTCTACCACTCAATACATGTGGCACTAGAACAAACATGAATGAGCACCACCAAAATGATTCAGCAAAAAAGCAGAGTATCCCATTCCCCCCCCCCCCCCCCAACCTCCTCCCTGGGTGGCCCCATGAAACTGACAGCTACAGCTAGGCTGCTGGTGCCAGGACTGTAATGAGACGAACCAGAGTAAAGAGACATTAAAGAGAGGAGGGGGAGTCAGGTAAGGGTTGGGGAGGGAGGGGGTTCTTGATTGACAGAAGAGTAGTGCTAAGGACGGGGCCCAGAAGGACAGAATGTGAGTTAAACACATTTTTTTTCCCAAGGGGAGTGAGGTGGCAGGGGTGAGCGAAGGAGCTGGGATAAGTTGCTATGTGTGCATCAGCCAACAGGGGTCAAAGTCTTACAAACAACAGCTGACCAATACCAGCACTCCCTGCTTGAAGGGATCACATCATACGAAGCCACACACGCACACAAAAAATCCTAATAAAATACAAACTCATGATCCACCCGAGGAAACAATCTTTAGAATAATTCTCAGTGAGTCCACCAAAAACAAGGACAAACAAATTACAAGACAAATTAATCTGTTTACCCTTGTTTCTGGTGGACTCGGAAAGGACTATTCTTAAAATTTGTTTCAATTTCCACCCAGCACTGACCTCACTTTGAAACCCACCCGAGGAAAAGACGTGGAGGCTTACTGTTTCAGGGGGATGTGCATCATCTGGTTGCTGAGGAAGTCCACCAGACAAAGCAGCAGCTGCTTCTTCTGCATCCTGGCAGGCTGCAGTCCCGTCAGTGCCAGCACTCCCTTCAGGCATCTTGGGCCACCTGCAGTTCCTCCTGGGTCTCCGCCGCCTGAAGCTGCAAACACACACCATCATCATCAGCACCAACATCAACACACAGAACTGCTAGTCCCATGATAAGATAATCACACACTCCTAGCTACCAAAGGAATGCAGCTTACAACACAAAATCACCTAGAAATAAATACCAATACTGAGCACACACAACAAACAAGGAGATATTGCCAGGGTGTTCAAGCCTGCTCATATACCTTGTTCCTGACACATGTACACAGCAACAACTTAAGGCATAAACAAACAAAAATCAACATTTACTCAAGACTTGTGCAGCTGTTTATTTCATCTGTGTGTGTGTTTTTTTTTGTTGTTTTTTTTTTTTTTTTTCGAGCGTACGCATGCTGATACTCCTGTCGACACTCCCTGTGTGGTCAGGCAAAGATTAATCCCATCTCCCCAACAAAGGGAGTGGAGTTTTGTGTGTATGACCGTTTTTTATCCGCCGCCACTGAGGCAGCCATACTCCAGCTTCGGCAAAAGTGCATGCTATGTGTAATGTGTCATCCATACGGATATGGGAATATGGGGCTAATGAAGAATGTTTTGTCAAAAGGCGTGCGTGTGCGAACATGTAAGTACGTGTGTGTGTGTGTGTGTGTGTGTGTGTGTGTGTGTGTGTGTGTGTGTGTGTGTGTGTGTGTGTGTGTGTGTGTGTGTGTGTGTGTGTGCGTGTGTGTATATGTGTGCCTGTGATTTCATGCCTATTAAATTTCAACCCTCTTGCATTCAGTTTCTTTAGACAAGATCTGGGCTACTCCCAACATGAACGCAAGAGGACTAGTATACGCATGGTAATACTTCTACAGCAATTCCCTCCTGAAAACAGACATACAGACTTGTTGCTGAGGCAGTTCTGTCTCTCTGTTTTGTTTGATTTCTGTACATGGAATAATCATTGTCCAGCATTACATTGTACCAAAGTCCAAGCTGCTGTGACCTACCTGCTCCAGAAGACATCGTAGACTAGGTTACCTGAGCTTCCTCACCATCTCTGACACGACCTACCTGGCTCTGAATGTCCTCATCATCTCTGCCAGGACTTACCTGCTCCAGAAGACGTTATAGAGCAGGTACCTGAATGTCCTCACCATCTCTGCCAGGACTTACCTGCCCCAGAAGACGTTATAGACCAGGTACCTGAATGTCCTCACCATCTCTGACATGACCTACCTGCCCCAGAAGATGTTGTGGAGCAGGTACCTGAAATCCTCACCATCTCTAACATTACTTACCTGTTCCAGAAGTCGTCGTAGAGTAGGTTCCCTGAACATCCTCCACATCTAACTCGGTGTCCTCGCCCAACAGCAGTGAGTACAGCTTGCCGCTGAAGAAGGCTGGGTAAGGCCCCCCATGAGCGATGACGTAGGCCAGCATGACGCCAATGTGACGTACACATCTCCTCCTCCACGCCTGCAACGAGCGCAGCCAGCCTTCAACTAATACTTCAACCTGACCTGTTTATCCTGAATATGGTACTGGTGTATTTCTCCATTATTTTCCTGAAAATGTGTGTACACATCTTCCAAATGTGTGAACTTTTGTACGAGCAGGGGGTCCCTGCCACTGTTCCAACGTCAGCCTGACGCAAGTTCTCACGCACGATGTTGCACAAGTTGTCATTCTTTGGTTGTAGCGCTCAAACACAGTGGTTAAACATCACAAGTGCTACTAGTGCTAAAGAACTTTGCCTCCAGATTGTTTTGTTTTTTTCACATATTGGGGTGGAGTGGGGGGTCGCCGTAGTCATCACATTTTTGCCAACACATATATACAAAATATGGTGAAATCGTTTGAGTAAACAGGTCTGTTCAACCTTATGAAGGTTCTACCAAAGACTTCACCACACAGTACAGCTACCACTGACCAACCCCTCAACAGGCTGTAAATGTAAGCCTGACCACACATCACCAGTCTCACATGGGCCCACAGTCAAACGGTGGGGTTTTTGGCTAGGGAGCCGACGGTCATGGGTTCAAACCGCTCCTGGTGCTGGATTCTGATGTCCTGAAAACCATCTCTGTCCAACTAGCTTTAAATGGGTACCTGATTCAGTTCTGGGAATATCAAGACTGCAGATGGAGCAGAATAAGCTCCATCTTCCATCACGCTGTGCCCTACACAAGGTGAATTTCTCTGTTCAAAATGAGTTTATGCCTTTTCAGTGCTTGGTACAATTATGACTTTCTGTTTTTCCATTTACAAACCATCTCTCACTCTACTTTCGCATGCTTTAATATTTCACTAGGTCAGAGGATGAGACAGCTTGTACTGTATGTGAGGTGCCATGCTCTATTCATCTCCACTACTATTTATGAACGTGGCTTTACGTTTCTACAACACTGTGCAAAACACAGGGAAACTGTGCTCCCCAGATAACAGATTGGCATTAGAGGAACAGAATTTTCTCATGATTAAATCCATGTTCTCTCTACAAACCAGAACATGGCCATCTGGTCCATGATCCCTTCAATGACTAGTGTTAAAGTCACACAGTTTGTGCTGATAAAGAATCCCCGTCAGTGAGTGACAGGTAAAATCTTCCCATCAATGACCATGCTGTGAATGAAACAGTCCATAACTACCTGATCAATAAGAAAAAAAAAATCCACTGCTGCGCTAGTATGCATGTACACCAACCTAAAGCACTCACAATTGCATACACACAGACACATACACTTAAAAATAACAAAGTAGAAACACGCTTACACTCTCACACACCACACCAATCAAACGGCATCATCCCATATTCATAAACCACCTTCATTCCATCAACGCCATTTCCAATCTATAATAGAGCTGAACACACTCACAGAAATAGCTGTACACCAGTGACTTGGCGTTTTCGGGGCCTGCAAAAATGGCTGAGTCTTTGAGGTGCTGCACTAGTTCGGCGCGGAACTGGGCCGACAGCCCGCCGTTGTCCACGTCCGACGACCCCACAAACTTCACGTGGGTCTGCCGCCTGAGGTCAACTCCCTGTCGGAAGAAGCCTCTCCTGGCGTCCTGCAGGAAGTTGCTGCGGTGGATGTTCAGTGGGATCTTGCTGTTGTCTGGAGGGACGGGCCGCAGCCGGAGCACCATGTCGTCGAAACTCCTGCACTGGAGAAACAAACCAACCAACTGAGGAAAAAACTCACCGAATACATAAATAGGCCTGCCAACTCACTGAGACTTCATCTGACGGCTTAGGTAGATGATTAAGACACAACAGGATGCCTGCACATGTACCTGAAACAATGGAAAAGAAACTGTCTACTACAGGAGGGGTAGAGGGAGGTTGTGAAGGAGAAGAGGGTGAAGGAGGCGGCTAATTAAGACTGATTAACCAGTCCACCCTCATTTTCCCTTCAATCTTCATTTTCTGTCTACCATCCATCATAGAAATGATCTGATGCATTTCTGCGTCTCTTCAAAATTTTTATTTGATCTGAACCAGACACACACTAGTGAGAATGCATCTACGAATCGCTGGACATCACTGTTCATAGTGCATGAGAGATGGAAGACTGGTATGCAAGAAAGAGGGGAGGACAGGACTGAGGTATATACTTCCAAAGGATTTCCTTTCTTTTCTGGCTTCTTTCCAGAAAAGACTAAATTTCTCTTCTGTGTGAGTTCAGGTCAAGGTCAAGGTCACGAGTATCGGCAAGTTCATGGGAACTGTCACTGGACATACGTGATGACACTTTCTGAAGGAGGACGCTCACTCATGGTGGCTCTGAGACCGAGCAATTACTGTCATCAGGAGCGGGCTTAGGAGACGATGTCTTGCGCATGTTGGATCAGAACAGGCAGCAATGAACACCACCAAAGTGGCTCTGCAGCAGTGCAGTGTCTCCTCTCCTGGGTTGCCTCATGACAACACTGACTCATTGCCGTGGCTGTGACTGGACGAAACAGGGGGGACCAGAGTAAGCGGTATGAGAGTGGCACAGGACCAGAGACAAGAAAACCAACAAACGAAAAAGAAAAAAATGCCTGGCAATGCTGCTGTAGTGTTTCTGGTTCCTGGAAAAGCTAACCACTGCCACAAGGACTTAGTGGATAACACGCCCACCAAAGAAGTCAGAACATTCTTAGGCCATGGTTCGACAACTGAACAAGACTTGAGATTTTCTCCTATTCACTCTCTTCTAGCACTAGGCTTTTCAGATAAAACCAACACATTTCAGTCAAGTGAACTTTGATCATCTTCTGAGTTCAGTGGTTGGGCAACCAGGATAGCAGTTAGATACTGCCAGTGTGAACCAACATGACAATACTGGCATTGTCACTGCTCGAATTCGCATGTAGTAGTTCTTGCTCTATCATGCAATGTTATACACGAGTCTTAAAAAAAAGAAGGAAAAAAAAAAGCTGGTAAAAGCAGATCAAATTTGTTGGGTAAACAAAAGCAGTGCAGACCAGTCATAATTCTTCCCATCTGACACACTGGAACTCAGGCCAGTGCGCCACAAAAACACCAAAATTTACAGTGACGCACTGATTTTCTCCTGTACGTATTACAACTCTGAGCAGTGCATCACGCAAAAGGGCTTTCGTCTTATCTGCCACATTCGAAGTTAAAACGTAAATTTCCTCGACATTTTAGAATGTTCTGAATTGATGAACACTTCCACTTGTGAACTCTTCACTACTGAAAACCAACAAGAGTCGTCAAAATAGACTAGGCCTATCTAGTCTTTGATTGGACCAAAAGATTGCATGATTCAGCCAAGTGGGAAAAGCATGGAAAACCGTAGGAATTTCGGCTTTAGAACCGTAGAATTTCGGCTTTTCAGAATCAAAATCTGACAGTTCAGCTGTGGCTCGTGGGTGATAATCCAGCGAATGGAACAAAAGTTAAACGATCTATGCAACATGACCATTTTGGATAACTAAAATGGCTCCGTTCTGGACGTATGAATGTGTGTTCTCACAGAGCAAGAATGGCCAGTCTACAGTTTCGTTGTAGGTTCCACCGGGCTTCCGATGTCATTGCATGGCGACTGGAATTTGGTCATACAATAACATATTTCAGCACTGAAGGAAATGGCTCCTGTTGTGGAAATTCTGTGATCATAATTGAAGAAGACATCCCACAAATCAAATTTCACTGTTAAAATCCTGATAGTGTAGGTGCTCACATTACTTATGTTGGTTGATAACACTTTAAAAACATAAGAACAGGAATATGAATAGATATATTTTTAGCAGTGTCTAGAATGTTTTATTAACTTTATTGTAAACACCTCTTTTCTAATATATTTCTATCTCTATTATCAACACCTCTTTTCTAATGTATTTCTTTCTATCTCTATCATAAACACCTCTTTTCTAATGTATTTCTATCTCTTTCTCTATGCATTTATGTGTGTGAGCCAGTGACAGCACACTCATGTGTGTGTGTGTGTGTGCGTGTGTGTGTGTGTGTGTGCTTTCACTACATTTTCAAGCAGTTATTAATGGTGACCCCCTAAATATTTTTGTGACCCCCCGAAAATTGGAAGTGAGTTTTTCGTACTGAGTCTGACCCCCTATTTTTAGGAAATAATAATTACTACTGGTGCAGACTGAAAAAAGATGACATATTTTGACATGACAGCCACACTACACAGGACAATATATGAGTAGACGACACCATTCTTGAGCCTCTCAACCAAAGAGTCAGACAAGAGAACCTGAGCCGCTTAAGATTACTGGTGAACTCTTGAACACCTGACCTTTAATCGTGCCAGAGCTGCCAGGGCCCAAAAGCACAAAGTGTAACATTTTGACATTTTCACTGTAGCATTCCAAAGTTAAGTGAAGCGCTCATGCAATGTCACAAGTCAGACTCGATAGCCTTTCAGCTGCACTCATGTATGTAAATGATGTAACAGCTACTAAGACAATAGTAATCTCACTAGTTCTTGCGTGCATTTGACTTAACCAACAAAAAAAATCAAATGTCTGACAACAAAACCGGTTGATAAGACAGTAACACAGCAATCATTTTAGGTGACTCTTCTGCTTCTTCTTCCTCTCCATACTGCATGTGGCCCTTTTTTTGACGAATTAGGCCCACAGTCAAGAGATCTGTATCTCAACTCCATTTAAGCCACGGCAAAGGCGGACTTGATGCCCTCCATTTTCCCACAATTTCTCATTTTTGCTTGGCACTTTACCACAAAACGAATACCGTAACATTGTCAACAAAATTGAAGCTCGCTACAGGCAGCATTCGTTTGGAGTTATGGATGTGTAATTATTTCATCCTGGGAGCAAGGGTTACCCTACCAGTTGGTTATTTACTGCTTACAATTGCTCACTTCGCTTAAGATTTTCTGTTATATGCGGACTTATATACAACAATCTTGAACTGAAACCACACTCAATACTGTTCTTGAAACAGATCACCACCAAACTTTTTTTTTAGATATAAATCATCCTGAACACACAAAGCATGAAAATGACACAGAAGTAGTGAACTTCAGTTGCAAACTGAAGGTTTTGTTTTCCTCCCTTATTTGGATTGAACAGCCTCCTCACCCAAGCAGCAAATTCACCAAAACCTCACAGCCACAACCTTCCGTTCATAAATGAAAGAACACAGCACATTACCTCTAACTGTGTGGCCGGAGTTTCCACATCCGGCAATAGGCACACCCACAGGCACCGGAGGCTGAGGGGAAGGCTGGGACGGCATCCTGTGGACAGGTCTGGAGGCGGCTCTACTCACACTCATCCTCATTCCAGATTCTGCGGTCGTCCTGGGAGGGAATCTCGGGCCTGTCCTCAGCGACTGTTCTGGGGTCGTCGGGTAGGCCGGCTCACAGCTTCTCCAGGGGGTGTGCTTTGGGGTCGGTGGAAAGTGGACAGGCTGCGGCACTGGGGGAGGTGGGGAGTCCGACGTCCTCAGAGCGGATTCCTCCCTGAAGGAGTCCTCTTGGAGAGAATCCTCCATGTCGGTTTGAAAGTCAGGGTGCGGGGAGGAGGGGGAGTAGGACTGTTCCTGGGCACCTGGCAAGCCCAGCATTGGGGACACGGCTGGCCTCTGCAGTCCCACCTCCTCCAGCTCTCTGTTTGCAGAAATCAATAAAGTCAGGGTGAACTGTGTGTTCTCTGTCTGTAGAAATCAATAAGTCTGGGTGAACTGTGTGTTCTCCGTTTGTAGAAATCAATAAAGTCAGTGTGAACTGTGTGTTCTCTGTTTGTAGAAATCAATAAAGTCAGTGTGAACTGCATGTTCTCTGTTTGTAGAAATCAATCAAGTAAGTGTGAACTGTGTGTTCTCTGTTTGTAGAAATCAATAAAGTCAGTGTGAACTGTGTGTTCTCTGTTTGTAGAAATCAATAAAGACAGTGTGAACTGTGTGTTCTCTGTTTGTAGAAATCAATAAAGTCAGTGTGAACTGCATGTTCTCCGTTTGTAGAAATCAATCAAGTAAGTGTGAACTGTGTGTTCTCTGTTTGTAGAAATCAATAAAGTCAGTGTGAACTCCGTGTTCTCTGTTCGCAGAAATCAATAAAGTCAGTGTTAACTGTGTGTTGCCTGTTTGCAGAAATCAATAAAGTCAGTGTGAACTGTGTGTTCTCTGTTCGCAGAAATCAATAAAGTCAGTGTGAACTGTGTGTTGCCTGTTCGCAGAATCAATAAAGTCAGTGTGAACTGTGTGTTCTCTGTTTGCAGAAATCAATAAAGTCAGACTGAACTCTGTGTTCTCTGTTTGCAGAAATCAATAAAGTCAGTGTTAACTCTGTGTTCTCTGTTTGTAGAAATCAATACAGTCAGTGTGAACTCTGTGTTCTCTGTTTGTAGAAATCCAGTTAAGTCAATGTTATCTATGAAGTTCTCTGTAGAAATCCAATTAAGTGAATGTTACCTATGAAGTTCTCTGTTTGTAGAAATCCAATATAGTCAGTGTTATCTATGTAGTCCTGTGTTTGTAGAAATCCAATAGTGTTATCTATGTAGTCCTCTGTAGAAATCCAATAGTCAGTGTTGTCAATATAGCTCTTTGTTTATAGAAATCCAATACAGTGTTATCTACATAGTTCTCTAATTGTAGATATCCAATACAGTCAGTGTTATCTATGTGGTTCTCTGATTATAGATATCCAATATAGTCAGTGTTATCTATATAGTCCTCTAAAGAAATCCAATTAAGTCAGTGTTAACTTAATAGTCCCTGCTGGCACAAGTCCAATAGAGTCAGTGTCAACTGTGTAGTTAACACACTGGCGGACAGATAACAAACTATTTAAAATCTGTCCAAACCTGAAAGACGCTCTGCCATATCCCCGAAGCGGCCGTAAAGACAAAACAGTCTTGTGCCGTTTGCATACAGGCCACTCGTTTTACACCCATTCTTATCTTTGAAAAGGTGAAGAGGCTCCGTGGTGTGTTTCATGTGATGTTCCACTCACAGTGATACATGTTCTTTTAGAGTGTTGGGACTTGCACGGTGTGAGACATAAACACTTTACAGCAGAGTCCATAAAACTTTGTTCAGAGATGGCGCACCTGACGTGATCTTTGAATTTCTGAAAGAGTTTAACATTTTTTCATCTGGTCTTATATTTTACGGAAGAAAGATTTATAACAAAATTTCTGGTGCATTTTTAGAAGGTGTATTTTAAAGAGATGTGTGATTCTTGTTTTTTCTAATAACTTGTGAGTTGACTTCAACATGGTGACAGCCCTGATATGGCCCTCTGCAGTCGGCTGGGCTATAAGCAACATTACCATACCTTACCTTACATAGTGTAGTTCTCTGCTGGCACAAGTCCAATACAGTCATAACTGTGCTGTTCTCTGTTGGCATAAGCCCAATACAGTGTTAACTGTGTAGTTCTCTGTTGGCACAAAGTCCAGTACACTCTGTGTTAATGTGTAGTTCTCTGTTGGCACAAGTCCAATACACTCAGTATTAACTGTGTACTTCTCTGTTCAGTGTTGGCACAAGTTCAATACAGTGTTAACTGTGTAGTTCTCTGTTGGCACAAGTCCAATACAGTCATAACTGTGCTGTTCTCTGTTGGCATAAGCCCAATACAGTGTTAACTGTGTAGTTCTCTGTTGGCACAAGTCCAATACACTCAGTGTTAATGTGTAGTTCTCTGTTGGCACAAGTCCAATACAGTGTTAACTGCATAGTTCTCTGTTGGCAGAAGTCCAATACACTCAGTGTTAACTGTGTAGTTCTTTGTTGGCACAAATCCAATACAGTGTTAACTGTGTAATTCTCTGTTGGCACAAGTCCAATACAGTGTTAACTGGTAGTTCTCTGTTGGCACAAGTCCAATACAGTGATAACTGGTAGTTCTCTGTTGACACAAGTCTAATTCAGTGTTAACTGGTAGTTCTCTGTTGGCACAAGTCCAATACAGTGTTAACTGTGTAATTCTCTGTTGGCACAAGTCCAATGCTGTCAGGGTTAACTGTGTAGTCCTCTATTGTCACAAGTCCAATACAGTGTTAACTATGTCGTTCTCTGTTGGCACAAGTCCAATGCAGCGTTAACTGCGTAGTTCTCTGTTGGCACATGTCCAATACAGTCAGTGTTAACTGCATAGTCCTCTGTTGGCACAAGTCCAATACAGTCAGTGTTAACTGTGTAGTTCTCAATTGGCCCTAGTCCAATTCAGTTTTAACTGGTTAGTTCTCTGTTGGGACAAGTCTAATATCGTCAGCGTTAACTGTGTAGTTCTCTGTTGGCACAAGTCTAGTCTGATACCGTAAGTGTTAACTGTGTAGTTCTCTGTGTTGGGACAAGTCAAACAGTCAGTGTTAACTGTGTAGTTCTCTGTTGGGACAAGTCTAATACTGTCAGTATTTACTCTGTAGCACTCTGTTATTACAAGTCTAATACAGTGTTAACTATGTAGCTCTCTGCTGGCACAAGCCCACTTTCAGTTTCATCAAGGTGTCACTGCGTGTTGACTAATCCATGTGCTGCACTACATCCACTAAGTTTCGAGACCCACACTGTGCATGATTTGAAGATGATGGATAAATACATTAATGACCGAGATGAGAAAATCTAAGAAAAGGGTCTCACGGCTATGACTTAGCAGATGTCTGAAAAAAATTCACAGTGACTATCTTAAGTATCAAACCACGCACTCTGCATACCCGTCATACAAATCCCTGCGCGGGCTCTGGACCAACTCACCACACAATGCAAACAGTACAAAGGTTCTGGACCAATTCACCGCAGTGCAAACAGTATAAACGTTCTAGGCCAATTCAACCCAGTGCAAACTGTACATGGATTATGGAACAACTCTCCGCAGTGCAAAAAGTACGTGGGTTCTGGACCAACTCACCACAGTGCAAACTGCACTTGGGTTCTGGACCAACTCACCACAAAGCAAACTGTACATGGGTTCAGGACCAACTCACCACAAAGCAAACTGTACATGGGTTCTGGACCAACTCACCACAAAGCAAACTGTACATGGGTTCTGGACCAACTCACCACAAAGCAAACTGCACATGGGTTCTGGACCAACTCACCACAAAGCAAACTGTACATGGGTTCTGGACCAAACCACCGCAGTGCAAACTGTACATGGGTTCTAGACCACAATGCGCGAACTGTACATGGGTTCTGGACCAACTCACCGCAGTGCAAAATGTATGTGGGTTCTGGACCAACTCACCGCAGTGCAAAATGTATGTGGGTTCTGGACCAACTCACCGCAGCGCAAACGGCACAATGTAGAGCCGGCCCTGATTCAGCACCTTCTTCACCTCCTCCACCGTCAGAGTCTCAAAGTTGTAAATCTCTGACAAGTTGGAGCCCTTGCTGGCGGCGCCGAAGCAGTAGTGTCCCGGTATCAGGCGGGGGTAGAGCTCCTCGATACGCTCGTGAAATCTGGATGCCACCTCACAGTTTTTGAAGTAACACACTCCCCTCTCATTGGCCCCAGCAGCTATACCTGTAAATCACCAGCAGAGAAATTGTGTTAGAATACTTTGTGGTGGCGAGGTGGTGGTGGTGATGGTGGTGGTGGTGATGGTGGTGGTGGGTAGAAGCAACGGAAAGCAGGGTGGTGAGGGGCAGCCTCTCTTCCATGTTCTCAAAGCGGTTAATACCCAGGCGCTCTCAAACTGCTCCTTCCCATTCTTTTTCCCCAAACACATCCTCCTGCTCTCATCCTGATGCAGTTCCACGAGTACACAGGGGAACTGTCAGGGCAGGTCTCCACTTGGCCATCCACCTGAGGAGACCCCACAACTGCTGATGAAGTCACTGCGGGAAGTTTTCAGTCAAAACTGTCCCGATTCAAAATAGGCAGGACCCTTATCTATCAATAGTCCCATCCTTGCCACTCCATCCTAGCACACAACAGTTCCAGCTTTGCCGATCCATCCCTTGGTATATACTGTGGGGTCCCACCTTTTCCACCACCCCCCATGACACACTTTCTAGTCATGGCCGTCCTGTGGCACACTTTCTAGTCATGGCCGTCCTGTGGCACACTTTCCAGTCATGGCTGTTTCATGGCACACTTTCTAGACATAGCCATTTCATGGCACACTTTCTAGTCAGGGCCATTCCATGGCACACTTTCCAGTCATGGCTGTCCCTGGCACACTTTCTGGTCATGGCCATCCCACGGCACACTTTCTAGTCATGGCCATTCCATGGCACACTTTCTAGTCATTGCCATTCCATGGCACACTTTCTAGACATGGCCATTCTGTGGCACACTTTCTAATCATGGCCATTCCCATGGCGCACTTTCTAGTCATGGCCATTCCATGGCACACTATCTAGTCATGGCCATTCCGTGGCACACTTTCTAGTCATGGCCATTCTGTGGCACACTTTCTGGTCATGGCCATTCCGAGGCACACTTTCTAGTCATGGCCATTCCGTGGCACACTTTCTAGTCATGGCCATTCCTTGGCACACCTTCCAGTCATGGCCATTCCGTGGCACACTTTCTAGTCATGGCCATCCCATGGCACACTTTCTTCTCATGACCATTGCATGGCACACTTTCTAGTCATGGCCATTCCAGGGTACACTTTCTGGTCTGGTCATGGCCATCCCATGCACACTTTCTAGTCATGGTCATCCTACGGCACACTTTCTAATCATGGCCATTCCATGGCACACTTTCTGGTCAGGGCCATTCCATGGCACACTGTCTACTCATGGCCTTTCCATGGTACACTGTCTACTCATGGCCATTCCATGGTACACTGTCTACTCATGGCTATTCCATGGCACACCGTCTACTCATGGCCTTTCCATGGTACACTGTCTACTCATGGCCATTCCATGGCACACTGTCTACTCATGGCCATTCCATGGCACACTTTCTAGTCAGGGCCTTTCCATAGCACACTTTTTCTAGTCAGGGCCTTTCCATGGTACACTGTCTACTCATGGCCATTCCATGACACACTTCTAGTCAGGGCCATTCCATGGTACACTGTCTACTCATGGCCATTCCATGGCACACTTTCTACTCATGGCCATTCCATGGCACACTGTCTACTCATGGCCATTCCATGGCACACTGTCTACTCATGGCCATTCCATGGCACACTTTCCAGTCAGGGCCTTTCCATGGCACACTTTCTACTCATGGCCATTCCATGGCACACTGTCTACTCATGGCCATTCCACGGCACACTGTGAGTCCAAGCCTTACTAGCCCATCCCACACTTTATACTCCCAGCTCTCCCAACCCGTCTCATGGCACACTGTGTGGCCCCATAAGAATGGAGCAGTGTAACATTTCACACTGTGGGAATCAAAGGCTTTTCTCTCCTGTGATATTTTCATCTCTGACAAACATCAGTGTCATTTCTTTCTGACTTTTTTTTTTTTTTTTCATTGGATGCCGAGTCTTCACTTAATGCATTTGTTTTAAATGATATCAATCCTTGTGAGAGAAGACTAAATGCTCTATCAAGTCATTCTTTGCATTTTATATATTCAGGTATATGTCAACTATCCAGTATTTGACAACTGGCACTTGATATGTTCTGCAACAAGACCATCAGCAGCATTTAATTTGTATGTTCAGCAAAATCAAACACCAGCATTTGATCACAGACACACTTGAAATATTCAGTAATGTCAAATAATACAACAATTTCAAACTGGTATTGATATGCTCAGCAATGCAAAAACACAATCTGATGACAATGATTGTTATCAATGTAAGGATTCCACAATGCCAAATACACAATCTGACGATAATAATGCTAACAATGTAATATTTATACAAACATGATGCTCTATGGAAAATCATGAATCACGGTCAAGTCTTTCGGAAAGAGATTAAATTTTTATTTTTAAAAAGAGAGCTAATTCTAAAAAAAAAAAAAAAAAAATTATGAAAGGCAAATTTCAATTATCCTTCATATTCTCCAAGTTCTTTGCCTTTAAATTCTGAGGAAACTCTATCATGACCTGTATGGAATTTTCTTAAACTGGGACTGGTGACTTGTCCAAGATTTTAACAAACAGTGCTACTTATTACTTTAACTGGTGAGGGATCAAATCATAAGTGTTAATAGCAGAACTGCTTTCAACACACACATAAACAAATACAAGGTTGTAAAATAATGATCCTTCAAAGCCTCATACAACCCCACCCTCCTCCCCCAAAACACATACATCCTCCTTTTCTAACTCCTCTCTCTCTGTTAATCTTTTACTTAATATTAAGATGTTTCCAGATTGTCCTATCTCGACGTCATCTCCTTCATAACAGCCTCAAAAAATGCTAATCATTCAACGCCCATCTTGCGCTGAATTTGATGAGGTGAGTGATTGCTCTTTCTTCATTTTTGTTGTCCTGAGTGTTGTTCATCTTGCCTGAAGAAGACCTGAGAGG
>JADBJO010000759.1:360000-367500 GCA_016801955.1 Conus betulinus | reverse complement strand
TTTGTGACTTACTGTTTACTGTTCCCTGTCTCACTTAAGATTTCTTTTCATATCAGCCAAACCGAGGTTTTCTGCATGTTTCTGTTCTATTGTGTGTTCTGTTTGACAGCATTCACGGTCACAGACTATGCCAGTCTTGCATGAATAACACTTTGTGTTTATTTTTTCCTACAGACATTGTTGCTCATGTGTCAGGCATAGGGTATACAGGCAAGAATAGAGTATCCACTTCAGGGGATGTCTTCTTGTTTCTTCTGTATGCTTTCTCTTAACCTTTGTTAGGTTCGTATTATGGATGAGTCTCTTCATGGAAACAAGAGTTACCCATCTTGTTTGTTGTTAGCTGTTTACTGTCCCCCGGCCAGATTTAAGAATTAATTTCATATCAAACTATGGTATTCTGTTACTTGTTCCCTCCAACCCCCTCCCTTTTTTTTTTAAAAAAAAAAAAAAACGATAATAACATATAACAATATGTGTGGAAAATCTAAAAATGGACAAATTAGGTAAGTGCCAATGTGTGTCTGGGTTTTCCACTGCTCTAGTGTGTAGGGTTTCATTGGATGTGAATGCTTACAGTTATCTGAGTTGTTTTTGTTTCTGTATTATGCCAGAGCTAGAAAGATTTTGTGTTGGAAAAAACATGCAAGGAAAAAGGTGGAGGAGACACACAGAAAAGGGAAACAACTGGCATTGCTGAGTGACACACACTGCACCGTGCAAAGGCCATCCTCTTCACCTCACCTGTCACCATCATTGCTCCACGCCGTCGTACGACCTGTCCACTTCCACCTTCACTCAGTGCTCTCCTGAGATTCCATGGTGTCACTGTCACCGCCACTATCCCCGTCCTCCATCAGCCGAGAGGGTACTCAACCAGGATACTCTGAAACTGTGTTGTCCACGGAACAGCAAAAACGGAATTATTGAGCAGCCACAAGTTAAAAAGAAAAAAAAAAAAAACTATGTGTTTTAACCTGGAGGGTCTTCTTCAGGCAGAAGAAACAATTTCAAAACAATGAAAACAAAAGACGACGAACAAACATTTACTTCTCTCTTTGATCTTTGTGCGCAAACTAGTAGTTTGTCAACATTCAAGTAGATAGAAGCTCATGTATAATGACAAAAGACGAACAAACATTTACTTCTCTCTTCGATCTTTGTGCAAACTTAGTTTGTCAACATTCAAGTAGATAGAAGCTCATGTATAATGACAAAAGACAAACATTTACTTCTCTCTTCAATCTTTGTGCAAACTCGGTTTGTCAACATTCAAGCAGATAGAAGCTATGCAAAATGAATGTGAAGCATACGAATCTATTGTTTTTGCCTGTGTGGTCCTTATATCACACTAAGACTATGCTTGGAGCTCCCTCATTACCCTCTTGACAGCTTAGGACCTGGATCCAGATATATCCACTTGTTGCAGCATGACAAAATTGAAAAGTTCTGCATGAGAAGTTCGTACTTGTCCAAAGGTAATATGACTAATGTACCTGATGTTTAATCTCTTGCAGTAACACCCCAGTTTTCCATGGCTTGTTGAAAAGAAAAACAACTTCAGATGGGATAAGGGCATTCAGGGCAAGGCATTGGAAGAGATCAAGCGTATTCAGTCTGAACCCACCATTGCGAAGGTATTTTGACCCCAAAAACAGATAAACTGCAGCATGATACATCTGAGCTTGGTTAAGGTGCTTGTCTTCAGGCCAATGGACAACCAGTCCAGTATTGTTCAAGAGCATTTGTTGTGCTGTTTGCGCACACAGGCCACTCCTTTTACACGCATTCTTATCTTTTAAAAGGTGAAGAAGCTCCATGCTGCATTCCATGTCATGTACCACTCATGGTGAAACATATTCTTTTAGAGTGTTGGGACTTGCATGATGTGAGACAAACACTATATAGTAGAATCCATGAAAACCTGTTTCAGAGATGTCCCACCTGATGTGATCCTTAAATTTCTGAAAGATATCTACATTTTTCATCTGATCTCTGATTTTACGGAAGAAGATTTTTAAACAAAATTTCCAATGTGTTTTTAGAAGGTGTATTTTAAAGAGTTGAGTGAATCTTGTTTTGTTTTTTTTTTTTTTTCATTCATTTTTTTTTTTAACTTCAGTTAACTAAAAGTGGTGGTGATAGCCCTGATATAGCCCTTTGAGGTCGGCTGGGCTGGGCTATAAGCAACATCTCTCTCTCTCTCTCTCTCTCCAAGAGCACTGACAGAAACTGAACCCAACTATGCTCAAATTAGAGAAAGAGATGCTCATGATTGTTTTTGGTCTGGAGCAGTTTGAGTGCTATGTGTATGGACAACACATGACTGAAGGGGTAACGATTACAAAACACTCATTCCTATACACAAGAGAAGTCTTCTGCCAGTTGCCAAAATCTACAACGCATGCTTCTCAGAAACTTGGAAGTTTGACCACAGCATAGTTTACAAAAGGGAAGCAGAAAAACACACTTTGATGATACTCTAAGCCGAGCAGTGCTACTTGGATCTGAAGGCAGAGGAAACACTGAAAGCAAAGAAATCTTTCAAACAGATTCTGAGTGAGAAGTCAAAAACATTGACATGTTTGCCAACATTCAAGTGACACAAGCCAGCCAGTGGGCATTGACTCTGATTGAGAACAGTAACACAACAGGATCAAGATATAAGAACATCTATGAACCTGACACAGCCTGGCACGCCAGAGGAGAAGAAAGAAGTGCCAGTTTCCTTGCAGGCATACTTTCCTTTCAGAAAAGACCTGTCTACCCAGAACGGACTCATTTTCAAAGGGGATAGGACTGTGGTAACAGAGAAGAAGAGAGAAAAGATCCTTCATCTAATACACCAAGCATACACAGGTGTACAAGGCTGCAGAAGAAGAGCCAGAGAAGTTATGTACACAAGTAATAGTTCACCTCACTACCCACAGTCAAATGGCAAAGCAGAGATGCTGTGAAGCCAGCAAAGCTTCCAATGAAAAAAGCTGTGGAGAGCCAGTCTCTTGGCACTCAGAAATATACCCCATCTAAAACTATGGATACTTCACCAAGACAGCGACCGTTCAGCTGCAGAACTAGAACAAGAGTTCCTATTGAAAAAAACTCTGCTTGAACCACAAATTTGCAAAGATTCACAGAAAAGCTAATCAAACGCAAAGAAAAAACGGGCAAAAAATTACAACAAAGGTGCAACTGAGCTTGACATGCTCAAACCAGGGCAGGGGTCTGAATGGGACAAAGTGGGTCAAGGCAAAAGTAGAAGACCAGGCCACACAAACTCCACACAGAAAATGGAAATGAGTATAACCAAAATTGGAGACACACAAGAACAACATCTGAAACAATGACCACCACCACCAGTTCCTATATTATTATGCAAAGACAACACCATGGAGCTAGAATGAGAGACTGAGAAGACTCACTGATCACACACCAAGAACCCGCCTTGCTTAAGGCTGTGTCAGACCAACTGATGCAGGCTAGAACAACAAGGCCACAACAAAATATTGTTATGCTCTGCATAGTTATGTGGGGATTGTCTTCAGTCGTGACTAGCTCCTAGCATAACATTATCGGTCTCCAAAATCTTCCTACGTCAGTGTGTGGCTGCCCACATGGCAGGTAAGCAAAAACGGTCACACAAGTAACGTTCTCATCCCTAGCTGATGCATTTACACCATAGTGTTCAAATACTTGGGCTGTTCGGATGATCCCTGGAGTCTTTTAGCCAGGGTACGACGACAACAACACCAAGACATGACCAAACTGAAACTACAATATAACAAAGCACAGGATTAGGGAACAGACAAACTGAAACTTCAGCAGAACATAACACACATTAGACAGCAGATGAATAACCAATGTGCAACATCAGACTTAATGGAGACACACCAAACAAAACAAGTAAGAAAAACACAAAAACATCCAAAGACCTCAGAACTTGGAGACCACAAAAGAAACTTCTGACTTGACAGACAAATGACAAAGGCAGCCCTTGCAACTTGCATGCACATCTAGAGGCAGTATCACTAAAACTCCACCTTACTGAAAGACGGTCAAACTTGACCAACAGAGACATTAGACAGATCTGTTTGTGATAAAATATCATCCTAATCTGGACCTGATCATGTTACTGATGTTGACTACATCAATAACTTGTTAATTTTGTATCCAGAAGTTGTTTTTGTTTTTTTTTTTCATTTTTAATTAGTCCTTCATGTGTTTGAATCTGTTTGTCGCAAAAAAAGGGATAAGAGAATATAGTTTTAAACTTTTCCTTGTAATTTTATTTTGAAATATTTTCACTCAGTAGCAACACCACCGCTGAAGAAGATGGACAGAGGTTTGTCAAAAGCTCCAAGTAAGTGCTATCCTAGCTAAGTGACCTGTCTAAATGTGGTCGTCATTAAACATTTCCTTGTGATTTGTTTGAAAAGAAAGAATAAGAGAAGTTTTATGCTTCTGCGACAGCTTGATTTATGACATGAAGATCCTTTCAAAGACTTTTCCAGTTGCTGTGGTTGATCTTCCTCACAAACTTTTTTGGGCAACAAGATGTGGAGATTCATTCAAAGACATTTTCAGCCAAAGAAATTCATCAGGTAATTACTATTAGCAAGTGTCCCTATTTGCTGTAATTCATCTTTGTAATTTGATTTTTGTTTGCTCTTTTTTTTTTTTTTTCCAACGTCGATCCTCGTATACCATAATGGTCCAGCTTACGGAGGAGGCTCTTTCACTGATACGCTACGAAAAATAGGGAGGATGGGGCGTCGGGAGGGTGGTGGATGGGGTTGAGAGGAAGCTATCAAATATGATTTTGCCTCTAACCTTCTGCTGACTGTGATAGTGTGACTCACCAGTGTGTTCACTTCAACCTATAATTAAAGTGCACTGTGCTATTCTATCTTTAAATGACATTATTCCAGCACAGTCGCAGGCAATAAGTAATATGCAATAAATTCTTAAAGTAGATCTCATTGATTTCCTGTCTTTCAATGCATTCATACAAACTGTACGTTCTCTCGAAGCACAATTATTTACCTCCTGATCAAGCGTAAGCCAACGATTGCCGTCACTCCCGATGCCGCCGAATAAGGGAGATAAGTAGCGCGTAAAAAGTATCGCTGAATACCGAAAAATAACACAAGGTACTAATATTGATATTGCGACCATCATCACAATCGTTAACAGAGACGCCTGGGGTGTATGGGGTGTCCGGTAAAGGTAGCATCTCTGGTGTGGGTGCTTGCCAAGTCCTTCGTAGGGCTGCACGTCCGTCTTTGGTCCCCACTGGGCACTCGGCTCTCACTTTGCCTCCCCAGCTTTAAAAGGCACACACACACTTATACACATATACGTACACATACACGTGCAGATACGTGCGCAAAAGCATGCTCACAGAAGCCCACAAATAAACACACATGCACACACGCATGCACGCACGCACGCACGCACACACACACACACACACACACACACACACACACACACACATGCCACACACACACACATATATAAAACATGGAAAACCTCGCACTGATATAAACAGTTACCGCCCAATCGCCCTGACATCCCATATCTGTAAATTAATGGAACGAATCGTACTAAATAGATTATCTTATTACTGTAAGAAGCATAATGTCATACCGATTAATCAAGCTGGATTTCAAACTGGTAGATCAACAGTAGAACACCTAGTCAAACTTACAACTCAAGTGAAACAACAATTTGCAAGACGAAAGAACATACTAGCTACATTCTGTGACGTAAAAAAAGCTTATGATCAAGTATGGCATAGAAGACTATTATACAAGTTAAAAACTGTTGGAATCAACGGTAACATGTATAATTGTGTTCAAGAATTCATAGAAAATAGACCAATTCAAACAAAAAAATAGAACATACTTATTCAAATCCGAGAACATTGCAAATGGGACTGCCACAAGGTTCAGTAATATCTCCTATCTTATTCAATATTTTAATGGCAGATTTACCAAAAGGCTTATCGAACACAGAGTTAGCCCAATTTGCTGATGATATATGCCTTTGGATGAGAGTAACCATGAAACGAATAACCCCTCGAGGTCGCTGAACTACATAAAAGCTTTATACCAGCGAGAACTCAATAAAATAAATGTATTTTTACAAGAAAATGGGCTCGCACTTTCTTTAGAAAAAAACACATATAATACTTTTCAATTCTGGATATGACCCAGAAAAGCTCCCAGTTTTTACTTTAGATGGCATTGAAATAAAATATGTTAAATCAGTAAATTCCTTGGTATAATCTTAACTTCTAAACTGTCATGGAACCAGCATATTGACCACATACTAAATAAAGCACGGAAAAGTTTAAACTTTCTTAAGATTATAAACAAGCAACTACGGGGCCAAGATGCTTCGACTTTAATACCTCTATCAACCGCTCTTGTGCGATCTAGGTTAAACCTATGCTCAGGAAGTATTTTTCAGCGCACCACAATATCTGTTAAATAAATTGCAGAGCATTGATTGCAAGGCTTACAAACTCGCTCTTGGTGTTCCCATACATACATCCAACTTAGGAACATATACAATGAGATTGGAGTGCTACCTCTCAGCGAGGTTCGAAAAGTAGCTGCGTCGAAGTTCGTTCTGAAGAGTTTTTACACAGAAAAAATTCTGTTCAAAAGAAGTTTTTTTAAATTCTGAAAAAGATTTTGGAAAACGAGCTAGAGGAATACAATCTACAAAATCAATCTACTCGTATACTTCTAACCTTATCAGAGATTCCAACATAAAATAGAAATGAAATCGCTGTTAAACCATCCTTTTCCCAGTACCAAGATGGGAACAAACGAAGGCCCCCTTTGATACGATTCATTCAGATTTGTCAAAAAAAGATTCACCCAACATACTAAAAATTTCCGTATGCACACCTGGAAAATCAGTACAAGAGCCACCTAAAAAATTTCACAGACGGCTCAGTGCTAGAAGACAGTAGGAAAGGGGCAGCTTTTGTAATACCTGACTTAAACGTGGAGAAAATGTACCATCTTGGCAGAAATTTGTCCATTTTTAGTGCCGAGCTAGCCGCCACCCTAATGTCCTTAAATTATTTCTTTATCTCCATCTGAATGTCAGTCATGTACTAGTATGTACTGATTCTAGATCTGCTCTTGAAGCAATCAGGTCTTCAAATTCAAAAATCCGTTTGGAGATAATAACAGAAATAAATCATGTTATACATCTTTTATCCGATAAAGGTACATCAGTTAGTTTTTGCTGGGTCCCCTCTCATTGTGGCATTTCAGCAAATGAGAGAGTCGATCAGGCTGCAAGAAAGGCAGCTCGAAATGTTGAGGGTTCAATTCCCCTTAATATTCCCTTGGATTTAACAGAATGCAATATTCTTCTAAACAAAACATCGGATGAGAGCTTCAGAAACTTGATAATGAACTCAGATACTCAGTATTATCAGAGTTGTTTTAAATTTTGTGGCAAAATCAACTCGAAAGC
>JADBJO010000759.1:340000-355000 GCA_016801955.1 Conus betulinus | reverse complement strand
AACAACATTTTTGAAAGGCAGGCGATCATCGACTACAACCCCCAAATCGTTTTGATTCTAACTCACTGCTAAGGAATAAATGCAACATTGTCCCTCGAAATATAATAGGCTGGTTGTCCGTCTAAGTGTCCCGGACTCAAGGCACAGGATTTTCAGGGTGTAAATTCAACTGCCAGTCCGATGACGCCCATTCAAATTCTCTTGTGGGGTGGCTTTTGCTGCTTGGTTGTCACTTTGACTGAATAGCTTGGTGTCATCAGCAAAGATCATCGATCTTGAAAAAGGAAAAAGAAAAGACTAAAAAACAAAAAAAAAAACAAAAAAAAAAGAATAAGATGCAAAGCATATAAACGTACTCTCAGTTTATCTTGAATACGCGTATTTTCTGAGATATTCCATAGAGAAGAAAAAACTGTGTTTGGGGCCGTTATAGCCGTTAGTAAAGGCTATTCTGGTAAAAATAAAACATGGGGCATCATCCGTGACCCATAAAGAACATACATACAACTTTTCAGAAAGATCGGTCCAGAAGTTTTGTCTGGAGCGAGTGGAACACATTTTGACCACGGACAGACACACAGACAGACACACTGACAGACAGACACACAGACACACAGACAGCATTTTCGTTGCCATTGTAAAGTACTCCCTGTTCGAACTGGGAGTACCAAAAAAAAAAAAAAAAAAAAAAAAAAAAAAAAAAAAAAGTTGATGCCCCAAGTGAGTTCAGGAAAACAAAAGGGCCTTGCCATGTCATACGAAACTGATTCACAAGAACGTGTGATTCAAATCACAGGTTCGTATATTTGTTTGATTGTCATATTTTATTATTATCATTTTTTTAATTAGTATGCTATTTGAGAAACCGAAACTAAGATTACACATAAATTACAGTAAGAGTGCATTCCCTTAGAATTGATCACAATATAATTTCTCATTAAATCATGCCATTATAACTCTTCAGTCAATAGCTGATTTTGAGAAATGAAAAGAACATAAAATTGGTTTGTTTTTGTATTGTTATTGAGTCTTTTATTTACAAAACTAACGTAAATGCCAACGTTTTTATTGGATTAGAAGCGTCTGCTTTATTTCCGGTGCGGCGCTTTATGCAGTTTATGGGAAGGTGAGCAGTCGACACAACAGAGTCAGACGAGTGACAGACCGGGAGGGTGAGACTCGCCGTCGTGATTAACATTTCTACCGTGCACAGACAAATCATACTGTTCATGTTTTATCTTCGAAACAGTTAGCGGATTACCTTGACACACATTTCTTCGCATAATTGTCCGCGACAATGGCAAAGAAAGGAGAATTTTACGCTGGATCAAGATTACTTGAACATCTGGTCCCAGTGATTGGCCTGCCTCTAGATCAGGTAACAGCGAGTTTTTGACATCAGTATCATATCTTTGCCTATTCCCATCTCACATTCACATGGACAGAAAGACTCTTGGGGCCGAGAAAAGTATTACCTCTGTTGTTCTTGTTTTTTTTTTTTTTTTTTTTTTTTTTTTTTTCCATGTGAAGGAGAAGCAGTCTGTTTCCAAGTATTGGTCAAAATCGATCAGTCATCATCGTACTAGGACTCAGCAGTTTTAGTTTACATCATTTGATCATCGTCATGCCCATGGGCTACAGCACTGTTCGATTTTCCGGGAACAGTAAATAGGGCTTAAGAAAATAATTGATGGATTGGTGGCTACGTAGTGCAAAGTCTGTTTCTGGCAAAGAATTGATTATGAAAATTGATTTCTTTTGTTTATGGATAGGTGGATAACTCTTTCTCTCTGAATATCCGATCTATCTATCTCTCCTCTCTCTCTCTCTCTCTCTCCCCTTCTCCCCCCCCCTCCCCCCCCCCCCCCTCTCCCCCCTCTTCCCCGTCTCTGTGTGTCTCTCTCTGAGTTTATCTCTCTCTCTGACTTTCTAATCTGTCTCTGTGATTCTCAGAGACACACACTGTATGTCTTTTTGAGCCCTCCCCCACCCCCATTTGTGTGTGTGTGTGTGTGTGTGTGTGTGTGTGGTGTGTGTGTGTGTGTGTGTGTGTGTGTGTGTGTGTGTGTGTGAGAGATATTGTTTATCTACTCCTGTGTGTGTGTGCGCACACGTCGCGCGCACGTGTGTGTGCGTGTGTGTGTGTGTGTGTTGACTCTCCATCCATTCCTTCCCACCCTACCACCCCTCTCTCTTTCTCTCTGTGTGTTAGAGACTCTTCATACTGTTTCTCCATTCCTCTCTTTCTCTCTCTGTCATTCTTCAACCCCTTCGTTTCTCTCTTTCTCCCACACTCTTTCCTGTGTTTTATTGCTATTTCATTGTGAATTGTATTTGTCATATATGTGCTGATGTGCAGTTCTGTGCAATGTTTCTTTTATGTATTTGCAAATGTCTTTCCTTGTTTGACTTTGTGCTGATTTCTTTCCCTCAGTAAGTAACAATTTGTTTGTTTGTTCTTTCTCTTATCACCCATTTTTTCTTTCCCCACCTCTCGTTCTCTGTGTGTTGTTGTATGTGTATACATGTGTGTGTGTGTGTGTGTGTGTGTGTGTGTGTGTGTGTGTGTGTGTGTTGTTGTTGTTGTTTTTGTTTTACGTCTTTCCACATTACATATTAGATGAAAAAAAAATTAGGTCCAGAAAGAAAGATCAACACAAGTCAAAAGATTAAACTATCTAACTATAACACAAAAATATAACACAAAAAAGATAGAAAATCTGCTTAATCAAAGATAACACACACACACACACACACACAAAAACCATCAAACGTTAAAATGTCTTTTGTCTCATCTCACCACTGACTGTTATCTATTATAAGTTATCTATTGTAATTTGTATGTGTGTGTGTGTGTGTGTGTGTGTGTGTGTGTGTGTGTGTGTGTGTGTGTGTGTGTGCACGCGCGCGCGCAGTTTATATTCATTGTTTGGAAAAGGTATAGACTGATTTATGTTTACAAATAATATTCCTCTGATGAAAGCAAGTTTATGAAAAGAGCTCTGTATGTGTGTGTGTGTGTGTGTATGTGTGTGTGTGTGTGTGTGTGTGTGTGTGTGTGTGTGTGGCTTGTTTCTTTGGGATTTTTTTGTTATTGGTTTTGTTGCTGGTTTTTCCTTGTCTTTGCTTTTTGAGTATGTAATCATTCAGTATTACATGAGAAGAGTGGATGTTTCCTCGAGTGAGTGTGTGTGTGTGTGTGTGTGTGTGTGTGTGTGTGTGTGTGTGTGTTTAAGAAAGCAGAATGTTGAGTGAAAACGATGCAAGTACAAAAGCATGCATTGAATGACTAACACACACACTCTTTCTCACTTTCTCTCTCTGACACAAAACACATAGTGATGCATTTATCCCACTCATTTGGCACTGTTTCCAAACAGTAACATATGCCTGTATATTTGACAAACACACACCCACACAAACACACAGAAACATACAAATGCGGACGCACACGTGTCTGTATGGTATGCATGCATACAAAGATGACCACACACACACACACACACACACACACACACACACAGCACGAGCACGCATGCATGCATGCAGATATTAACTTTTTCTTTGATGCAATAGGCAGACAGACTGATATTCAATATTGTTGACCAGACAAATTTTGTAAGTTGGATTTGATTGCTGTTAACCGTATTCAGCCTTACCTATTGGCTGGTCATACAGTTATTTTGAAAAGACTTTTCACCTCTTCTTTTCACTGCTTTTTTTTTTTTTTTTTTTTTTTTAAATAAATAAACAGCCCCTAACCTTCTACTTTCTACCCCTCTTTATATTTTAAGAATGGAAAAGTCTGCTTTAAACATAAGAGAGGAGCACATTGTTGGAGAAAAAAGTTTTCCCTCAGAACAATTCAGAAGGGTTGGAAGGGCAGGTATCTTTTACAAATGTAGAAATGCTTTATCTCTAATGATAAACGTCTGGTATCTAATACTGTGTGATTTGTCCCAGTTTTGTTTTGTTTGATGTGTGTGTGCATGCGTGCATGTGTGCGTGCATTTGTGCATGTGTGTGAAAGTGCACGTGCATGAGAAAGACCTTTAAAGAGCTGGCTCACACAAGAGAAGGATTCAGAACTTTGAATGTTAACTTTGACTTTTGTTACAGTACATCATAATCATTATTATCATTGACAGGAATTAAGACTTTAAATGCTTAAATGCATCTCAGCAAGAGGGAAGATAAGACTAGAGAAGTCCTCACAAAAAGTGTTGTAAGCTTTTCAGTCGTAACACTCATGCAAACTGCACCTGCAGTCAAGGAACAAAGAGCATCACAGTAATCATAATGACAAGACTAATTTGCAAGGATGAACTGGAAACTGGTTGTGAGTATATATCACCTGATGAGACTATGAAAAAAAAAAAGATATATAGTAGTATTACGAGTAATCTTTAAAAAAAAAAAAAATAAAAAAAGATATATAGTAGTATCACTAGTAATCTACACAAGCGGTCAGACTGCACGTTCGTGGACCAGACGTTGCCCCTCACACTGTGACAAGGTTGATCCATAGACATCCATTGGGAGTCTCGCGCTATTTTGCTGGCATATTCATTGATGCATGCAAATTTCCACCATTTTTAGACCGCACGAGAATGCATTATCATCACAGTGCGGTGTCTGCTCAATTTGCAGCCTACTGATGTGATTTATTGATCTCTGGCAGAGTTGCATAATGCCGCTGTGACATGGCTTAATGATGGTGCACCAGAACCTTGTTCCAGGAGCGTTTTTTTTCTCACAAATACACGTGTCTGTGTGCATGAAGTGTTTAAATATGGTTGGCTTCATAATCCCAGTTGTGTTCAGTTGATAGACCATATCCGATGATTTGGTCAAAAGCTGATTGACTGCTTAAAGCTGACAGTTTGGCTACTGATAGTTTTTAGCAGTATTTAGCAGACCAGAGAGCAGTTATAAGAGAGGTACAATACCATGGCCATACTGAATGGATGTGATGGAAAAGCCAGAATAACATGGCCCTGCTGAATGACTATTACTGTTATAGTATTAGTGTATTAGGGTAAATTTAATGTTTGATAGCATAATCATTATGTGTGGTCAGGTACAGAGTATGTTTACGAATGATGACTTGTGAGTTGTGTGCTGGTGCAGCAGTAGTGCCACTGCGTTGATTTCTTAGCTCAGCAACATGCCTGCAAACATATTTAACAATTTTTATGCTTGAGTTTGTGTCTCTCAAGACATACTTGTCATGTTCAACAGTCATGTCTTAGGCTTATGTTTTCCTCTCAAATTGATATTGATGTTAAAGTTATCTCTTGTTTGGTTTATATAGTTTAATAGGGTATTTACTTCAATAAGGTATTGGCAGTATCTCTATAATAACATACCCCTCCCCCACTTCCCCCCCATGCTCCCCCCTCCCAACATGGCATACACACGTGTACATGTATGTGCACATGCACGCATGCATACACACACACATTCGCATGCATGCACACACACACACACATATGCACGCACACACACAACGCACGCACACACATATGCACACACACACACACACACACACGCACACATGCACACACACACGCACACACTCTCTCTATCTCTCTCTCTCTCTCACTCTCTCTCTCTCTCTCTCTCTCTCTCTCTCTCTCTCTCTCTCTCTCTCTCTCTCTCTCTCCCCCCCTCCTTCTCTGTCAAATATCACATAATTTGTGAAAAGACATAAGATAAAAGTACTACTATTACTACAAAGCAAGAGTACACTCATGATTAGTATTGTGGTGCTACTGGTGTGGCTTCAGGGTCTGTCTTGTGTAGCTGGTGGTTCATTAAATAACCCTTTTGTGTGAAAGTAAAAGGTGGTTGTTGTTGTAAATGCAGGTGTATTTGTGAAGAATTAAAAAGGTTAGTTACAACTCAAGTAACTAGATGAAGATTTTATGGTGTGAAAACTAATCAGAATAGTTAAAACAAAACCAAAACAAACAGCTAACTTGCTATTTGGCTATTAGAAAGAAATGTGCAAGTCAGCCAGTTGAAACAAAGTGACACCCGGCCACTTGAAAGGTTTTGCTTATTTTAGCTGTCATTGAGAGTGAGTGACTTGTCACAATAGTCTGACATCAGTTTCAGTGTCAGTTTAACAGAGGAGATGTCACTCCGTGGGGGTGAATCTATACACTACACCACATCTGCCAATCAGTGATATTGTTGTGCACAGGGTTTACATCTATAGGTAGATGACTAGATGAGTAAATCACTGAGAAGAGATTTCAGATGAGGGTCTCTTGGAGGAGACCAGGCAGATGACGAGCTGCTCATTGACACAGTGAGCTGATCTGGTCTTGCATACCTATTGTTTGCACCACTATTATATTTTGTGTGCGAGTGAGAGAGAGAGAGAGAGAGAGAAAGAGGGAGGGAGAGAGAGAGAGAGAGAGAGAGAGAGAGTGTTTGTGTGTAAGTGTGTGTGTGTCTGTGTATGAGTGAGTGTGTATGTGAGTGAATGAAAGCGTGTGTGTGTGTGTGTGTGTGTGTGTGTGCATGCATAGACCTTGCTGCATGTAGCGTATTTGCACAGGCTTGCCTTAACATCGATACATGTATGCATGCTGATGCTTTAATATGTGTATGATTTGTGATTATGTGTGGATTAAAAATCTTTCTTTAATGAATGTTTGTTTATTTCAACTCATAATTCAAAGCAAACAAACAGAAAAAGTATTTAAAAACTGGAATTAATTGAACATTGAAATAAAGCACCTGATGCACACACACAGTCTGAACCTTGAGCACCTGTACATGATTCCCTTTGCATTGACACAGACATGCCATGCAATCACTCAGTAGATGAACAGGCATGTAACCACCCTCCACTCCATCCATCGCTCCCTCCACTGCAACACATGGCATACCTCCACCAGCATTCTCTGAGAGCATTACCACCCCCCCCTCCTACACATACACACGCACATATATGTCTGCGTCATGCTGAAGACTACCACCCCAACATCCCTCCTTTAAAGGCAAGCATGCACATAGACATCAAATTTCCAAGCACAGTAAGTTGAATATGTATAAATATATGCTTTCAAAATCAGCCACAATGATCACCATCAGATATTTCCACATCATATTCCATACTTTGGAACTTGAACTAGAATTGCAAGAAAAATGTATGAATTGTGGTGTGTATCAGTTGCACACTAGCACCCCCTCCCCGTCCCCATTCCCAATGTATGTTATGTTGTAAATGAAAATGAAGAGAAACGTTTTGTTTAAGCAAGCAAAATGATCTTGTTGTGAATGATTGTTTTGCTGTTTATTGAATATGCAAGGATGAGGCGAAGCATATTATTGACACTGTAATTGTTTATATAATAATTTAACTTTGACAAACAGACACAGAGGCAAACAAACAACAGATGTGTGTGCCCCACTTTCCCAATGTATATTATGTTGTAAATGAAAATGAAGAGAAACGTTTTGTTTAAGCAAGCAAAATGATGTTGTGAATGATGGTTTTGCTGTTTATTCATATGCAAGGATGAGGCGAAGCATATTATTGACACTGTAATTGTTTATAAATAATTTAACTCTGACAAACAGACACAGAGGCAAACAAACAACAGATGTGTGTGTGTGTGTGTGTGTGTGTGTGTGTGTGTGTGTGTGTGAGAGAGAGAGAGAGAGAGAGAGAGAGAGAGAGAGAGATTGTCAGTCTTTTCCTCACACAGTCAATAAAAAAAGAAAAAATCAATTTCAGGTGCAACATGTTTTATGTCAAGTGCAACATTTAGGAAGCAACAGCTGTCGTTTTCCTTGGTGCAGGAGTGAGTGTTTGTTCTCTTCAGTACTGACATTTTCACTCCATTTTTAAATAGCAAAAACTGGAAAAGCAATAGCAGATGCTGTCATACTATGTATACAATCCTTGCTGTCACTAGTGTCAGTGTGAAGTTTATGTTTCAATAAATCTCTGATCAGTGGAAAGCACTCTTACTTGCAGACTTCAGTGTTGTCTGCTATGGATTGATACGGGGTTCTTCTCTACAATGAAAACAAAAAGTCATTTGAGTGTAGGCTTTCTTGAAACATCTGTGTTATGAAGACGCTCTGGTACTGAAATCACTTGATTCCTCATTTTATGTTAGTGCATATGTGGTGCACCTAGCATGGGTCATCAGGAGCCCAGGGAAGCAAGCAGGGCCCCCAAGTACATGTGATCCTGGTTATCATGTAACAGATCTGTATCTGCTGGTTATAACCTCCTTCTTTTATCTTGCCTCACTCCCTTGTTGTGCACAAAGTGTCGCAGTTACACGAAGTGTTGCAACGCGACACTTTGTGCTCTGTTTTACTCCCCTCCCCAGCACAAAGTGTCACACAGCACAAAATTTCACTTGCGACAGTTTGATCAGCCTTACCAGCACAAAGTGTCGCAAGCACAAAACATCACAATGGTGCTATTCTGTAGATGTATTGAGTGAGCAAGTGAGTGATGGTAGGTGAGATAGATACAGTGAAGGTAAGACAGACAGACCGACAGACAGACAGACAGAACAGACAAATTGAGAGGCAGAGACAGGACAGAGGTTTCATTCATTTCATTCATTCATTCGTTCATTCATTTGAAATCTATGATCGATACTATAATGATATGAAATAATTCTGTCAATCTGTTGAGCAATAACTATCACTGGTAAGTGATAAGACACACAGCTCCGTGTTTTAGCACTGCATGTTCATCAGTTAATTTTGTGAAACGTGCATGGGCCAAGAAAAATAGATTGCACCATCATGACCGCAAACAGACAGCTTAGTCTAGAGTGTTAACCCTTTAATTATGTTGATGGCTTTGGGCATCTGTGTGGACAAGTGGAATTCCTGATAAAAAGGGTATATATTTCGTCTGCTTCGAGGTTTTAAAAAAATATCGACACATGGTTGTTACTCAAGGCAGACGATTTGTAAATCCCTACTCAAGGCGCAATCAGAATTGATTAAGTGTTATCAACGTGTCCCATTTGGCGAAATTGTGGTCCCTGAATCGCATCCTCTTTTTATCAATGCAATCATGAAGGCTGTTAAATATTGGTTAAAGCTGTTAGAAATTGAGAGTAGTAGAATACCTAAAGCTATGTATGTTCACCTGAAGCAGCTAGACGAGAGAGGAATGAAAACATGGATAACTGATGTTAAGAATAAGATGTAATTATTTTGGTACAGCTTTGGTTACATGTGGATAGAACAACAAGTAGGAAGCAAAGTTGGCTTTTTAAAAGCCCTGAAAGAATGTCTGCAAGATTGTTTTAAACAAGAATAGCATGACAAAATATCTTCAAGCGAACGATTCAGCGAATATAGACGTTTTAAAGATGGCCTATGTTACGAAGCTTACTTATCGTTCCTTTACGTACGATGGTATAGAGATGCAATAATAAGATTTAGACTTGGGATGAATGAATTAAACTGTAATCGATATAGGTATAATAATAACAAACAATTACAAGCTTGTCCACTATGTGGAACAAGCGAGGAAAATGTTCATTTGATTTATGTGTGTCGTGCATATTCACATTACATGAAGCAATATTTCCACGTTCATTATTGATACAGAGAAATGGCCTTAACACGATTTCAGGCTTCCTTCAAAGTTTGACCCCATTAATGATTGCAAAGTATCTGACAGATTGTTTTAAGCTTAGAACTGAAAGAAGTCGCTGTCCATGAAAAATTAATTTTTGTATGGCTGAGGTCTACATTTCAGTGTGTGTGTGCGTGTGTGTGTGTGTGTGTGTGTGTGTGTGTGTGTGTGTGTGTGTGTGTGTGTGTGTGTGTGTGTGTGTGTGCCCCCTTATAGCTCTGCATGATTTGTCTATTTTTGTTGTTATAACAGGTATTGTGTTCCGTTTTGTTTGGATGTCTTTAAACATTTGTAAGGACATTTGTCTGTGCAATTAAATGTTCGAGTTTTTGAGTTCGAAAAAAATATCGACACATGGTTGTCACTCAAGGCAGACGATTTGTAAATCCCTACTCAAGGCGCTGTCAGAATTGATTGTGTGTTATCAACGTGTTCCATTTGGCGCGAAATTGTGATCCCTGAACGCCTTTTTTTTTTTCTTTTGTGGAGTAGTATGGGGATATATATGCCAAAAGGGGGCAGGGGTGGGGATGGGAGTACTACAAAGTGTATGTTAGAAATGGCAGTTTTGAGCCAGATTGACTAAATTTCAATGATCCGTGAACACTAGTCGGCACGTTAAAAATGCATATATATATATGCACGAGCAAGAAAAATTGTTGTCTGGCTATGACCTGTGCTAATCTACCTGGCAACATAAGCTGCTGGTCCAATGACATTCATCACCGTTTGACCCTGCCCCCCAAGAAGAAAACTATAAATATATACTGATTTTCTGACTGGTCCTTAACTTTTTGTGAAGTCTGTATATTACATGTATTGTATACGAGTGTGAGTATGGGTTAATGAAACAACAGGTACTGCAATTAACACAATAGCAGTACCTGTGCAAGAAGTATCTGGTACATTGATGCCACTCTTAAAGCACTAGAGTTCCAGTGACTTACATTTTTTGCATGGCTCACTAAGGACTCTGGATTTTTAAAGTTGAACACATTCGTAACGTAAGGACAGAGGAGGAGTGTGTGTGTGTGTGTGAAAAGGGGGGATGTATGTTACTTGTAATTGGAGAATATTTTAACTGCAACCACATGTATCTCATGGGTGACAAAATTTGTGGGTCGTGCACATTATGTCCATAGCACAATAAGGGGCTTTCCTTGGCACAAACTGTCGCATGTTCCAAAATGCGACACTTTGTGCCAGTCTTCTCAGCACAAAGTGTCGCACTTTTGCACAAAGTGTCGCATGCAACACTTTGTGCAGTTGCGACACTTTGTGCCGCAACGCTCCCTCCTCCCCTCCCTCTTCCCAGTGCCCTCCTTGGAAAAAAAAAAAAAAAAAAAAACGCAAAAAATAAGATAACACACTCGTTTGCAGGTAGCAAAGCAGGGATCCTGTCATATTCAGAGCCTGATGTCTTTGTTGAAATATGTTTACCATGAACTGATTGACGTGCGCCTCATTGATGTATCAGGTCAAAGTACCATGCGTCGTTTCAAAAATTGGTTGTGTTCATTGCAGAGAGACGAACTTGATAAACTGAAGCTGTGTGTGTGGATGATGAAATACTTAACCTGTGATATAAAGCATTAGTCATCCCCCATTTTGAGTATGAAATACTGTGTGGTTCCCAGGCTAAAGAGGCAGTCTGTTGCACTGGAGAGAGCTCAAAAGAAGAGCAGAGAAATAGGTTCTGACAATGGCGAAAGAAATTATAACAATAATGATAACAGTGACAGAGCATTTATAAAGTGCATCTCCTTCCCTTGACCACCAAATTTGCTGGCAGGATTGCTGGGACCTTGGGGTCAGGATTATGGATCATTCATTCCAGCAAGACTAGTTGCTGTTGTCATTGCTGTTGATTGGAATGTAGATGCTGACTAATGAGTGTGGGTATGAATGTGTGTGTGTGTGTGTGTGTGTGTGTGTGTGTGTGTGTGTGTGTGGTGTGTGTGTGTGTGTGTGTGTGTGTGTGTGTGTGTGTGTGTGTGTGTGTGTGTGTGTGTGTGTGTGTGTGAGTGTGTGTGTGTGTGTGTGTGTGTGTGTGTGTGTGTGTGTGTGTGTGTGTGTGTGTTTACAGCTGAACTTCCTGGTGTGCCAAATCGTGGGTCTGCTGCTGGCTGTGTCGTTCCGCTCGGTCATGGCCCAGGTACCACTCCCCCAGTGGCCCGATTGATTTTTGAGCTCTTCGCTGGCATTGCTCTGTCCATCTTTGCTTTGGACAGTAAGTCTCCATGTAGTTTTGTGCTGCGCTCTGTGTGTGCATGCGTGTGTGTGTGTGTGTGTGTGTGTGTGTGTGTGTGTGTGTGTGTGTTGGATGGTCAGTCTGTGTGTGTATGTGTTGGTCGGTCGATTTCTATTTTAGGGGCTGTGTGTGTGTGTGTGTGTGTGTGTGTGTGTGTGTGTGTGTGTGTGTGTGTCCATATTCATGCGTATATGTGTGTCTGTGCTTTGGACAGAAAGTCTTTGTTTTTGTATGTGTTGCTCTGTCTTCTACTGTGGACAGTAAGGGAGGTGTGTGTGTGTGTGTGTGTGTGGGTATGGCAAGGGGGGGGGGGGGGGGGAGGGGGGGAAGGGAGGGGGAGAGGAAGGTGCATGCCTTTCCTTCTCTGTACAGACAGCCTGTAGATTCGGGTTGCTCTCAGGAGAGCTGGATGATTTACATTGCAGTGAGGTTATGAATGATGTGGTGAGATAGGGGAGATAACTGACTTGCATAATGCAGAGAGGTCGGATGGTTGTCTTGTTAGAAAGGGGTGTGTGTGTTTGGGAAAAATGGTGTATGTTTACTTTGGAGTGTGGAGCATGAGAGAACATGTTTGGATCCACATTAGATTTGTTGCCACAGCATCTCTATGTGAACACAGAGCTGGTCTCTGAGAGTTAGCAACACAATGGACCAGCACCAGCACTCCATTCCCGTCTGGAAAATTGTTTGGTCTGTGTGTGTGTGTGTGTGTGTGTGTGTGTGTGTGTGTGTGTGTGTATACTATATATATTCATATACATATGCCTTGAAGTTGAAATGAGAAAAAACTATGGCAACGCACCTCTAATGGATGAGTATTGCTGTAGAGTTATTCCCCCCCCCCCCACCCCCTCCCCGTTTTTTTTTTATTATTATTATTTAAAAAAAAAAGAATTAAACTCCTGCATGCCAGAATAAAATGATGTAGGAATTTATGTCATGAAACATTTCATAAAAGAAAAGAGAGATTTGTTCTATGAAGATTTTACAAGTGCAGGTTTTTCTGTCATCTTTAGTTGGTAAAATGGATGATTGCTTCAGTGAAACAGCTCGATAGGAAAATTGGAACACAATTGACTAAAATTACATCATATATCAAACGGATGTCCACTGGACGAAAAGTTGAAAGTGTCAATAAAGGAACAAAGTCATACGACGAATGTCTTGCACCTGATGAAGCGCGACCAAACTGCTGTGTGATGGAAGGAACTCTAGGGAGAGCTAGACAGCAGGTGTTAAGAGAAGAAACGTCCCCCTCCTCCCTCACCACCCCCCCCCATCCCCCCCCCCCCCCCCCCCCCCCCTCCAAGACAAGTGTTTCGGCCCTGAAATTACATTCTAAGGGAGCCAGGCCACAGGCAGGTCAGGACTGCCAGATGCCCTTCTGCTGCCTATTTTTTTCTCCCTTTGCCTGACTGCCAGGATTCGAACTCACGATTTATGGGCATCGCAAAAGCATGCGTTTTTAGACACTTGTTTTCCCACATTGCTGACAGACACCTGTTCTAAGTTGGGAAATTTAAGACTTTTGAAGATTGCTTTTGTTCCTCCTTGACAAGGTCCATCTGGAACTCTTTATCGGCTGCCTCTGCCGTTGCCTTCAGGGCTCTGGTCCACTTCTTACCAGAAATCTCCAATTGTTTCATGAGATAATAGGCTTATGAGCCTACAGGTTCCCTTGCTCCAGCCTCTGTGGTGAGGTCTTGGGCCTGGAAGCCAGATTCCTTCAAGCTGCTAACTAGACTGGCCTACTTCTCAGTCATGTAGATGTGAGCTTGCTCCATTCCACTTTGACATGGCATCATGAGCTTGAACAGAATTATTTGTTTTGATAAACCTAAGTGGAGAACAAAATCCGGTTTCATGCCACTCATCCTGATGATCTCTGGGTGGTTCTGCCATTCTGGAAGGTTCACCATGCATTCCATGAAATTCCCTTGTCCAGGAAACTCTGCTTCCATGCTTTTGATACCACAGCTGTTCCACACCCTTGAGTTGTGGCCTCCTGCCATGTGGAACTTGGTTGTTGGAGTTTTTTTGTGGCATAGTGCTTCCTCTGGCAGTGGTAACTGCATGTGCGATCTCCTGAGCATTTTGCTGTGCCTCCACATGCTTTGCATGAACTCAGGTCATGTTCCACTGTTAGTTTGCTGTGACGGAGTGGACATGTAGGATGATCTGAATTTACCCATTTGACCAGGTTTGAATTGAAGGGCAGGAGATCGTGTACAGATCTGAGGATGAAGCTGACTGTAAGAGGTGCCATGTGCCGTATGTAATTCCAGGTGAGAGTTTGGAATGCGTTTTTCCTATGTAGTCCACTGTCCTTGTTGGCCTTTCTGGACTGCCTTCTGGATTCTCCAGACTTCCTCTTCTTATTTCATCTCCTCTGTTACCATGTCTCTCTTTGGCTTCCCTTTTGCTTTTGACCACCATTTCATGTCTGTTGATCCCAGCCCCAGTCTGTTGGTCTGTGTATGACATGCTATTCCCCTGAGCATGAGGGTTTTTTTTGCTGCATCCACTGCCCCTCCAGCTTTCCATTTTACTGCCGGTCTTCAGCTGTGGCGGACTGATCTCACACAGCTTTTGTCTTCAGAATCCTCGAGCATGGTTGGTGATCTTGCTTTTACCCACTTTGCATTCCTCAAGGATGTATTTTAGAGGAAGCCCCAGCTTTGCTTGGTGGCAGTAGAATGCAGTATCAGTGAAACCAAGAAGAAAGTATTTCACAAGATCAGCACTGAAGTGGCAATGAATCATAACTCTCCTTGAATAATTTACTATAAACATTATTCTTCATGCAGTAAGTGCAGCTTTTGCTGTTACACTGTAGGTGTAATAGACATTTTTTGAAACTGTGTAGAACATTTATTCAATGAAAATCATGTACATGTACATGATATTAAGTTTTCTTGTGAAATTGTTACTTTTGGTGTGGATATACAAGCAAAAAAACTGATGACGCTTTTGATTTTATCATAATGCTTACCAAATTGTTCATTTAGAAGTGTAAAATTGAAAGATTTATTCTAAACATGATAGTCTTTCTTAAAACGTGAAATGGAAGATACAAGATAAAAAAAAAATAGTGCTAAAATAAGTTACAGTG
>JADBJO010000759.1:270000-335000 GCA_016801955.1 Conus betulinus | reverse complement strand
GAGTGGTATTGAAGTGTCAGGTGTGATGGGACGGAGTGGTATTGAAGTGTCAGCCGTGATGTATTTAGGATTATGCGCAGGTAAAGTTTCCTATTGCACCTCCGGTTATTGCTTTGTTATCAGAATATTTCTGGTTTACAGTCGTTTCTCAGTTATGAATGGGTTTAAACATTTGTGTTGACGATATGGCTTCTAGTCTAGCTGTGATATGTCTAATGTTGTCGGATGCTTCCAGTAGTGCGCGTGCATGTGTGCATGTGTGTGCATATGTGTGTGTGTGTGTGTGTGTGTGTGTGTGTGTGTGTGTGTGTGTGTGTGTGTGTGTGTTTTGCCTGTATGGATGTTAGTTTGCATCAATATGCATGTTGTTTTGTTTCATGTTTGTTCAGTTGCTTCATTTGTTGGCAGTAAGGTACGGTGTCAGTGAACAGTAAGTGTATGTATGCATGAATGAGTGCACAGACAATATGCACTGCAGCTTTTCGTTATGTCAGTCAGTTTTTTGCTATGCATTTGTTTGGGAGCTTTTGCTATTCTACAGTGAAAGCCCAGGTAGAGAACATTGAAATCAAAACATCCACCATTTTAAGGCTTTTAAAACTGTTCGAACAATTTTCCTTTTTGTGTAATTCAGATTTGACACCCAGTGAAGACCGCCTCCCATGTAGAGCTAAATTTATTGGTGGAGAGTGTGTTTGTGTATGTGTGTGTGTGGGGGGGGGGGGGGGGGGGGGGGGGGGGGGGGGTTTACAACTGTCTCGGGTTTTATAGCTAAGAATTTTTTTTGTTTGTTCTTAACGAATATTATTATTGTCAACAATTTCTTCTATATTCTTGCAACAGCCAGGTGTGTTACCTGGTGGGTCAGTCTCTGGTCAGTTACCTGCTGATGAAGTACGGCAGTCCCAGGTGGTCCCAGATGGCGGTCATGGTGTACTGCATGTTCTACCTGTCAGTGGCCCACCTGTTCCGCCAACACTACGACTATGGAGGCTACACCTTGGACATCACAGGGTGAGTTTTTGTGACCATGAGGGATACACCTTTGGTTATCCACACAGTGAGTGAAATGACCATGAACTTTATAGAGGAATGGAACTTGCAGACGGATAACAATCTATTCAAAATCCGTCCAAACCTGAAAGAGTTTTTTTACCATGTTCCAGCGGAGGCTGTAAAGAAGAAACAGTCTTGTGCCGTTTGCATACAGGCCACTCCTTTTACACCCATTCTTATCTTGTAAAAGGTGAAGAGAAGCTCCGTGGTGCATTCCATGTCATGTACCCCTCAGTGAAGCATATTCTTTTAGAGTGTTGGGACTTGCATGATGTGAGACATAAACATTTTGCAGGAGACTCCATGAAAACCTTGTTCAGAGATGTCTCACCTGATATGATCTTTGAATTTCTTAGTGAGATTAACACATTTCATCTGATCTAAGATTTTGCAGAGGAAGGAGTTTTTAACAAAATTACCAGCGTATATTTAGAAGGTGCGTTTTAAAGGGTTGTGTGATTTATGTTTATATATATGTGTGTGTGTGTGTGTACATATATCTCTGTGAGTTGACTTGAACATGGTGACAGCCTTGATATGGCCCTTTGCAGTCAAGACACCTTGGATATCACAAGAGTGAGGTATGTGACCATTAGAGATTCACCTTGGAATGCTAGGAAGGCTACAATGAGAGATACGTCTTGGATTGACAAGCTGGGTATGTGATATGAAGGATACACCTTGGGATGACACATTGACAGGTTAAGTATGTGACCTTGAGGGATACAACACAGAATGACAGGTTAAGTATGTGACCATGAACCAGCCGCCGTGGCGAAGTGGTTAGTGTTGTGGACTCCCGACTGGGAGGTCGTGGGTTCGGATCCCATCAGAGTCGTGTGGGTTTTTCTGCCCCGACTGGCTCCTACCCAGAGTTGAGTTTGCTGTGGACTCAGTTGGGAAGACTGGGACCACACAGTTGAGTTTCATCCACTTAATGGATGCATTTCTAAGAGTGTTGCTCAAATTTCCTGACCAACACTGCAGGTGCCTGTATCTCTTGGGCCTGGTTGATGCCGGGATGTATTATGAAAGGAAGCGTAGACTACAGCCCTGTCATGTAGTCTCAGACCGAAATGGAAGTCTGTAGCATCATCTTAATCATTCTCATTCTCATCGATCGGCATAAAAAAAAATGTCTCAAATTCTGTAGCCCTTCATGCCTGCTCTCATGGTGACCTCATTTTCGATGTCCTCTCCACATCTGTGGCCTTGGTTTGGTTCCATCGGGGTCACCGGTATCGGCGAGTCCATGGGGGCTGTTGTTGGACGGATGTGATGGCGCCCTCTGGAGGGAGAGCTCACTCACACTGGCTCCGCCGCTAAGCAATTATTGTCATCAGTAGGGGACTTAGTAGGTGGTGTCCTGCATATGTTAGATCAGAACAGGTGCCACTGAACACCACCGAAGTGACTCAGCAGCAGTGCAGTGTCTCCTCCGGTGGGTTGCCTCTTGATGACTTGACATGGACTGCTCCCTGTGGATTGCCGGTGCCGGGGCTAAGGCAGGGCCGACCAGGCTGTGGCTGTGGACGGGGTGTCAGAATGAGCGGCATGGGTGCACTGCCTCTGAGGTGGCGCAGAGGTTGGGATAGAAAAAAAAAAGTATGTGACCATGAGGGATAGAACTTGAAATGACAAGCCAAGTGTGTATGAACATGGGATACATCTTGGAATGACAGGTTAAGTATGTGAACATGAGGGATGCAACCTTAGAATGACAGGTTAAGAATGTGACCTTGAAGGAAACAACTCAAAATGACTGGTTAAGAGTGTGACCATGAGGGATACACCTTGGAGTGATAGGTTAAGTATGTGACCATGAGGGATACACCTTGGAGTGATAGGTTAAGTATGTGACCATGAGGGATATATTTTGGAGTGATAGGGTAAGTATGTGACCATGAGGGATACACCTTGGAGTGATAGGGTAAGTATGTGACCATGAGGGATATATTTTGGAGTGATCGGTTAAGTATGTGACCATGAGGGATACACCTTGGAGGTTAAGTATGTGACCATGAGGGATATATTTTGGAATGATAGGTTAAGCATGTGACCATGAGGGATATACGTTGGAGTGATAGGTTAAGTATGTGACCATGAGGGATACAATTTGGAATGATAGGTTAAGTATGTGACCATGAGGGATACACGTTGGAGTGATAGGTTAAGTATATGACCATGAGGGATACATCTTGGAGCAATAGGTTAAGTATGTGACCATGAGGGATACACGTTGGAGTGATAGGTTAAGTATGTGACCATGAGGGATACATCTTGGAATGATAGGTTAAGTATGTGACCATGAGGTATACACCTGGAGTGATAGGTTAAGTATGTGACCATGAGGGATACATCTTGGAATGATAGGTTAAGTATGTGACCATGAGGGATACACGTTGGAGTGAAAGGTTAAGTATGTGACCATGAGGGATACATCTTGGAATGATAGGTTAAGTATGTGACCATTAAGGATACACCTTTGGAATGATATGTTACTTCAAGGGATACATCTGTGGATGACAGGTTACTTATGTAACCATGCATAAAGGATGCATCTTTGGACGACAAGTATGTGACCATGAAGGATATACCTTGGAATGATAGGTTAAGTATATGACCATAAGGGATACAGCTCTGAATGACAGGTTAAGTATGTGACCTCAAGGGATACAGCTCAGAATGACAGGTTAAGTGTGTGACCTTGAGGGAAACACCTTGAAATGATAGTTCAAAGAGTGTGACCTTGAGCGATAGACTGAAATGATAGGTTAAGAATATGACTGTGAGGGAGACATCCTTCGAATGACAGGTGAAGTATGTGACCTAGAGGGATACATTTTGGAATGATGGTAAAGAATATGGGGCATACTGTGAACATTGCTCTCAGAGTGTGAGGTTTGTAGTAATGATGGGTACTGTTTGTGTATCGTAGAACAAAGTGTAACAATAGGATGGAGGAAGGAAGGGGGGTATATTTTTAACATTATATGCTAAGTTCCGTGATGAGGGGATATACACTCTGGGTGTTATAGGGTGATTCCTATGGCTGTAGGAGATAGTACTTTGTGTATTTTTTACTATTGTACTTTTGATGTTTTACGGAGTTAATTTGGCACTGTGAAAGACACACATCAAACATCACCGCTGTATATTTTGGACACGACAGGGAGTGTTCAGGAAGTGCAAAGGATGCAGGCACGAGCGTGTATACACACACACACACACACCAACATACACACATAGACACACACACACACTCACACACACTCACATGCACATGCACATGCACACACACACACACACACACACACACACACACACACACACACACACACACACACACACACACACACACACACACAGGCACACGCAGAGAGAGAGAGAGAGAGGGAAATGTATTTGTGCACATACTGATTTCTTTTGACATAATTACTTGCCGAAATGATGTTATTGATTGGATGTGTATTACTTCATTTAGAACGCATCCCTTTCCCAGTATCAAGTCATTTGACCCCCTCCTCCTTTCCCCATTTCTCCTCTCATGCTCAAGATATAGCAGTCCATCGTCCACGGTATAAAGCAGTTTCTGACAGCAGTCTGATATGCCCACTATGTGAAAAGGCAAATGATGACGAAATATACTTTTTTTGTTCTTCTGTCCTGCTCTCATTGACCGAAGACGGGAAAATGTTCCATTTAAATATTATGCAAATCCATGTCAATTTCGTGTGACTCTACTGATGAGGAATATAAATCAAGGTATTTAGAGGAATTTGTGCATGTATTTGTGTGGAGCCTTTAAGAGACGAGCTGTAGTGTTTAGTTAACAAATGTGCTGAAGTGCCAATGTTATATGAACATTGCTATCCTAATATGAAGTTAAGATGTCTGTCAGTATGTTACACATATTCACCAATGTGGTAAATTGTACTTCATGTATTTGTGTACTATTTTGCTGTTGTTATATTTAACATGCTATGTTTTTGGATGTGACCCCCCTTCAGAAGGGGCGGTGGCCTTTCTGAAAATTTCATTTCATTTCATTTCATTTTTTGCTTAGCTGTGTGTGTCTTCTCCCTTCCCTCCCGACTCCCCTTTATATTTTTAATGATCTTTTTGTTCGTTTTTGTTAGGAAAGTGTAAAGAACTATGCACACACTGTTACATGCTGCATGCACACCTGCACATGTTCATACCCATGCACACACATGCATACAGGTTTTTTTTTTACTTCACACAAACACCTGTAACTAACATTGAAAAAGACATCAAAGAAGAGACTTAACATTGATGCACATGTGTACAAACATCACGCACAAGCAATAGGCTCACTCTTTTTCTCTGTTACACACACACACATGCACCACACCCACACATGCACACACACACTCACACACTCGCACACACACACACACACACATGCCTACACACACGCACATGCACAAGTGTGCCCGCGCGCACGCACGCACACACACACACACACACACACACACACACACACACACACACACACACACACACACACATGCACACACACACATGCACACACACACACACACACACACACACACACACACACACACACACACACACACACACACACACACTCTCTCTCACTCACTCACTCATGGTATGGTTGGTAACCATAGACCCTTTGATCACTGCTGTTGCAGACCAATGATGATTCAGACCCAGAAGCTTACAAGTCTGGCCTTGCCTTGGCTGATGGCCACAGAGAGGACCATCAACTCACTGCTGATCAGAGATCTCAGGCCATAAGGTTAGACAGGGAGACAGAGAGAGAGAGAGAGAGAGAGAGAGGAAATAGAGAGAGAAGAGAGAGAGTAAATAAAGAGAGAGAGAGAGAGGGGGAAAGAAAGAGAAAGATAGCAAGAGAGAGACACAGAGAGGGAGAGAGGAAGGAAAGAGAGAGATGGGAAAGAGAGAGAGGAGAGAGAGAAAGAGAGGAGAGGAGGAGGAGAGAGAGAGAGAGAGAGAGAGATGCAAAGATCAAGCTGAATTCTCAAGGGCAGCAGATTAGGGTGGTATTTCCCAGAGTGGTACGTAATGACCACACTTGTGAATACTGTCCAGCCACTGGACTCACATGACTCTATGCATCCTTCCCTCTCGAAACAAGTTGTCCTTCGCTGCCACAGACTAAAAGGTTGTAAATCTCTCTATTCACCAGCAGTGCATTTGTTTGTTTGTTTGTTTTTTTGGGGGGGAACTCTTATGCCACCCTTGCTACAGAAGAATGACTAAGAATACCATATATGAACAATAACAACAAAAGCAAAAAGAAAATAGGGATTGTTCTGGTGTTGCTTGTCCAGCCAACCGAGGAGACGAAATCAAGGGTGGTTAAAGAGAGGAAAGATGTACAGTCATCCCATTCCTTGATTCCCGTGCAGACATTGGTCTGAGAAGAGTTTGTGTGTAAGGGCCTAAGCTGGATGGGGACCAAAGCCTTTAGTATCAGCATGTTTCCCCGAAGCTGGAGCATGAATGCCTTAATGGCAGGATAAAAAAAAAGGGTCATACACGCAAAACTCCACTCCCTTTGTTGGGTCATCAGTGACATCAAGTTAACGGGGACTGTCGTTGGATGGACGAGGCAACACTCCCCGACGGGGACGCCTACTTGCTCTGGTTCCATGACTGTGTGGTCAGAAGGGTACATAGTCGGTGGTGTCCTGACTAATGGTAGATCAAACAAGGGGTCGCTGAACACCACCAAACTGGCTTGCAGCAGTGCAGGGTCTCCTTGAGTGGGGTTTTCTCAGGATAACCTGTTATGGGTTGATTCTTGTGGATGGTGGTTCTGGGGCTACAAGAGGACTACCCTGGCTGGGCCTGTGTATAGGGAAGTTGGAATGAGTGGCATGGGGTTAATGCATCTGAGATGGTTGTGTGTGATATATAAGGAAGTGGGAATGAGTGGCATAGGGTTAATACCACTGAGATGGCTGTGTTTGATATAGGGAAGATGGAATGAGTGGTATAGGGTTAGTATTTCCGAGGTGGCTGTGTATGATATAGGCAAGTTGGAATGAATGACATGGGGTTAATACTACTGAGGTGGCTGTGTATACTATAGGGAAGATGGAATGAGTGGCATGGGGTTAATACTACTGAAGTGGCTGTGTATGATATAGGCAAGTTGGAATGAGTGGCATGGGGTTAATACTACTGAGGTGGCTGTGTATGATATAGGCAAGTTGGAATGAGTGGCACGGGGTTAATACTGCTGAGGTGGCTTTGTATAATATAGGGAAGTTTGAATGAGTGGCATGGGGTTAATTCTACTGAGGTGGCTGTGTATAATGTAGGGAATTGCGAATGAGTGGCATGGGGGTACTGTTGAGGTGGCTGTGTATGATATAGGGAAGATGGAATGAGTGGCATGGGGTTAATACTACTGAGATGGCTGTATATGATATAGGGAAGATCGAATGAGTGCTTGGGGTTAATACTACTGAGGTGCCTTTGTATAATATAGGGAAGTTTGAATGAGTGGATGGGGTTAATACTACTGAGGTGGCCGTGTATAATATAGGGAAGTTTTGAATGAGTGACATGGGGTTAATACTGTTGAGGTGGTTGTGTATGATATAGGGAAGATGGAATGAGTGGCACGGGGTTAATACTACAGAAGTGGCTATGTATAATATAGGGAAGATGGAATGAGTGGCATGGGGTTTAATACTACTGAGGTGGCTGTGTATAATATAGGGAAGTTTGAATGAGTGGCATGGGGTTTAATACTACTAAGGTGGCTGTGTATAATATAGGGAAGATGGAATGAGTGGCATGGAGTTAATACTACTGAGGTGGCTTTTGTATAATATAGGGAAGTTTGAATGAGTGGCATGGGGTTAATACCACTGAGGTGGCTGTGTATAATGTAGGGAAGTTTGAATGAGTGGATCGGGTTAATACTACTGAGGGAGTGTGTAAGGTGAGACAACATGAAAACTAGAAAGGATGTTAATCACAGCATGAAAAATAGAAAGGGTGTTCATCACAACATGAAAAATAGAAAGGATGTTCATCACAACATGAAAAAAAAGAAAAAGTGTTCATCACAACATGAAAAAATAGGATGTTCATCATAGCATGAAAAATAGAAGGGATTATTATTATTATTATGAATACTTCTGTATCTCTTTAGTCCTTTGAATGAGACTATAAACTGAGTTCCATGTGTGAACGCACGCATAACATCTTGCACACACATAAAATCTGATCATCAACTTTCGGAAGAGAAGGCCAGTTTGGCCGTTGGTATGGATGACACATTACACATAGCATGCACTCTGCCTGAGAAATGGAAAGAATGAAAGAAGCAAGGAAACTGAGTGAACGATATTGACTGGATGACAGGGGAAATGGCTGAATGAAGTGCCAGCTGGCAGCTCTTCAGTTGGCACTACCCAGGTAGGCAGCCCGTTGTCTAACGAGTGTGGATTGTAAATCGTTTAGAGCTTGGTATCTAGCCGAGGATGGGCGCTATATAAGTATTCATGATAATAAAAATTAGAAAGGATGTGAATCTCCGTATCATCATGAACAGTCAGGCATATTGACAGAGGGATGTAGATTGGGTGGTGTAAGAAGAAGACATACGTAAATAATGACACATCAATTCTGTACTCCCTTAGTGGTATTAACCCCACGCCACCCATTCCAACTTCCCTTCACACAGCCCCCTCAGTGGTATTAACCCCATGCCACCCATTCCAACTTCCCTACACACAGCCCCCGTAATGGTTTAAACCCCATGCCATCCATTCCAACTTCCCTACACACGCCCCATTAATTGTATTAACCCCACACCTCCCATACCAACTTCCCTACACACAGCCTTAGCGGTGTTAACCCCACACCACCTGTACCAACTTCCCTACACACAACCCCCGCAGTGGTATTAACCTCTCACCACCCATTCCAACTTCCTAACACATTGTCCCCTCAGTGGTATTAACCCCACACCACACCTGTACCAACTTCCCTATACACAGCCTCAGTGGTATTAACCCCAGGCCGCCCATTCCAACTTCCCTACACACAGCCCCCTCAGTGGTATTAACCCCATGCCACCCATTCCAACTTCCCTTCACACAGCCTAAGTGGTATTAACCCCTTGCCACCCATTCAAATTTCCTAACCCCCTTAATGCTATTAACCCCACACCACCCATTCCAACTTCCCTACTCACAGCCCCCTTAATGGTATTAACCCCATGCCTCCCATACCAACTTCCCTACACACAGCCTCAGTGGTGTTAACCCCTCACCACCCATACCAACTTCCCTACACACAGCCTCAGTGATATTAACCCCATGCCACCCATTCCAACTTCCTACACACAGCCTCAGTGGTATTAACCCCATGCCACCCATTCTAGCTTCCCTACACACAGACCCCTCAGTGGTATTAACCCCACGCCACCCATTCCAACTTCCCTACACACAGCCCTTTCAGTGGTATTAACCCCATGCCACCCATTCCAACCTCTCTACACACAGCCCCCTCAGTGGTATTAATCCCATGCTACCTATTCCAACTTCCCTACACACAGCCCCCTCAGTGATATTAACCCCGCACCATCCATACCAACCTCCCTACACACAGCCCCCTCAGTGGTATTAACCCCTTGCCACCCATTCCAACTTCCCTAACCACAGCCCGCTCAGTGGTATTAACCCCTTGCCACCAATCCAACCTCCCTACACACAGCCCTCTCAGTGGTATTAACCCCATGCCACCCCACTACAAGTTCCCTACATTATCTATAGCATGAGACCCAAACAAAGGCCAACATAGATAGTTATTCGCCCGTTTTGGTGTTCCTACTGCACTTTCAGTGTAAAAGCTTACTCGTTTTTTTCCATATCACTTTTCTTCAGAATTTTTTTTTTCCTTTATTCTCACACTTTTTTTTTTCTTTATCAAGCATTTCTTATTGTTCTTTTCTTAAAAAAAAATTCTTTTGCTGTCCCATCTTCTGTGCCACTTCAGTGGCAGTGCACCCATGCCACTCATTCCAACACCCCGTCCACAGCCTGGCCCGGCCTGCCACTGCCCCAGCACCCGCAATCCACAGGGAGTAGTGAATATCAAGTCGTCAACAAGGCAACCCACTGGAGGAAACACTGCACTGCTTCCAAATCACTTTGATGGTGTTCAGTGGCACCTGTTATTATTGTTCTTGGTTTCTTCCACTTGATGTCATTAGTGAGATGATGTTGATGCTGCTGTTGCTGCTGCTGATCATGCTGATGATGATAACAGCAACAGTTCTGATGACAGACAGGTGCCAGACTTGTTGAGTTTCTACAGCTTCATGTTCTACTTCCACGGCATGATGTGTGGGCCCCTGTCCTTTTACTCTGACTACATGGCCTTTATCTATGGCACCGACATTCAACAGAAGTCCCTGCTGTCTGCTGCTGCTGCCGCCTCTTCCAATGTGAGTCACTGGTGGGAAGCGTGTGCTTGTTCAGATCAGTGTGTGTGTGTGTGTGTGTGTGTGTGTGTGTGTGTGTGTGTGTGTGTGTTGTGTGTGTGTGTGTGTGTGTGTGTGTGTGTGTGTGTGTGTGTGTGTGTGTGTGTGTGTGTGTGTGTTGTGTGTGTGTGTGTGTGTGTGTGTTCCGATTCATCTGCCTCACATTTTTGTGTTCTGATTTGTCCACTATGTGACATGAAATACAGAACTTCTTATCAGATGTGTGTGTGTGTGTGTATGTGTGTGTGTGTGTGTGTGTGTGTGTGTGTGTGTGTGTGTGTGTGTGTGTGTGTGTGTGTTCCGATTCATCTGCCTCACATGTTTGTGTTCTGATTCTCCACTATGTGACATGAAGTGTAGGTGGTTTTATCAGTGTTGATGAGTCGTTAGGAGCTTTCAGTGATGTGATTATTGGACACAATTTTGTTTTCTCATCAATTGGGTCATCAGGTTTGTGGGGCAGTTGATATTTACCGGTGTGTGTGTGTGTGTGTGTGTGTGTGTGTGTGTGTGTGTGTGTTTACGTATGTATGGTAATATTGTTGGTGAGAAAAGGCAGAAATGTCAGATTGTCAGTTAAGGTTATTAGACACAAAAACACACACACACACAAAACGAAAGAGCCTGCAGAGAATTCTGTAGTCAAGTTGAGGGATTTCAGTAGATAAAAACAGAATTTGTTGTGTAAGGGTGTGTGATACTTCTTCATCAGACCAAAGCAGTTTAGAATAATGCCTAGGTTCTCCAGAAACCTGTTGCTTCAAGTATGTTGAATTGGAAGATATGAGTAGTCTCCCTTCCCTCATGGCAAACAAGTGATTTTTAGATGGTGGAAAGTACTGGTGGAAATACTGAGTGGTGACTTTAAAAAATAAATCATGAAAATAATTTGAAATGAAAAAAAAAAGTCACGTCAACTGGGTGCTCTAGTTGAAGATTTTTTTTTGTTTCGAATCAAAAATTTTTTTGCAAATGTCAACTTGGCAAGTTTTTTTGATGATGCTGATTATGTAAATGTAGAATATTGATGTGCCATTGACTATAAGAATGGCATTTCAACAGAACACAGTGTAGGTCAGGTGTGTTTTGGCTGTACTGTGGTAGTACTTGGTTCCCCGTTGCCTTGGTGATGTAGAGCAAACTATGACCTTTGGCCTTTCACTCTTTTCTGGTGACAGTTTATCCAGAATTGTGTCACTGATTTCGGTTCCATCATGAGTTCATATACACACATCCAAGCATGCACACAAACACACAGGCGCACACATATGCATGCATGTGCATTTACAGAGAATAATGTTCATATTCACTTAATCCAGACTCGAGGAGACAATCAAAGAATACAGAAGCACAACTATGGTAAGAAGAACAGTGATGAGGCCTCAGACAGCATGTACATCATCGTCTTTATTGGAGAAGTATGCATAATTGCCTACCTGTATCTTCTTTTGGTGAACGTCCACCATTATCCTGTTGATGGTTTTGATTTTTGTATGATTTTTGGGGGTTCTTGTGGCAAGTTTGGGAAGGTTTGGAGGTAGTGTATGTCTACATGATCAGTTTTAGTCAGTTAAGGATGGATGGGGTGGTGGGTGTCTACATGGTCAGTTCAGTCAGTTAGGGATGGATGGGGTAGTGGGTGTCTACATAATCAGTTTCAGTCAGTTAGGGATGGGTGGGGTAGTGGGTGTCTACATAATCAGTTTCAGTTAGGGATGGATGGGGTGGTGGGTGTCTGCATAATCAGTTTCAGTCAGTTAGGGATGGGTGGGGTAGTGGGTGTCTACATAATCAGTTTCAGTCAGGGATGGATAGGGTAGTGGGTGTCTACATGATCAGTTTCAGTCAGGGATGGATGGGGTAGTGGGTGTCTACATGATCAGTTTCAGTCAGTCAGGGATGGGTGGGGTAGTGGGTGTCTACATAATCAGTTTCAGTCAGTCAGTCAGGGATGGGTGGGGTAGTGGGTGTCTACATGATCAGTTTCAGTCAGTCAGGGATGGGTGGGGTAGTGGATGTCTACATGATCAGTTTCAGTCAGGGATGGATAGGGTAGTGGGTGTCTACATGATCAGTTTCAGTCAGGGATGGATGGGGTAGTGGGTGTCTACATGATCAGTTTCAGTCAGTCAGTCAGGGATGGGTGGGGTAGTGGGTGTCTACATAATCAGTTTCAGTCAGTCAGGGATGGGTGGGGTAGTGGGTGTCTACATGATCAGTTTCAGTCAGTCAGGGATGGGTGGGGTAGTGGATGTCTACATGATCAGTTTCAGTCAGGGATGGATGGGGTAGTGGGTGTGTAGATGGTTTTTGTTTCAGTAGGGATGGGTGAGGTAGTGTATGTCTACATGATCAGTTTCAGTCAGTTAGGGATGGATGGGGTAGTGGGTGTCTACATGATCAGTTTCAGTCAGGGATGGGTGAGGTAGTGTATGTCTACATGATCAGTTTCAGTCAGTTAGGGATGGGTGGGGTAGTGGGTGTCTACATGATCAGTTTCAGTCAGTTAGGGATGGGTGGGGTAGTGGGTGTCTACATGATCAGTTTCAGTCAGTTAGGGATGGGTGGGGTAGTGGGTGTCTACATGATCAGTTTCAGTCAGGGATGGATGGGGTAGTGGGTGTCTACATGATCAGTTTCAGTCAGTTAGGGATGGGTGGGGTAGTGGGTGTGTAGATGTTCTGTTTCAATATGGATGGGTAAGGAGGGGAGAGGAATAAAGCAGATGGAGAGTAGAGAAGATTGGATGACATTAGTCACATTTACCCCACATACTTAACTTGCTTGACATATGTAAAAGTAACTTTCTCAAAAACGTAAGTACCCTTGGGTATATACAGTTCAGAGTAAACTGTTTTCTGTATGTCTTTTTTTTGTTTGTTTTTTTTTATATCAAGCAGAAGTAGTACATAAGGGTAATGAGCAAATTGATCACAGAATGGAGAGGGTGAGGAGGGGCACAGGTGTTCAAGTCCAGGATGTGAAGACACCCCCCCCCACACACACACACACACACACCACCACCACCACCACTAAGGGCAGTGACGCTGTCTTGGGGGTGCAGGACAGTTCCAAACTCTGGTGGAATGTGGGAAAGAAAGAGTTGTGGTCTTAACATGTTGAAAGGAGGTAGTTCAGTTGATGGTGTATTTGTCTTCTGTAAGTGGTCACCTGAAGCTGTGGGCTGTCATTTTCTGTTGTGCAGGGTCACACAGATAGGATTCAAGACAGTGTGGTGTCAGAGAAAGATCTGAAGGTGAGTGTGACAGTTTTCAGCCGTAGTCGTCAGTTTGGAATATTTTCTTTTGTTCTCTTTAACAGTTGTGATCTTTTTTTGTGTTGTTTTTTTTTTGTTTCAGATATAGAAAGGTGAACATAGAGAATGATGTACTGATTTAAGTAATTTGTTAGCCCCCCCCCCCTTTAAAAATAAAGAAGAACAAAAACAAAAAAACAAAAAAAACACCAAAACTGATGAAACTTTACATATCGGTACATCATGATTCCACGAAGAAAGAATGTGGATACAAGGAATATTGGGATGAGTGCATACCTTTACCAGGATTGAATGGATTCTGGATAGGATCTTTGATTAAAATCCATACCAGAGATCATACCAGAGATCCACCATGTAGATATCTATGAAAGATCCACACCAGAGATGCACCCCATAAATCCATATCCAAATTAAATGAGATTTTCATTTTGTCACATTCTGCATTCTCACCAAGAGTCATTAATGAAAATCGGTTTAGTAGTTTTTTGCCTTTGGAAAGTTCTGCTGATGGAGATACAAACCAGTAGATGCGGACAAACAGGAAACTTCTTCGGCATAGCTAATGAATGGCATTTGTCTGCAGAATAATCAAGAAAGCAAGGGCAGTCTTTAGGCACAATGCTTTGAGTAGATGGTGAATGTAGGTGAGTAGCATTTTCATGGAAGGGTGAAGGGACATACTGAACCCCTCAGTAACGTTCTCCCAAGATCTTAGAGATGGGGGTCTTTTTAAAAAAAAAAAAAGGGAGGGGAGGGCGGGGGTGCTCTTTGTTGGAAGATTAATCCATGGATGATTGTCTTTAATATTTGACGGAAATCTGTATAAGAGAGGGTGGGATAGAGGATCAGTGACGCCCCCACCCCCACCCCCAAGCTCCCTGTCTCTCCACTCCATTCCCCAACTGAAGTCCAAATTCACTGATAGCAGGCCCATAAGATGTTATGATCAATGGTACACTGCGCAGTGACTGTGGAGAGAGCCTTGCCACATGTCGGCATGAGGCCCATGATCATTGGACTGAACTTTTACTGTTTGCCGCCAGCTTGCTTGGCCACGTCCCATCCCAGTGGACCTCATCTTTGTATGCCCCGTGCCTTCCCTCCACACCCGTCCCCCACCCAACGAGAACTAAAGGAAAGGGAAATTTCATAGCCATCAGAAAGATTGGGTGGATTAAACATGTATCAAGCTGTTTGACTCCTTAACTCTTTCATTCCTACTTTTCTATGAACCATTACTTCCTCTTGTTCCTAGATTCTTATAATACGAGTATCCCCTTCATTCCTGGATGTATAGAATAAAAGAAGAAGTGTAAAGTGAGAACTGCCACGTATGCAGTAGCAGCGACCACTTTCCCACGCTGTAGGGGCTGTCTGGCATCCATTCCAGTCATAAATACTGCCCCGCAAGCGACCCAGTCAGTGCTTACCCGCGAGAACTGATTTCTGGGCTGCAGGAAGGAAAGGAGGGCTTTTGTGCTGTCCGTTTTCCGTGATATAGGAAGGAAGGGTAGGATTTCTGCAAACGAGAAACCTGGTTTGTAGGGCTGAAAGAGTAAAGTTATTCGTTGTGAGTTTCCGGATATCAATAGTACTACTTTCGTAATGCCAAATATGAACTTTGGTGGTAATGCAGTGTGTTGTAAAAGTTAAAACTCAGGGACAGGCATGGCTCAGCATGCTGGAAGGGGTGAGTGGTTGACTCGGGCCTCTGTGAGAAAGATTAACATGTGGGAAGGGGGTAGTGCAAGAACAGACTCAGTGATCACGTATAGAACAGCTCACACCTTCACAGTTTGCTTTTATACATTGAGGCCTTTTGCCGAACATTCTTTATTTTTCCATACCCCTGACTTGAGCTATTGTGGTTATACACTTCTAAAGGACACTCTTGATGTGAGTTTTGTATTTCTGTCCATGATTGCTCTAATATGCTCCCCCCCCCCCCCCCCCCCCCCCTCCCCCCGTTGCTGGATCCACATCTCTTCTAACTGTTCTTCCTTCCTCTGTGTGTCTTCTTCATGTCTCTCAACAGCTTCTTCCCCCCCCCCCCCCCCCCCCACTCACTCACACTAGGAGGTTGATATATGGGTTCTTTTCTGTTCCCCCCCCCCCCCCCCCCCCCCCCCCCCCCCCCCCCCCCCCCCCCCCGTGTCATAGTCCATAGTCCAGTTGAAATGATGCCAACTGTACCAGGGTTTTTTTTTGTGATTAATAACATGGATTGTAATGCCATGTGCCATTTTATTTCTCCTCTCTCAAGGCATTTATAGGTGAGAGCTATTCAACCAAAAACTGTGAGACAGGTTGTCTTTGAAGAAATGATGTCAGTGAATCCAGAGCATCATCTTGATTGTTTTTAATCAGGAAAGAATAGCATCATAATTGCATTACAAAACGTAGTCCCTTTTTTTTATCTTCTCAAATGAAAATCTCTCTCAATAATTCTTATCATTAACCACTTATAGTAAATCTTGTAACTGTAGGGTATCATTTATCTGGTTAAGTTAGAACAACATTGTTGTTGTTGCCTTTATTTGAAAAGTCAGTCATCCTGTATTTTTAGATGTTCAGTTGACAGCAGTGAGCTGCTGGATCCAACCGATTCCCTGTTTGTCAGTACATGGCAGATGATTCTTTGTTAGTGTCACAGTTTGAGGAGGGGGGGTGGGGGGGGGGGGGGGGGGGGCAAGGGTGCCACAGTATCAGTGTGTGTGTGTGTTTGCTTCATACTTCGAAGTGTACGGAAGTTGCTAACATTGGTGTGTGTTGCAGCGTACTACAGCGAGATTGAAGAGCTGCTAACGTAAATGTCCTTTGCAGCATACTTATTGAGATTGAAGAGTTGCTAACATGAATGTGCGTTGCAGAGTACCTCAGCTGTATTGAAGAGCTGCTAACATAAATGTGCATTGCAGTATACTTCAGTGAGATTGAAGAGCTGCTAATGTAAAATGTGCATTGCAGCATACTTCAGTGAGATTGAAGAATGTAAATGTGCTAACAGCATAAAGATGTGCATTGCAGCATACTTCAGTGAGATTGAAGAGCTGCTAACATAAATGTGCGTTGCAGCATACTTCAGTGAGATTGAAGAGTTGCTAACATGAATGTGCGTTGCAGAATACCTCAGCTGTATTGAAGAGCTGCTAACATAAATGTGCATTGCAGCAAACTTCAGTGAGATTGTAGAGTTGCTAACATAAATGTGCATTGCAGCATACTTCGTGAGATTGAAGAGTTGCTAACATAAATGTGCAATGCAGCATACTTCAGTGAGATTGAAGAGCTGTTAACATAAATGTGCATTGCAGCATACTTCAGTGAGATTGAAGAATTGCTAACATAAATGTGCGTTGCAGCATACCTCGGTTGCGTGGAAGAGGTTGCTAATGTGGATGTGTGTTGCAGCATACTTCAGCTGTAATGAAGAGGTTGCTAACATCCTTGGTGTGTGGGATACTCATGATAATACTGACTCCAGTGCTTTGTACTCCAGCAGGATTGCTAGGTGAGGGATGTGCATGTGTACATGTGACTCAAAAGAAAGAGAGAGAGAGACTGAGAAGGAGAGTAAAGTGTGTGTGTGTGTGTGTGTGTGTGTGTGTGTGTGTGTGTGTGTGTGTGTGCGTGTGTGTGTGTGTGTGTGTGTGTGTGTGTGTGTGTGTGTGTGTGTGTGAGACAGAAAATGATGAGAGAGAAAAGTGTGTATGTGTGTGTGTGTGCGTGTTTGTTGTAATACAAAAAAAGAGATGGGGTAGGGGGGAATATGAATGTACGTGTGTACTTGTGTTGTTAGAGAGGGAGAAAGAGATAGAGAAAGAGATGACATGACATTGATCTATGGCTATTTGCTGGACATTTATATATTTTAATCAATTTTTTTTATCGTTGTGTCTTCTGAGACTAATGATGTACGGAGAGGTCATTGGCATTTTACTGATTTTCTAAATCAGACTTTTTTTTTTTCCCATTGGGTGTCAGTCTGCATGAACTTGTTAAGAAATTTGTGGAGAGAGAGAAAATGATGTAAAATCTGCAGAACAGTTGTTTGTTCTTTTATGTTCTTCTTTTCTAAGTCACTAAATGTGTAACTTTCAACTAATGATAGAAGTTTTTTTGTTGTTGTTGTTTGTCGTCATTTTACACTCTTGCAACGAAGGACTTTTCTATATAGTTTGTGACAGCGTTGAAAAGGCTTTGTTTGGGTGGCTTGGTTCACTCTTGGCTGTTTTTGTGTGCGTGTGTGCATTTACAGACCCTTGCCACCAGGCCATTGGTGCTGAAAACTAGAAGAGGCAGCTGTCAATTCAGATGTAGTTAATACACATCTTGCACATACGTAAAAGCCCATCACCAGTGTTCGGAAGCGAAGGCCATTTTGGCCATTGGTATGGATGACATGTTACAGATAGCATGCACTCTGCGTGAGAAATGGAAAAAAAATTAAGGAAGTAAGGAAATTGAACAATATTGACTGGATGACACAGGAAATGGCTGAATGAAGCGCCAGCTGGCAGCTCTTCAGTCGGCACTACCCAGGTAGGTAGCCCGTTGTGTAAACGAGCATGGATTGTAAAGCGCTTAAAGTTTGGTCTCTAGCCAAGGATAGGTGCTTTGTAAATATTCATAATGATGATAATGATAATAGTGCAGCAGATTATGAAGATCCTTTGTATTTTTTGTATTTGTAGATTCAGGAAACGGTTTTGTTCTCAGTCTGAAGGATGATACAGACCTGAAATCTTCCGCTTTGAGCACAGTAAATCATACTGTGAAGGCCTCATTCCATCCTTACTTTTAACTGCAGTGCATTCCACTTTAGAGGTCGCCAAAGAGCTGCTTTCATGACCTCACTGAGCTGTTGAGAATGCCACGGGCTGTTTCGACATGAGGAGCGCCCGTCTGATTTGACTTTGCTGGCAAGAGCTGTGCAGACTGTAGCTCTGCTGGGTGGTTACACTGCTGAATGACATTGAGTGAGACAATCAGGAACTAAATTTGGTGAATACACTGTCGTTTCAGTCCAAGATAGGAACTGGAGGGAGTTCACAAGAAGAAGCTGACTGTGAATCTGTTCAGTTGCTGTGAGGGTAAAAATGACCGCAGATGTTTCGCTGTGCATTTTCTGAGGTAACGCTTTTCACCCTCAGATTACACTTTTCAACTTGCTGTATTACACTGGCGACTTTGAGACGGTCAACAGATCAGATGATAGAATTTGATTTTTGTGTTTTTACTGAAAACTTTTTAAAATTGAAATAGTATAGAATGACGGACAGTGACTGCCCTTCAGGCAAAGAGGAATCAGAGGAAACAAGGCTGCACCACCCTTTCCCCTGCATTGTCTGCGGTGGACAGTGTGCAATATATATATATTTTGTAATATTGACTTGTGAGACTGCAACGCAGTCACAACCCTGATATGGCCCTTTGTGGTCGGCAGGGCCTTAAGCAACATTACCTTAACTTACCTTCATTCCCCTTGTGAGGACCCAGTCTGGCCAGTGATCTACCAGCCTACAGGAGAGTCCATCACTGTGGTTTTTTTGGTGTGTGTGTGTGTGTTTTTTTTTTTGCTTGTTTGCCCTCGATGCAAACTCTGTGTTCTGCTGGACTTTAAGCCGCTGGATGTTCACATGATTAGGTTTGTGACATCACTGTCTTGTTGACGTGAGTTTGTTAACTTTTTCCCCACGGTGTGTGTGTTCCAGAGGACTCATTCTTTGAGAAGTCTTTCCTGGAGAAGTCGCTGTATCTGCTGGTGTGCATGAACGTGGCTCGCCAGAAGTATTACTTTGCCTGGATTCTAGGTGAGTCGTGGTGTGGACGCCGGGGACACTTTCAGTATCAGTTTGTGCTAGGTATTCTTTGTGCTAGGTGTTTCTTTTCTTTCTGTTGCTCTTTCTGACTGCATAGTTTTTTGTTTTGTTTTTTTTTATATTGCGTTACTGTTGTCAAGTGTTTCTGCCTGTATTCGTCTGTCTTTGTTCTTGAGAATCTGCACATTTTTCTCACTGTAGAGATTGATAACATGCCAGTTTTTTTTGTAAAGTGGCCGACTTGATAATGAAACTGTACACTGTCCAGAGTATGCGGGCTAGGAAGAAACCTGTAGGAGAGGGTTTGACTGCAGGTCTTTGAGAAGAAGAAGCCATCCTCAGACAAGTGTTTCAGCCCTGAACTCCTTGCAGTCTAAGGGAGCCGGGCCACATCCAGGTCATGACCCTAAGTTGCCGTTCTACTGTCAGAAACATTTTTGGTGCAGTTGTGATTCGAACCTGTACCTCCTGAATCATTTGGTATCTCAAGCTGTTATCTTTTAAACGGGTGTGTTGCCCATATTGCTATGGCACACTCGGTTCAGCGGTGGGAAATCTAAGCCTTAAGAAATTGAATTCTGTTGCTCTTCGATCAGATTCAGCTGGAACTCTTTTCAGCTGCTTCTGCCATTGCATGGAGGATTCTGGCTGCATTCTTACTAGAAACTGAGAGCTGTTTCATGAAGTCATAGACTGATGAGCTTCTAAAGCTCCACCCCCCACCCCCCACCCCCATTCCCGCCCCGCCCTGTGCTCCAACTTCATTGGCAAGGACTTTGCCTTGGAAGGCAGATTCCCACAAAACTGCTGGCTTGGTTGGCATACCCCTCAGTCTTGTAGACGTGACCTCTGTCCAGTCTGCATTCATATGACACATTGAGTTCAATCGGAATCATTTGTTTTGATGAACCTCTGTGGAGCGATATGTCCAAGTCTCGTGTCACTCTCTCTGATGAGTGCTGGACAACCTGATAAATGAAGGACGATGCCTGGCATTCTTAGCACAACCTAGCTGTATCAGCCTTAAGGATTTCAGTAGATTGGTTGCCATGTTGTGAGTTTGATGTGTATAGTATCGGAGTAGCTGTTCATTTTTATGTTGTGGCTAGTTGCAAAGTGAGGCGACTGTAGGCGGAAACCTAAACAAATCTTTAAAAAAGTTTGAGTACTGTATCTGCTAAACATGAACAAATAAATCACAAGACAAAGCATGACGCATTTTGACCTCTTGGGTCTTCTTCAGGCAAGATAGACAAGTTGTCTTGAGTGTTGTTTATCTTAACTGAAGAAGATCTAAGAGGTCGAAACGTATCGTGTTTTGTCTTGTGATTCGTTTAAGGTCATGTTTGGCAGATTTAGCACTTCAACTTTTTAAGTTTTGTGTCGTAGTGGTTCTGCAGGACAGGTTACTTTTGCCATGAGCAGTATGATCCCTGAAAAGACCCCATGTGGTCGGCAGGGTAATTATGATAATGAAACTGAATAAAACTGAACACAGTCGTAACTTTTCTTGCTGATTTTTTTTTTTTTTTTTTTTTTACACTTGAACTGTTTCATCTTTGTGCCAGCTAGGCGGTGGTACCCCCCCTGTGCAGTAGGTCCCTAAACACAACCCATTCTAGATATGTTCTGTTGTTGTTTTGTCAGTGCCGACGGTCCACATGAAGTTATCAGTGTCAGGTTATCGTGAGACAACCCACCAGAGGGGACTCCGCACTGCTGCTGAATCATTATGTGGTGGTGTTCAGTCGTGCCAGTTGTGGTCAGGCTTACAGAGAAAGTTGTCATTTTCTCCTTTTTGTGCTCCCAGTTCTTATAGAACAGGGAGTACTTTACAATGGGAACGAAGAAATGCTGTCTGTCTGTCTGTGTGTCTGTCCGTGGTCAAAATATATTCCACTTGCTCCAGACAAAACTTCTGGGCTGATCTTTCTGAAAATTTGTAGGTATGTTCATTATGGGTCACTGATGATGCCCGATGTTTTATTTTACCAGAATAGCCATTACTAATGGCTATAATGGCCTGAAACGGCTTTTCTTCTGTGTGGAATATCTCAGTGATGAAATACATTATGACGCCTGTTTGATTGTGACACCAAATACGTTATGACACATGTTTGATTGTGACATCAGATACATTATGACGCATGTTTGATTGTGACGTCAAATACATTATGATGCATGTTTGTGACGTTTTTCAGGAAGATTAACTGGGAGTACATTTATATGCTTTGCATCTTGGGTTTTTTTTTTTATCCCTTGCTTGACTTTCTTTAGCATGGTCAAAAACATGTGGTCATTTCTGTGTTTTATGCAGTTTTGCCTTTTGCCGCTTGTTGCACATTTATCAGTGTGTACATTGATTGCAGTAAAAACCTTCAATCATCAGTAACTGTGTGTTTTAAGTAAAGTGATGGGTAATGTGTGTGTGTAGTGTGTGTGTGTGTGTGTGTGCGTGTGTGTGTGTGTGTGTGTGTGTGTGTGTGTTGAACCACATGACAATGACAACACGTTATATATTAATAAAAATCTAACAATGGAGGAGCTTCTGTACTCACTTCGCCGTTTAAAATCTGGTAAAATTGCTACAGGATTTGATCCCATTTCTTACAACATGATAAAGCATTTTCCACAATGCTTTTGAAAAAATTATTAGAGTTCTTCCAATTATGCTGGAAATTTGAAAGCTGCCAATGGCTTGGAAGAAAGCAACAGTTGTACCTATCCATAAACAAGGAAAATCAAAAAAGAAAATCTTCTAATTTTCGACCCATTTCTTTGACTCCTCACATTGGAAAACTTTTTGAGAGGATAATGAAATTCAGATTAGAACATTTCCTTGAAAAGAATGGGATTTTGCCAATCTTTCAAGCTGGTTTCAGAAAAGGGAGGGGTGTCACTGATCATGTTAGTCTTTTAGCTTCACACGTCAAAAAAGCCTTGGCTAAGCGACACTCCACTTTAGCCACGTTTTTTTGATATTCATAGAGCTTACGATTCCGTTTAGCATTTTAAATTATTGTCCAAGGCTCATGAAATTGGGATTAAAGGTCGTTTCCACATGTTTTTTACAATCGTTTTTTATGTGGGGGAGAACGCTACAAGTAAAACTAAATGGTGTGCTGTCAAGTACAAGATATGTTAACATGGGTGTCCCCTCAAGGAAGTGTAATTTCTCCAATCCTCTTCTCATTGATGCTTTATGATCTTAAACCAGATTGACACGAAAGGGGCAACTTTAGCTGCTTATGCAGATGATATTGCAATGTGGAAAAATGTAGATTGTAATTTTACAAAAAAAAAAAAAAATCAAGCGTAATAAAATTGTTGAACAGTTTCAGTTTGCGGTCAGTAAACTTGTTAATTATTTGAATTCAAACGGTTTTAACCTATCAACAGACAAATCGGTTTTTTATAATATTTACAAAGAAAAATATCGATTTCGAAGGTAGGGATGCTGTAAAAGTAAAATAGGTGATTCTTTCATTTTCCCAAGTAAGCAAGTAAAATTTCTAGGCGTTATTTTTCACTATAAACTATTCTGGTGTAAACATATAAATCATCTCGTGTGGAAAAGGCAAGAAAGAAAATTGCGTTACTGCGAGTCCTAACTGGAATCCCTCTAATAAATTATGGATCCAATCTTATCCATGTCGCCTTAGGGACAGTTCGTTCGATTGTAAGTTATGGTCAAGAAGTATTTTTTACTGCACCAAAGACAGAGTTACATAAGTTAACTAGTATTGATTCCTTAGCATTTAAAATTGCTCTGGGGCTTCCAAGATGGGCATCAATTGATATGACGTACAGAGAGGCAGGAGTTTTGCCTTTAAATGAACATAGGATGCTCTGTGCTTGTAGCTACTCAGCAGGAGCAAGAACAGTCCCTAACTCAGTTACCTCTGAACTTGATGAAAGCACCTACGTTTCTAGAGAGATACGGAATAAAAGGGCATATACGTCATTGTTTGCTTATGTGTCTCCTCTTTTACATGCATGCGACTTTTTTGACAACATTGTTAAAATAACCAAATACCCTTTCCCCCCTTTGGTTGATGAAACAAGCAGATATTTTCTATATCCTATGGTAATATTACTAAAAATGAGAATCCACTTTTGCTTGCTTCTCTTGTTAAAGAATTGATTTACACTGAATATGAATCTTTCCTGCATATTTTCACTGATGGTTCAGTTTCATGTACTTCTGAGGTTGGTGCTGCTTTCGTGATACCTTCCCTTAACATGGAAAAAAGATTTCATATTACCAAAGATTGTTCTATTTTCACTGCCGAGTTATTTGCTCTTATGAAAGCTATTGATTTCATTTTTGATATGCAAGTCTTACCAGAAAGAATACTGATTTTGTCAGATTCCAAGTCTGCTTTAATGGCTTTACACCGTCAAAATACATCGAGTCGTCCTGATCTCATCAGTGAAATTTTTTTTTCAATTCACCAGTTATGATGATGCGAGGTTCTAAAATAACATTATTATGGGTACCCGGTCACTGCAATCTTCGAGGAATGAACTGGCTGATACCTGTGCAAAAGAGGCTTCAATGTGCAAATTGAATACAGTTTTATGTGATATTCCTTATTTGCTTCTTGAAATAAACAATATGCTGACAAAAGCACTGTGGGACCAGAGAAGAACACAGTACCTTGAAGCTGCCATTCAGAAGAACAGATGGGATCTTGCTGCCCCCAGCAGTCATTGTATAAGTCCGCCAGGTTCTGTTCCGAATCGAAATTATTGCACAGAATACGGGTGGATGGTTGGTTTAGGCAGGTTTTTAAAACCATCTCCTTTGTGTGTCTGTGGTCAAAACCTTAATGTATCTCATTTTTTACTTGAATGTTCCATAACAAAAGCGTATTTTCAATGTCTTCATGATAAAATTTTGTCTAAAAATCTACCTTTAACATTGCATAGTGTTTTTTTGTCCCAACCCAGAAAATGGGTGGAGTCTAGCCATTTTGGCTGTAAATCTGATCAAGTCTCATCTACTTGGCAGATATTTCTAATGGATTTTTTTTTGTTTGTTTTTTTTTTTGTTTAGTGGTCTGATGTACACGTAGAGCAAAGAATTTGTTACATGACATAGCTGTCCGACTCTCACGTGTACTAGGTCGCATTATTCCATTTACGAAACTTTTGCATAGGTTGTGCGCGCGCTAGAGAGAGAGAGAGAGAGAGAGAGTTTGCTTGTTTTAGGTGAGTGTATGTTCTGCGTACGTCTACATTTTTTGTGTGGATACGTTTTTGAGTGTGTGCAGGGGAGGGGACGGTTTGTGTATGTGTGTGTGTGTGTGTGTGTGTGTGTGTGTGTGTGTGTGTGAGAGAGAGAGAGAGAGAGTTTGTCAGTGATCGAATATATGTGCGTGCTCGCATACACATGAGTAGGGAGAATGGGGAGCGTGATTTGTGTGTGTGTGTGTGTGTGTGTGTGTGTGTGTGTGTGTGTGTGTTTAGGGGGTGAGGGTTTTTTATATATTTTTTTTTTTATCTTATTTTTTTTTTTATGGTGTTCTTCTTCTGAGAGAGAGAGAGAGAGAAGAGAGAGAGAGAGAGAGAGATTTTTGATTCTCAGTACAGTTAAGATGTGATTTGTTTTATTGTTACACAATTTCTGTTTTTATTATTCTACTTACAAATGTTAAATGTTTCCCTGTTAATTTTTCCTTCATGTTTTTTTTTTATGTCTTTCAGATGTTATTTGTATTATTTTCGTTTTCTCATTAATTTATTTAGGTTTTATCCTTTTAAAATGTCAGTACAACACTATGTAATCTGACGGTAAATGGTTTCAGTCAGTCAGTCAGTGTGTGTGTGTGTGTGTGTGTGTGTGTGTGTGTGTGTGTGTGTGTGTGTGTGTGCATGTGTGTGTGTGTGTGTGTGTGTGTGTATGAGAGAGAGAGAGAGTGAGTGAGTGTAAGAAAGATGCATCATGTTTGCCTTCTTTACGCTTTGCTCATCCAAATCTCTCAGTATGGCTTCCTGTTCCCAGGTGAGGCGGTGAAATATAGCAGCAGGGTTTGGTTTCAATGGCTACGACAGTAACGGTGAGCCCAGGTGGGATCTGAATGAAAACGTCAGCATCTATGATGTAGAGGTATGTCCACCTGCACGACATGACCTCTGAACTGTTTCACTTGTCTGTTTGTTATTGTTAAACTTCCTGACATGAGCCACTCCCTATGACTGTTGACCTTGTGTGAGCAGTCCTCTGTACTTCACTGACTGGACAGCAGTTCTGAGTGTGTGCAATGCCACTATGTAGAAGCCTCTTACATATCTTTTGGGTCACTCTCCCAAGCCTTTTGTGTTGCTGTATTATCTCTCTGACCGCTTCTCTTTCCTTCTCTCTGTATGTCTGTCTCATTGTTTCTTTCTCTCTCTGCCTCTCTGCTGCTTTCTTTCTCTCTCTCTGTCTGTCTGTCTGTCTGTCTGTCTTCTGTCTGCATGTGCCAGCATCTGTTATGCCATATAATTTAGAGTCCATCTGAATTGGGAATCGGGGTGGAGATAATGATGAAACCAGAGAAATCTCTGCAAATTGAAAAATATGAGGTTCAGGGTCAGACCAAGTCTGCATCAGTCATTTGCATGTCTGTGTAAGGAAAACTATTGCGAGGCAGTGTTGTCCTGGAAATTTTCAAACTTCAGATAAATTTACAGACGTTGGGGGTCTTCCTTGAGATTCACATTTTGTCTTGATGAATACTTTAAGGAAAAAGATCTTCTTATTATCCACTAGTGCTCAGATGTTTTTATATCATGGAAATGTTGAACAAAAAAATGTTTATTTGGGAACCTTTGTTGCTGACCTTTATGTCATTGGTTCCACTCTTTGGAAAGGCATGAGTAGATGTGTCTTAGTTAATCACAACTATTTCTGAAATTCTTCTTCTCTTTGTGAGTGCCTTGGTCTACAAGGCCAGTCCAACCCTGGAGATGAATAGTGCTGTTTTCTCCAGCTCTTGTAGATTGCCGTAGAACTTCGTCATTAGAGTTGTCTCTGTTGGCCACACCTCTCTCTTCTTGTCACGGGCATTTTTTGAGGACATGCTCCACTGACTGTTCTTCCTGCTCACAAGACAGACTGGAGAAGGCACCACCTTGAGCTTTCAGCACAAGCGACTGTTGAGTCGGTTGTGCCAGGTACAGAGTCTCACCAGGACACTTAGTCGCTCTCTGGACAACAGATGATAATCATCCTTGGGTGTCCTGGGCGTTGTGATAGTCTGGATGGTGCTTCGCATCTCGCTGAAGGTGATGCTGTTGTTATACTGCTCCCCTCGAGCACCCTCCCTCGCCAGGTGATCAGCTAACTCGTTATCATTTCTGATTATTTCATGCATTCTTATTGGTCTCAGAAATGTCTTCAATATGGGGGACGGGAAGTGGAAGGAAGGGGAGGGAGTTAACGAAACGTTCGCTTTTGTCTCCTACCTTAACGGTGTAGATTCTGGACCTTTCCATTGTACTGGTGGTCTACTGTTTCGCATTGTCCTAAACACTTGGATGTGTCATCCATGGAGTTATGGTCTGGCTGTTGTATGGGTGAAAGAAGAAGGTCTTCGAATGGCATGGTCCCGCTGCCAAGATTGTTTTCACCTGTGTCCGATGGTTGGTTTGTCTGTCAGCAAACAAGAATGAAGTGAAGTTGAAAAAAAGGTGGTAAAAGGATGGATTGTTTTCACCTGCACCCATTGGTGTGTTTGTTGCAAACAAGAATGAAGTGATGTGAAGACAAGGTGGTGGGAGGATGGAATATGGCTCAGGGATGAACCTGGTTACAGTCCTGGGCTGATCTGCATCCTTGGGCAGATCCAGGATTTTTTTTTCTTCTGATTTTATTTCTTTAAGATTATGAAATAGGGCCTTTTCCTCCATTTTTATAATTTTCTTAAGAAATAATCATGGATTTCAACCACACATGCGCGCGCGAGTACACACATACACAAAATGCAAGCATGCCTGCAAACACACACGCACACACACACACACACACACATAGTACGTGTGGTCTCAAAACTTAGTGGATGTGGTGTAGTATATATGGACTAGTCTGCACACAGTGATGCCTCCTTGATGAAACTGAAACCGAGTGAAATGGCAAGATATGATGTGGATCCATGTAACAGCCCAGATTCAGTGAATAAAAAAACATTCATATGGGGGAGGGAAATTGGGGGGATGCATTATGACCAGCTGAGCTAAAAGCCTGCCTTTACAACAACTGAAGGTTAAGTTGGGTACAGATTTTCTTTCATGTATGATAACTTCAGATTTTTTTCCCAAGAGATTAAGATGGGATGGTTGACATACAGAGGAAGATTTAATGCATCCAGATGACAGATTTGATCTTGTTATGTAACCTTCCATCATGCAAATATTGTATCACCTGAATGTGGATAAGTGTCTTGGGAAGCAGACTGCAAATAGGTTAAAAGTAAAAGGCATGGTGGAAGAAAATTGGAATGAACCACTACTGACTGATTTGAGTTATTGTTCTGTTGACATTAAGAGATTGGTATGGTAAGGTACGGCAATGTTACTTAAAAGTCCAGCCGGCTGCAAAGGGCCATATATCAGGGCTGTCAACCGCGTTGAAGTCAACTCACAAGTCATGAGAAAAAAAAAAAGGTCATTCACACAACCGTTTAAAGCACACCTTCTAACAACACACTGGAAGTGTTGTTAAAAAATCTTTCCTCCGTAAAATCTTTGGTCAGATGAACAATAATTTCTTTCAGAAATTCACAGATCACATCAGGAGGGACCTCTCTGAACAAGGTTTTCATGGAGTCTGCTGTAACTGTGTTTACGTCTTATATCATGCAAATCTGAACATTCTAAAAGAACATGTTTTACTGAGAGTGTTACATGACAGGTAATGCACCACAGAGCTTCTTCACCTTTTAAAAGATCAGAATGGGTATAAAAGGAGTGGCCTGTATGCAAACAGCACAACACTGTTTCTTCTCTACAGCCGTCTCAGGGACATGGTGAAAACTCTTTTAGGTTTGGATGGATTTTAGATAGTTTGTTTGACCTTGGTGGAAGAGTACACTCTTCTGAGAGTCTGTCTTGTTTGTATTGTGTATAGGTTACATGGTTTTCATTGTCCCTCATGACAGTGTGTATGATGTCAGTTTGCAGGCAGTCTGAAGATGATCATCGACGGCTGGAACAAGCGGACGCTGGTATGGCTGCGTCGGGTGGTGTACGACCGTGCCCCCAGACACCGCACAGTGGTCACCTTCGCTGTCAGTGCCTTTTGGCATGGGTTCTACCCGGGGTACTACCTGACGTTTGGGTCTGCTGCTCTGTTCACCATTTGTGCCAGAATGGTAAGAGGAGAAAGAACAGCCTTTGGTCATCATTATCTTATCGTTCTGCAGCCCGCAAAAAAGCCTTCTCATGACTGCGTTTTGTGACGGCATCAGAATTTGTCCTGTGTTTTAGGGCGATAATGCTGCGTTAGTATGACAAGTTGAGCTTTGAAAGAGAAGCGTAGTGGATGAAACAGACACAGGGTGGTTTATATTCTGAAAAAATGGAAACAGAGTGGTTTGTGTTCTGAAAAGAATGGAAACAGAGTGGTTTATATTCTGAAAAAAAAAAAAAACAGAAACAGAGTGGTTTGTATTCTGAAAAGAACAGAAACAGAGTGGTTTATATTCTGAAAAAAAGGGAAACAGAGTGGTTTTGTATTCAGAAAAAATAGAAACAGAGTGGTTTATATTCTGAAAAAAAGAGAACGGAAACAAGAGAGGTTTATATTCTGAAAAAGGCAGTGTTCAATAGAGAAGTTGTAAATGTAAGCGCACGATCCTCCAAGAATGGTCACCTTCAGATAATGGCCATCCACATTCATCTTATTCACTGGGGCTTGATTGGCGAGTTCTGATAGCTGAATTTTTTTTTTTATGAGAAAAATCATTCAGAAATAAAACAACAGATTAAGGGAATGCATCTTCAAAAAAGTTCATGAGATATATGGTTTTAAGGAAATTGCAGTCACATTAAAGGTGAACATACTTTTGATGAATTATTATTTCTTCTGCATAAAGTGTTTGATAGCGTATGGGTGCAAATCTTTTGGACTGAACAGAAATCTGGATCCGAAAGACTTTGAGAAAGTTTTCACTGGATTGGCAAGGGTTTTTGTATTTTGTAAAGCATTTTCAAAAAAAAAAATTTCTGGAAGGAAAATTGTTGGCGGATTTCACCGTCTAGCTGATTTTGGATGCAAAATCTCAAAAACGCTGCTGTGATTACCGAAGCTGCTCAGTCACGAATTTACAAAAGTGTAAAAAAAAAAAAAAAAAAAAAAAAAAGAAGAAGAAAGAAAAAAAAACTGGAAAAAAAATGACTTCCTGTCAAGGCAAGAGAATCATGCTGGGAAACAAAAAACAATGAAGTACTTGACAAAAATTTATATTAGTCTGCAAGAAACATTCACAAAATCTGGAAATGTGAATAGCGAAACGAATTAAAAGCAACAAAGGACTGATGCGCACACTTTCATGCCAGAAGATCAACGCAAGATTTTTTTTATGTGTGTTTGTGGTTAAACATTGAAGTATGGCTCTTGTGGGTAGGGGCGGGGGGCAGAGTCAGGAGGGTGTTGACTTCTGTTCAGATTTATCCAGTAGGCTTGCCCCAGCTGCGATCATGCAGACCTTTGAGAGAGACTGCCACCACAACTTGTACAAGTAAAACACAAAGCGCAACTGGGTCTGAGAGATAGAATTCATAGTCTGTGTGTGTGTGTGTGTGTGTGTGTGTGTGTGTGCGTGTGTATGTGTGTGTGTGTGTGTGTGTGTGTTGTGTGTTTTACAAGGAGGCAGTGTGTTGGCTCTACACTCTTTAACTCTTTGTTCACTCTTTGGTAGATAAGTTATGTTATTTGAGCAGTCATTTTTATCCAATTTTGTATAGCATTGAAAATTCACAGTGGTTGCCGAGGGTGTTTAACATTTTTTTCTTACAAGTTGAAAGTCAGTGTAGCTAATGGGTTGCACACAAGGACTCATTAACTGAGTTAAAGTTGCATAACTGTGATAAGTTTCTTGTCAGTTTTTCAAGATTTTGTCTTGTTTCATGATTTTATGGGAGTTCAGAAGCAAAATGTGTTTAACTGAGTTAGCATTACATAACTATAATAAGTTTCTTGTCAATTTTTCAACACTTTATCTTGTTTCCTGACAATTTTAGGATCACTTAGATGGCTTCAATTCATTCCCAGGATTGGGGGACTCTTTCACGTGCATTCTTGATTGTAGATGATGACGCTGCTGATCAAGCTTGTTACCTCACCTGAATTCCTCCTCTATCACCCACCCTCTCCTCAATACACACGCACGCGCATGCACGCACGCACGCGCACACACACACACACACACACAAACACACACACACACACACACATACACACACACACACACACACACTCACTCAATCAACACACAAACACACACACACACACACACACACACACACACACACACACACACACACATGCAACTACAAGTATCATAACATCCAAGCTGAAAACTGCACCATAATTATCCATAATTATCGTATCCTGCACACAAGGACTGCTGTGTGAAGACGTTGCCTGTTTTTATGTAAACAGTTCATGGTCATGTGATTATTTGCATCGGGAAAGTTCGTTGCGCTGAATGCCATCTGACCATTGACTTGAGTTGCTGCACAGTCACCCTTTCGATGAGCCAGATTGATAGATTTCAATACGAAATCAGTGTCGTATGCTGGGCTTCTTGACTTCAGCATTAGTGTTTGATCATTGGTGCTTACCAGGGACTGATCAAGCAGAAATCATTTTCAGTAATCCTTAAAGAAACTTTTTTGAGCCACTCATGCTTGAACCATTCTTTCTGTGAACAGCTGTCAAATTCGGATTCTTCAAATGCTGGTTTTCAGTTCGTCCAATCAACTGCAGATAAGAAAAAATAACTAACGGTGAGCTAAGAATAGAATGGGAAAAGTCCATTAACAGGCTTCTGTCAGTGTAATGGCTGCAGAGGTCAGAGTTTAAAGAGAAAATTGTAGCAGTTCAAAAACTGTGGTATGCCTCCTTAGTTGACTTACAGCATTGTGGTGACTTTCATGAATGACAGTTGGATTGAGATCATGGTTTTTTTGACCCCACGTGGGCAGATGGGCAGAAACCTGTTTTTAGAGACAGGCTCTTAACATTACAGGTTGAATCTAATTTGAAAGTGGGCATTAGTGTGAAAGGGAGAATGTAATTTTAGCGGCAGACCCTAGTATGACAGACAGGGTCTTTTTATGATGGGCAGAATGTGTTAAATCTTAGCAGAAAACTTGTCTTCAAATGCTGAAAAAAAAAAAGCCAGGGATGGTAATGTTGCTTTGTTTGTGCAAGAGATGACATTAGTGCATCAAGGGATTGCATCCCCCCCCCCCCCCCCCCCCCTTGCCAACACCCCCCACCCCCCCCCTTGCCGTCCATATATGGTCCAAGTTTCTCAGGCGGTGTTTTTATTTTCTGAAAGTTAATATCAGTGTGACACATTTTTTCTATAGTGCTTGTGTATTCTTTTCTTTTCACTGAAATAATGGTAATGAGTCTGCTAAGCAACAGTTAATTGTATTATTTTGCTAGTAAAAAGTTTATTGTTATGTTTCAATATATCTTCAATGATTTGTTTATTTATTTGTTGTGTTTGTTTGTTTTTTTTTTTTCACGTTGTGGTGATGTTTCCAGGTGCGGAGAAATGTGCGGCCTTGGTTCCAGACAAGCGAGGGAAAGAAACAAGTCTACGATGTCATCACATTCATTTTCGCTCGTTTGATTAATATGTATATCACCTTCCCCTTTCTCACCTTAGAACTGATGCTTCTTTACGGCTGTACAGGTAAGTGAATTTTTTTTCTTACTGTCTAGGCTTGATTTTTGAATAAGAGATGCTCATCCCCCCTCATCTTTCAGACTAGTGTACAGGAAATTTTCTAAACAAGTTGATGAGTGACCTGGGGACTGGCCCTGAACATTAATTCTTGTTGGGGTGACCTGGGGACTTGCCCTGAACAGTTATTCTTGTTGGGGTGACCTGGGGACTAGCCCTGAACAGTTAATTCTTGTTGGGGTGACCTGGGGACTAGCCCTGAACAGTTATTCTTGTTGGGGTGACCTGGGGACTTGCCCTGTACAGTTAATTCTTGTTGGGGTGACCTGGGGACTAGCCCTGAACATTAATTCTTGTTGGGGTGACCTGGGGACTAGCCCTGAACAGTTATTCTTGTTGGGGTGACCTGGGGACTAGCCCAGAACATTAATTCTTGTTGGGGTGACCTGGGGACTAGCCCAGAACAGTAATTCTTGTTGGGGTGACCTGGGGACTAGCCCTGAACAGTAATTCTGTTGGGGTGACCTGGGGACTAGCCCTGAACATTAATTCTTGTTGGGGTGACCTGGGAACTAGCCCTGAACAGTAATTCTAGTCGGAGGATCTTAGACCCCAGAACACATCGTTCAACACTGTCCAGCCCATGGTGTTCTAGGGCATCAAACCTGGCCATGGGGCGCAGAACTGCAAATGCTGCTTTGGGGAAGCCATCAAGACCTTGAGAAGACTGTGGGATTCATTATGGTGACAGGATGAAGATCTGATGCAGCCAATTAAAATTGACTGGAGAAGAAGAAACAAACTGAGAAGAAAAATTACTATTCAGCGGAACGAAAGGAGGAATGAAGAAAGTACAATCACATAAAGTCCTCTAATTGGGTGCAGAAAGTGGTTGTTCTTTCATTATTTTCCATGTCTTGAACTTTAGTTTGTTTTGCCTTAAGAAGACCAATGAGGTTGAGACGGGTTATGTTTCATCTTGTAATTTGTTTGTCTCTTTCGTCGCGGAATAGTAATTTTTCTTTTCAAGCTTGCTGAATTGATTTGGGGGGTTCACACCAGTCGCTTTTTTTCTTGATGTGAATTTCTCTAGAGAGGCTGACATGTCCAAACCTTGCTACAGGGTTGTGGGTGTGTGTTTATATAGGGCTGGCAGTCAGTGTATTTTGTTGTCGCTTGTTTCAGAGCTCAAATGCTTCCACCTCAACAGAATGACAATGTGGACAGCATGCGTAAAGTATAACAAAGATTATTTGAGAGTGTCCTGTGTCTTGTATAACCTAGTGAGACAGGGTGTGTGTAGTATAGAACTTGAGTGTATCTGATAGGTATCTTGTGTCTTCATAGACTTTCCGAGGCGAAGTAGGGTACAGACAGAATGTCTGTTTATCTGACAAGGGCTGTGTACATTTCTGAAGAGTGTCCTGTGTCTGTCAAGTCCTCTCCGGTGAGGTACCGTACAGACAGCAGGTGCATTGTGTTCCAGGGCCCAGTACTTCTGGATGCACATCGGGGCGGGTGGCAGTGATAGTGTATTTCACCGTCATGGGGTCAGCGTCGAAGAAAGGGAGCCAGGCCACGGTCCCCGCCACAGAGAAGCCAGTGAAGCAGGGGTAAGCAGTGTGCACCATTCCATCCTTCGTCCGCTGCCCTGGGGCACAGGCACTGGGAGTCTGACTGTGCATCGTCCGCCCCTAAACAGAGCTGACTTTTTAACATGCATTTTTTGTTTTAAATACGGCGAGTGTGAGGACAGGAGTGTGCTGAGGTGAAACTGGGCTGTGGCACAGGTGAATGTGTGACAGATATTCCAAATGATTCTGCGTTCAGTTGGCAAGATTCTGAAATCCTACGTAGGGTGTTGCGGTGGAAGCTTCCCAGAGTTGTCCTGAATGGGTCATGCAGTGTGCAGGAAGTGTGCGCACCCGGTGACCGTGAGAGTTATCTCCCTTCATCGGAATCCTTTGGGAAGTCATCGGCAACCGCTTTGATCTCCGTGATGCAAGAGAGAGGAGGAAGATGGTTGAACCTACACTGACGGACCAGCAGTGGAACTGTGCCCTGTGTTCAGAGGCTGGCATGGTTCTTCAGACCTTGTGAACATAGAGAAAATCATATCATCATCTTTGGCTCACGACTGCAAGAGGTATTTGATGCATTTTATGTTGACATATTGCTTTTGTTTTTTCCCCCTCCTTCGATTGTACAAAAGAAACATCCACCTGTGCATGTAGAAGAGATTTTTTTGTGAGATTTCGAAGGGTTTGTGAAGGAAAGAATGACAGCAGCAAATAGATCAGGAGAGATAATGAATAGAAACAGGAGAAGATGGTCTCATTGTGCGTATATGAGGGCAAGGTGATGTCCTGTCCATCTAGATAAAACATGACTTGAGTAGATGTAATTTAGAGGAGGGAGGTGTGAAAAATATGGTCGCATACAATATATCCCTAGACAGAAATTCTGAAGTAGCAGGTATCACCAATGGATTGATTATTAAATTTTCTGGTCCCTTTTTTCCCCACTGCATTTACAGTCAAATTTCCATAAACACATGTTCCAAAATTTTGGTCAACATGGCTGGACTGATTAGTCCTGTCAGCTGTCTTTTATGTGCTTGTGATTAAAAGAAAAAAAAATCTGTTTTATCCATATTATAACAGCCAGTTTACTACCCAGATTGAAGTAGTATGGTTTAAGTTATGGGAGAAGTCATAGGGAAAACTAGATGCGTTGATACTTAACGAAATAGATGCATGTTGAACTAACTCTGCTATGGTTTTTCTGTTTTCAGTAGAATATGGCAGAGATCAAACAACGGAGGGAAGTACACAGTACCAAACCCTGTTCCACAGGTGTTTGTCACCATGTGCATTTGTTGCAGGTCATTAAGACAATGTTTTATGTCTTATGATTGGGTGATGCTGTGTGTATGGTTTTGGAGTAACTGTGAATTGGCCGTGAGACTAGATTTTGAAATCAAAATCACATCGCAGATTGGAAGTATTGTTCAAGAGAGTCAGAACAAACGTATCTGAGCAACGAAAGTGATCATGTAAAAATAGAAGTGGGCTGACATTGATTGTTTGAAGTCTTAAGTATCTGTGTCAGCTAGGCTTAAACCAGCCTGTGATGCTGATCTGTTGATATCGTCGTGTGTGTTCTGTACGGAAAACCCATGGCCCATGCACAAAAATTCAACATGATTTGACCTCCTGCTTGTGTCTTCAGCAGTTCATGCAGATGACATGGAAATGATGTGATTTGCATACCGTTTTTCAGGGTGTCACTCATTGTGAACGACCTACTAAGCGAACAAGTAACAAGAAGAACGCTGCCACACCTGTAGACTTACAGGATAACTGGGAATTCTGAGTGTGGTCCACACGTCTGTCAACAAATCCAAATATGTTCACAGGAAGAGGCATGTTTTTTGTTTTTTTTTGAACGGTTTTTTTGTACGTCTTCGGTTAGCGAGTCGCTGCTGTGAAGTTTTGAAAATGTCCCATTAAATCAGAGTACACTTAAGTACTGAGGCTTTGGCTTGCATCCAGCAGCGTACATATCAGTGATACAGAGCCTCCTGTTTACAGCAAAAGTGACAGGATCCCTTTGCATGGTGAAAATGAGTTTCCTCCACACAGAACTGTTGAAGAACGGAAGGTTATGTTAAATCATATTCAGTTTTTATGATTTTGTTTTCAACCCTAAACCCAGAGAAAACGTATCTGTTCCCAGCATTATTTCCCCATTTCAGTGTGTCCTGTGTTCATAAAGACAGCTCAGACCACACAGGGTGGGAGTTACTGGTGGCAACAAGGTCAGAAAATGGGTTAAATACGTATCAGGTCAGAAGTGGGTTAACCACGTATAAAGTCAGAAATGGGTTAACCATGTATACAGTAGGAAACTGTGCTCAGTTAGTGTCTTTTTTTTTAATGTAAAACTTTAATTAAGAAGGTGATGATTGCCTTTTTAGGTTTTGTATGTTAAGAACATAAAGTATCTTAAGACTGTTGTTTTAAAGATGATCTCAGAAAGACTGAACAGTGTGTGGTATTTCCCTACCAGGATTTGCCTCTGCCATATTGAATTGTGGGCAAGTGTTTTTTTTTTTTTTTCTTCTCCCACATACACAGATTATTTTCATCCTTTGATACCGCATACGCTGCGATTCATACATCTTGATGTCATATGCACATCCATTTATTGAATACCCTGGGTTGTACCGGGAGACAGGCGTACAAACAGGCAACTGTTTGAATTCTTTGATTCAGCTGTTGTTCTGGCCATTGACCTCCTGGTGTGTGTCCATTATTGGCTGCCCAAACTTGGGGAACATCGAGAAGAAAAAAGATCAATCTGCTTAATGATGAGTTTAAAATATTATATTACACACACACATACTCAAACATGCATACACACACACACACACACACACACACACACACACACACACACACGCACATGCACACAGGCACACAGGCACACACACACATACTGCATACAAACATGCACACACACACACACACACACACACACACACACACACACACACACACACACACACACACACACACACACACACACACACACACACCCACACACACACACATAGATATCAAGGCACAGATCGACATATGTACATATATATCAAGAAAAGAGAGATGATCTCAAAAGAGAATTATATGGGGGGGAGCATCATACCAGAGGGTATCTGTGGAAGAAAAAGATGATGTAAAAGTGTATTGTATGTTTGGGGAAAAGATGTCTAAGCAGGATGAGGCTGTGGCCAGACTGTTACCAAAAAACAAGAGGGGACTGCATGACGATACTGTGCGCTCGCCAGACCATCTTTAGCCAACATTCCAGCTCGCAAGCCGTGGTCCACAAGTTGATCCAACCAGCTACGACGATCGCCCACCACTTGAAATCCTCGTGAACATTGATGAAGCCCGTGGACACTGACGGATGTTCAGTTTGCCTTTCGGGGAACCTGTGGAAAAGGCGGTGTTGTGAAGCAGTTTGATCAGATGCTTCATGTTTCTTCGGCTGGTCTGCAGTACAGAGCAGAGAGGCATACATCATCCACAGTCATATCAGCAAGGGGGGGGGAGGGGGGGGGGGGGGGAGAGGAGGCACAATACATTGTCATGGAATATGTATGCAGTATGACGCTCAGTTTTTCTTTGGTATTGTTTTAAAAAACTATGTGTGCGTTGTGATGCTCAGTTACTGGGATCCACAGAATAATTGTAAGAGTAATGCAACGGACAGTGATTGTGCTGTCCTGTCTCTGTCTCTTTGTGGAAGTGTGTCACGGCCAGTCAGGTGGAACGCAGATTACTGCATAATGGAAAGGTTTGCTGTGGGTCATGGTGTTGGACAGGAGAGACAGGACAGCGTCTTTCTTGCATCATTGTTCACAGAATTGTGTAACCCATTGGAGAACAGTGTTGTCGAACATTTGACGTGTTTGAAGTATTTGTCTGGACATTGTTATCAACATTGTTAATCTCTCAGGGCGACTCTCCACATGACAAAATATCTAAGAGGTTATGCGTGCACACACACACACACACACACACACACGCACACACGTGCTTGTGCATGCACACGCGTGCACACGCACGCACATGCGCACACACACACACACACCACACCACACCACACCACACCACACCACACCACACACACACACACACACACACACACACACACACACACGCACGCACACACACACACACACACACACAAAAATGCAGGTTTTGTAGACAAATCCCACCACTTCACAAGATCATAGACTGATCATGGGATATGTCCCAGTCCTTGACTCTAGACAGATTTCATAGTCGTCGTCTGCTAGGAGAGTACACAGTCGGGGAAACCCCAAAAGATCGTATACCTTTGAAATCCAAGGTTACCACCGATTCATTTCATCCAGCTACTGCCATGGTGAAGCTTGCATAGTTCTATGATAGCACAGTTGGTCAGTTGACACATCATGGCTCACAAGCATGAAAAGAAAGGCCGGGGGGGGAGGGAACTGCAAGAAAAACTACGTGATGTTTCTGTAGAGTTATAACCCTTTGATTCATTGCCGTTGGGAACTGAAGTATAGTCAGAGTATCGCGCATTTTGTAGTAGAGATGAAATGAAAGAGTCATTCAAGACAGCGAGACTGGACTAGCAACATTAGCAACATTAGCAACAACAACAACAACAAAAACGTTTAATGCGTCGCTGTGCGCACAGACTGTACTGCCCAGGACTTGAGATGAAAAAAGAAAAAGATGTTTAATGCGTTCCTGCGCACTGCACTGCCCAGGACTTGAGATAAAAGAATAAAAAAGGAAAATAGGTTTGATATGTTGTTGTGCACTCTGACTGGACTGCCCAGGGCTTCAGATAAAAAAAAGAAAAAGGTTTAATGCATTGCTGTGTATTCAGACAGCACTGCCCAGGGCTTAAGATAAAAAAAAAAGGAAAAGGTTTAATGCATTGCTGTGTATTCAGACAGCACTGCCCAGGGGTTAAGATAAAAAAAAAGAAAAAAGGTTTAATGCATTGCTGTGTATTCAGACAGCACTGCCCAGGGCTTAAGACACAAGAAAGAAAAAGATTTAATGCATTGCTATGCACGCCGACAGTAACACACAGGGCTCAAGTTAACAAAAAAAAGGGATTTTTTGACATTTTCTCATAGATTTTATTCATGTGTCCCATACGAAAGCTTTGTAGTCCAAGATTTTTGTCTTCCATGCGTACCAGAGACTAGCAATAACTCGCAGGTCTTTAATATGGTGACAGTTTAGGAAAAAGATGGTCTTGGCCAAGATGAATAGAAGGGGGGGGGGGGGATGGCAGGACAGATCTAGCCCCAAGGTTGTGTCGGTGTTGGTGGGATTTAACTGCAGGTGTGCACACTGGTCATAGGAAGAGGGAAGCACAACTTGACCGTCTTGGTGGAGCGCAAGGGGGTGCCCTGAAGTCTGTGCAATAACAAGGTTGTGGTAGAGGATGCTGCTTTTTTTTTTCTGTCTGTTCCCCCCTACCCCCTTCCCCCTCCCGTATACTGCTGTATGCATGAATCATTGACGTGACACTGTAGGTATTGTCAGAGTGGCTGTCATAGTAACGCACAGGTATCCACTGTGTATGTGAGATGAACATCAGCAGATTGACTGTTTTGATATCAGTTTCTAGTTTAGGTCAGTGTTAAGTTAGAGATGGAGCATTAGGCAAAGCCACATTTCAAGAATGGTAGCCTTTTGCTATGATAAACATTTTGAGAGGTAACGATAGCCGTGTGTGAATTTTGTACTGGGCATTTTAAGTTGTCCAAATTTTGTATTGGGCATTTCAAGTTGTCCAGATTTTGTATTGGGCATTTTAAGTTGTCCAGTGCTGAAAATTCAGGCAGTGTCATGTGTAATTTCGACAAACATACGGCAGAGAAAGTGGCAGGACAATGGCTTGACCTAAAAAGGTGCATCAGGGTTTGGCAGTTAATGCTTATGAACAAAAAAAAAAAATATCCCTGTGCAGTAAGAGCGTGTGTGCAGGAAGATGAAGGGGTAAGGAAATGTCCTGGACTGACAGCAAGGGCACTTCACATGAACTCAAACAGCAGTCAAGTTAGCAGTCTTATACCATGGGAAGGGAAGTTACAGGCAGTTCAGATTTATTGCTCACAGGGGCACATTTCGGTGTCGAGAAGGATGTTGTTTGCTCAGTCTGTCGCAGGGGCTTCACATGCTTTGTGCTCGCTTTGCTGTGTTGGAAATGAAATGTTGATTTGTTGCAGCAAACACACATGGCATATTAACTCTTACCAGTTTGCTCATTGGTTTTCGAATGTCTACATTCGATGTGAAGCCATGCCATCAGTTGTTTTTCCATTGTTACTGTTTCAGCATTCACAAACATTTTTCTGTGTTACATTATGCAGAGTTCTTTATCCTACATTTTCATACATAAGATGATTTTAATGTATATCTTTATTTTATGACCAGGAAACAGTTATAATTCAACTGCATAAAAAAGTTTGTACCAAAATGTCTGAACTGGTAAAAGTTAGTACAAAAATCCCTTTTTATGAAAAAAGGAAAGGCCACACACTAAGCGTGAATCTTTCCCTCCCCACATGCATTTTAAAGTAGTGGTATGAAAACCCCAGGGACTGTATTTGTTGGGAATGAAATCTCTTCATTTCTTTGGGTGGCAGCATTCACACCACTGGCAAAGTGACTGCAGGTATCTGACAGAAGTAGGATGAGGAATAGATAGGGTACAGAGTTGTGTAGGATAGCAGTGTGTGGGACTGACAGGCACTGGTGCTACCCACTCCTGCCCTGTGTCACCTGTTGAATTGTACCCCAGCACCTGTCCGTTGCACCTTCACATGAACTGTGAGTGGTTACTGCGGAGGGGAACACCATTCATGATACTTTCGATGAAAGACATATCTTAGAAGGTATGTAGTGTTGCATTGTCATTTTAGCAGACGAAGATTGTGTGCCATAGACTTTTGCGAGAAATGTATTCAACTTTACAATGATCTTGTGTAAATCTTTGTTTTTGCCTGTTTTTCGTCTGCTGCGGTGTGTTATTTTTTAAAGCTTTAATTTGACTGTAAGAGACTGTAAGCCTCCTCCCCCACCCAGTTTTTGTAGTTATGCGTTTGCTTTGGTGTGCCATCTTTGGTTTTGAAGTAAAGCTTTGATTTATGTGTGTGATACTCAGTCACATCATGCTTTTTTTTTTTTTCTACGTGGATATATTTATTTACCATTCGCGGTTGTTGTGTGTGTGCTTATAGTGCCATCTTTGGTTTGGAAAGTCTTTTTTTCTGTTTAATATTCTGTGCCAATCCATTTGCATTACCCCCACGCCGTTTATTCCAGCTCCATATGCAGTCATGCCCTGGTCTGCTCCATCAATCCCGGGCTCTGGCAATCCACGTACATTTGCTATTCATATATGTGCATCTGGTTGTCGGTGTATAACTTGGATGTGTACGAAAGTATTTACTTGTGAATCAAAAGCATTTTTCAAGAAGATGCCATTTGTGATCACTCCCTCCCCGTCTACCTTCTCAACCACTTTTAAAGTTATTTTCCAACTCCTTTTTTTCCTTCAGTTTTTTAAAGCTACGAAGTGGTGTTGTTGTATATATTTTGTTTTGTTGTTGTTGCTGGTTTTTTTTTTTTTAATTATACAGAAAGTGGAAAGGAAAGGTGAGGTTGATTCATGTCACGGTTCATTCAGAGCCACTAAACTGGTCACCACATTTCAGTGCAAGTGAAATCTGGCTTGCAGATAACTTCTGGAACAGTTGCCAAATGAGTTATTCTCTGTCATTTGAGTATCAAAATAAGACAGTGTTGTTGAAAACCGACCAACCAACCGAACAAAAGAAAAAAAACAAAAAAACAACAGCACGAAAGTGCATTGCCAAACAACTTACCTTTTTTTTTTTTTTTTGCTGGTAGCGTGGTTTGCAGTTGCTGCAGAAGTCATGGGGCCATGGGAGATTGTTCTTGCCGTTCACTTATCTCATCACTATCCTCATCTCTCGCCCCTTTTTCCTCCTTGCCCCCCCCCCCCCCCATCATTTCACCTCTTCACTCCCAGCCTCTGGTCAAGTCAAGTCATAGTCCTGGACATAATGACTATGTTTTCATGGGTATTGGGGTGATCTTGAAGCATGACTGCAGTGAGTAGGGCGACGTAAAAAGGCAGTAACTCATCTGTCCTTGCCGCAGACTGTGATCATTCTGTGTGATGCTCAAGATCTTGTCGCAGCGTCTCGTCTCATGCTATGAAGGTCTGCAATAACTGTTCAGGTTTCTCCTTTGTAAGGACAATGTGGAGATGACTTGTGGATGCATGAGCCTTGCAGGCTTGATTTTTTTTTTTTTCTTACATGAGAGAGAAGTTCAAGTTGTGCTGAAGATGCCCCCATGTACCATTTTCTGTTTGAAATCAAAAGATTTTGTTTTAAAAAGAGGAGGGGAAAAAATGACATTAAGAATTGATTTATCAGAGTAATGTTATGTCTTACTCAAGATCAGGGTCCACAAAGTTATGTTTGTTTATTGTTGTTCAAGTGTTGTTATTGTCTTGCCTATACATACATTGTTAAGTAAGCCAGGTGGCAGAGAACATGCAGTTTTTTCGCAGAGAGGTTAAACGACGAGTGTTAGATGGTATGCTGCAAACAGATGCCAACGATACAACAGTGAAGCATACCTGGACTCAGGATAACTCAGTCTCTGACGGCTGAAACTGATGCTGAGCCCTTATCCATGATAACTCTTTGGTTGTATCTGAACTATTTGTTGGTTGTGTCTTAACTATTGTTTGGTTGTATGTCTTAACTAACTGTTTGGTTGTATGTCTTAATTGTTTGTTTGGTTGTATGTCTTAATTGCAGTTTGGTTGTATGTCTTAATTATTGGTGTGGTTGTAAGGTTTTAATAGCTGTTTTGGGGTGTATGTCTTAGTTACTGTTCCGTTGTATGTCTAAATTGCCAGCATTTTGTACCATATTGGTACTTGAAGTTTCAGGATTATCATCAGCTTTAGTAAATTTTGCATGCATATTGTGGATTGGCTCATTTTTTTTTCCCTGTGCAGTGCTTTTGTCTGTTGCGTGCTGTATTTTAGTATGTGGTGTGAATCATTTGACTGTGATGTGCCCTTTGTTGGCTGATTTGTGTGTGTGCAGTGTTGGTTGTGTGCTGTGGCGTCCTAAATTTCTGTTCCATGTAATGCAGTTTGTTGGCTCATTGTTGATGTGTTATGTGTGAATCGTTAAACAGTGATTCCCACTTTGTTGGCTAATTTTTTGTTCATGTTCAGTTGTTTTCTGTGACTTTTTATTTATTGTACAATTATTGCATTGGCTTATTTTTGAAATGGTTGTGTTGTGAAGTGTTTTTATGTTGATTTGCATGTTCTTTTTAAATGATGGTGCAATTTACCCATGTGTTGTAAGTTGATATTCATTGATTTGCAACATGCTTGCTAATAGTTGGTGCCCTGTTCTGTTTTGTGAACTGTGTACAATTGTAGCATTTTGTTGGTTTATTGCTGGTACAGTGTTTTGGATATGCATTGTAATTGTTGTATGATTGCATTTCAAGGTGGTTGTTTCGAGTTTTTTCCTCCTTTGAAAAACAAAGTTCAAACATTGAAACAGTTTGATGTAACTGAGGATGAATTCGAGAAGAAAAGGTTCTTGTAAAGAAATCTCAAACTTTTAAAGAAAAAGTCCTTGTTTATTTTCTTTCTTTCTCTCTGCGTACGCAGGCTGAGACTGTTTTTTATCCCGCCATTAAGGCAGCCATACTCCATCTTCGGGGAAGTCCTTGTTTATGAAACAGTTGAACTCTGGATGTGATTTGCGGACGTGGAGAGTTCTTTGAACAATCATAGCCGTGATTTTCATGACATACACTTTGTCACCTAGCTCCTGTCTCAGAAAGCTATCCTTCGTTAACAGCATCCAGATATTCGATGTTTTAGACATATGTTGCTTGTGTTCATGAAAGTGTTCTGTGCAGAGAGCTTTGGTGCAGAACATAAGGGACGTGTGGTGTGATACATCACTTCTAAACCCTTAGAAAAACCCTTGTAATGTTTATATTTTCGGTAGCTGTCATTTTTGATATGGGATTATTAGAATAGGAAGGAACTGAGAAAATCCGGATAATGTCAAACATGAGGACAAATTTGTTTGTTAGCATTCAGTTAACAATACTGTTTTCAATTCTTGTTTTTTTTTTTTCCCTTTTTCTAAACTACCCTGGCTTCGACTGCTCAGAATCAACATCGCGATTCAACCCACTTATACATTATTCAGAGGTTTAAGTGCTGATGTCTCATTAAGAGTAAAAATCATTAGTTCTTCAGAGTGACTGGTTCGTCTATGTTATTTTTTGTCTCGGCAACTTGAACCAAAGGGTGGCCGAACTAACAGCCCTCAGATTATAGAGTGCCTTCTAAGTAGGAAGGGCTTTGTCTGCTGGAATGGGGAATTGCCTGACAATCAAACTGGTGAAACTGTAAACTAAGAAACAAGATCATGAAGCTGCTAACTTGGGCTGATTTAAATGATCGGTATAAAGTAGAAGGAACTTTGGGAACTCTTGAGGCTGACTGATAGGGCATTGCATCAGTTAATTCAGCTAATTTACCAGGGAAAAATGTGGAGTTTAGGCCTACAGGTTTGTTCAGGTTGGGCCTGAGCAACCAAGGATATGATCATCGGCAAATTCACATGAGGGAGATCACTCTCCCGGAGACTGATGACTCTGATTTGCTGATTTTGTTTTGATTTGCTGATTTTTTTTGTTTTGTCCTCTTTCAAGTCAGCCGTATCCCAGTTCGGTAAGAGCATAAATAAAACATTTTGGGTAGGTACGAAACAAAACAAAACGGAGACAAAGAAGAAACATGCTTGGGTACTTAAATGAAAATAATGTACATGACATATAATAAGATAATTTTTCATCGGTGGATCAGATGAAACGAGTCATGAGAGTTGTGGTCCATCACGTCTGCTAAGTTTTTTTTATATGCTGTGTTATCATGTTTGTGAACCAAAGGTGCGATTGTGTGCATCAAGTTTTCAGATTTTTTTGGCAACATTTCTGGTTTTTTTGTTCCTTTTTTTTTTTTTTTTTTCTGTTAAATGTTATTGTCTGTTCGAGGTTGCCATTTAACTGGAATTATGCTTGTACTTCTGTGTTGTTTTTCTTGCTTTTAATGTGTTCAGATAGGAACAATTTTTTTTTTTTTTGTTGTTTGCTTTTCCTTGCATTTATAATGAAAAAAAAAAAAAATTTTTTTTTCAGTTGGGTAATGTGCCAAGTGTATGTAACTTTGCATGCTTCAAAATCTTTTGTGTACGCTTCAGAATTATTTGTTGACTTTTTTTTAGTCTGTTGACATTTCTTTGATGTTGCAGACCAAGTGTTTCGTTGATTTTCTGCTCTGCATGGTCGTTTATTAACATCATTGATTTTCTGCTCTGCATGGTAATTTATTTATGTACATGTATATATAGAGCTGCAGACTTCAGTATTCTGTCAACTTGTTCCTGCATTTTGCTCTCAGTCGTCAGATCGGTGTGGCGGTACAAACGCCAGCTTCCAGATAATGCTGGGGTACACAGGGGCAGAGGGGAGATGACTTCCAGGTAAGGTTGGGTGCATGATGTGAAGTATAGTGAAAGGGGAAGGCAGGGACGACGAGCAACGCCTACAGGTGTTGGTAAGGAAAGTTATGAGGCAGATGAAAGAGCCCATGATTTGGTGAGGAGAGTGATGAGGGAGATGAAAATGTCTGATGATGTAAGTTCGGGTACACATGTTCAAGCCCCGGTGAGGGGGATGGGGGAGGTGGGTGGGGGGGGGGGAGGAGGGGTGGAAGGGACAGGGGTCTTCCATTGTACTCTACCTGCTGGAAACTCTCCGCCAGTGATTTTCCCCTTTTCTGTAACTCTCTTTCACTCTGCCTTCGCCCGTACTTCGTTTTTATTTTGGTCTTTCTCTCATGTACTGTGTTTTTATTTTGGTCTTTCTCTCATGTACTTTGTTTTTATTTGGGTCTTTCTCTCATGTACTGTGTTTTTATTTTGGTCTTTCTCTCACGTACTTCATTTTTATTTTTGTCTTTTTCTCTCATGTACTTTGTTTTATTTTGGTCTTTCTCTCACATACTTGTTTTCATTTTGGTCTTTCTCTCACACACTTTGTTTTTTGTATTTCGATCTTTCTCTTGTCTGCTGGTTTTCTGCCTTTGGGCCTGTGGTCTTGTCTTTGCTCTACAAAGCCATTTAAGCATTGTTCTCTGGTCACAATTGATTGCATGCCACCTGTTGTTTTTAATCTGATGACTGAGACTGAAGCACTGTCCAGAGTGCCCACTAGCTGTTCTTTCTGTAGGGTCTGTTTGTCCATAGGGCTGGCTTGACATGCACTTCTTGTTCCCTTTTAAGTACCTTTGTTTTTTACTCTGTGTGACTGTGCATGTGTGTGTGTGTGTATGTGCATGTCTTTATGTGTGTATTGTGTGTGTGTGTGTGTGTGTGCGCGTGTGTGTCTGTGTGTGCGTGTGTTTATGCGTATGTGTGCGTATATGCGTGTGTGTGTGTGCGTGCATGTTTTTGTGTGTTGTGTGTTTGTGCGCATTTGTGTGTGTGTTTTTATGTGTGTGTGTGTGTGTGTGTGTGTGCGCGCATGTATGCGTGTGCGTGTGTTTTTATCTTATCTGTGTTGTGTATGTGTTTGTGTGTGTGTGTGTGTGTGTGTGTTAGACTGACACAGGGGACAAAATGAAGTGGAATGGATGGCTCCCTGAGGTAATCCCCCTCAAGGACGTCAACAGTAATATTCCTCCACATGTGTTTTCTATAGTGGAAACAAAAAAGCTGGTCATTTCTGTTATCATACAGAACAAATTGATAGGAAGAGGGGTACACACCATCAGACATTTCCTGCAAGAAGATGGGGAATTCACTAAGTACGATGAACTGGTATCCATTACACACGTCTCTTAAATTTTATTATTTGCAATGGCTGGCTATCCTCTGTTAAACAGTAGGTAAGAAAAAGTGGCATACAAACAAACAACAGTATTGATTATGCTGAAAGTACGTCACAGTATTGATTATACTGAAGTATGTCCAATGCATTAAAAATTGTAACAAATAAAAGCAAAGGGCCGATAAGTTACTATGAATGTAACACGTCAGACAATAATCAACTCAATCAATTCAAAGTGGTCAGATAAAATGAACTTGTCGGTTTTCTAGATGACAGTATTCACAAGATCAGTCAAATCAAAATGCAAAGCTTAAATGGCTACATATTAGAACTATTCATCAAGTTACTGCGACCCCCATATTGTTCAAAATGCAATGGGTTTCACCGACTGTTCACAATGTAATGAAGAAAGGGACTCCATCAAACATTCCCTCTAGAAGTGCAGGTATCTGCTGCTATTGTGGAAATCACTAGGATATTTGCTGTCAGAAAAAAATGTGAAGTTGCCCATGGTATTAGAATTTCATGTGAATTAGCAGCAATTTTTGGAGTTGTTCGATAAAGTGGATTTTGCTATCAAGCTTATTGTTACATTTTACCAAGATGTATATTCATCGATGTGAAATGGAGAAAAAAAAAAAAGTTTCAAGTGTATTTGTGTTCCACAGACAGTAAAAAGTGTTTGTTTGGCAGTTAAGTACCAAATATAAAATTGAAGAGTATATCATTGGAATTATGATTGAGCAGAATTTGATTGTGCTTGGAACGCATATAAACCACATAATAACCATAGTGATTGGCAGTAATTTTTGTTGGAAAAATTTCCCTAACATGCAGATTGTTCTATGATCTAAAAGTTACTTAAGTGTGCTTTTGCAAAATCTGATTAAACAATCAGTGAGTGGCCTGGAATGAAGAACTGAAAACGACGGGGAGAAGGGGGAGACAACACTTTAACGTCTTGTCATTCTACCCTGTTGATGTTGTGCAAAAAATGACTTTTTGGGTCCCCCCACCCCACCCCCACCCCTTTTTTTTTTAAAGCATGAGTGTACATTGATGATTAATTGCTCGTCATGTGCATGTGGTACACCTAACATATGTTTCTATGAGTATATTATGAAGACAGTTATGTGTGTAAAGATTTGTATGCATTATGTATGGTTGTATATGTGCCTGTTTGAATGTATCCATGTATGAACAAAATGGATGTGAGAAAAAAAAAAAAAAAATATATATATATATATATATATATACACAGGCATACACAGGATAAACATAAATAGGGATGTGAATGGGCCTGTGCACAGGTGCATACTTATGAATGTATATCTACGTTAGCATACATTTATCAATCTCTGCTGTTAAACGTATGCTCCTATTGCCTACATATAACCTTCTGTGGCCAATTCTGTGTACAGGCGTATGCTGTTTTTGTTCTTTTCCCTTTTTTTTTTTTTTTTTTATTGTTACAAAAATAAAAAACATGCTTTTTCTCACTCACTCACACACGCTCAAAAGAAAGGGGTAAAGGCTAGCAAACCAGCTGCTTAGCAGAGAAATCTGCGTGACGTAGCTCAGAATTCTGTGTCCTTCTGTCTGTGCCATCAATTTACTTGCCTTGGTTGGGGGAAAAACTTTTTTTTTAACCCAATCATGAAGAGACTCTTAAGGGCGTTCTCCTGAACCCCTTCTAGGTTTTTATGTTGTTACCATTTTACTGTTCTTTTGATTTTCATTTTTCTTTTTTAGAATAAAAAATCCATGCCTAATCCAGGTATTGGTCTTTGCCTGTATCCCTTGTTCCTGCAAGGACCTGCTTTGTCTAGTGGACTGCCCAGCGACTTGTTTTGCACCAACCGTAGCATTTCCCGCGGGACCATTTTAACTGGCTGAATTATTTGAACAATTATTACACAGGTTGTCCTGTCTGTCTCATTTCTGACCTCATGGACATTCGTGGGTCGGTAGTTGATTTTTGCTCAGCATTTGATCCCTCCAGCATTTCTCTGTTTACGTCTTTGTCAGGGCGTTTGTATTACGACAAGTCATCTTGCTAGCATAAATTTGTTCTATTTAAGGTGGGGTGGGTGTGTGTGTGTGTGTGTGTGTTGGAAAGGGGAGGTCACGACTGGAAAGGAATGCTATCGAGGGGTTTTGGATGTTGGCAGAACCACTGATTAATGCTTGCTATTTTCATGGGGAATTGTAGAATTGAAAGTGTACATGCCCGTCTTGGTGGTTGGAGTTCATTTTTTCCAGTTCATGTGGGTCGGTCGAGGCAAATAGTAAAGGCAAATATGATATAGTGGTGTTTTTATCAGTGTATTATTCACTTCCGCATCATGCCCGAAGCGAACATGAAGGGCAGTGGGGTAATGGTTCTATGTTTTGTTCGTCCTCGTTACTTACCTAAAGCAGTTGTAAATCATCGATGGGCCTTCATCGATGGGCCTTTAAATCATGCCATTGTCATTTTTTTTTCTTTTCTAATTTTTTTAGAAATAGAAACAGTGGTTTGAAAAAAAATGTTAACACTTTTTAAAAATCAAGTTCAGAGAGGTTAGTGGGTTCTCTTCACAAGAGGAAACTAACAATAGGCCCCATACACTGGCGGTGAAGTGAATGATAAGTTTTTCTTTGATGTCTCAAATCACCGTTTTTGTCTCAAACATTGTTCTGCTTGTTGATGAAGCAGAGGGTTGCGTTGATGTACCATAGCCTGATGGCAGTATGGAAGCGAGCTGTAAGGTCAAGGTCAATGTCCCATAGCCTGATGTCAGTACAGTAGTGAACTGTAAGGTCAAGGTTAAAGTCCTGTGGCCTGATGGCAGTACAGTAGTGAACTGTAAGGTCAAGGTCAGTGTACCATAGCTTGATGACAGTATCGTAGTGAACTGCAAGGTCAAGGTCAATGTACCATAGCCTGATGGCAGTGCAGTAGTGAACTGTAAGGTCAAGGTTAAAGTCCCATGGCCTGATGGAAGTACAGTGGTGAAGTGTAATGTCAAGGTCAATGTACCATAGCTGGATGACAGTATCGCAGTGAACTGTAAGGTCAAGGTCAATGTACCATAGCTGATGGCAATGCAGTAGTGAACTGTAAGGTCAAGGTTAAAGTCCCATGGCCTGATGGCAGTACAGTAGTGAAGTGTGAGGTCAAAGTCAAAAAATCCACAGCTGATAGCAGTATTGTAGTGAAGTGTAAGGTCAAGGTCAATGTCCCATAGCCTGATGGCAGTACAGTGGTGAACTGTAGGTCAAGGTCAATGTCTCATGGTCGGATGGCAGTACAGTAGTGAAGTGAAGGTCAAGGTTAAAGTCCAGCAACCTGATGGCAGTACAGTAGTGAACTGTAAGGTCAAGGCCAATGTCTCATAGTCTGATGGCAATACAGTAGTGATATGTAAGGTCTAGGTTAAAGTCTCACGGCCTGATGGCAGTGAATTGTAAGGTCAAGGTCAATGTCCCATCACCGTTTTTGTCTCAAACATTGTTCTGTTTGTTGATGAAGCAGAGGGTTGCAGTTGATGTACCACAGCCTGATGGCAGTATGGTAGTGAGGTGTAAGGTCAAGGTCAATGTCTCATAGCTTGATGGCAGTTCAGTGGTGCACCACTAGAGGTTCATCATTGTCTAAGGAACCGCATTATGGAAGTTAGAACCATGCATCTCTCTCTCCATCCTCTTAAAGACCCACAAAAATGACTGTACAATAGGATGTGGCTTGAGCATTTTCTCAAGGAAAAGCGGCAGCCCCCACACTGATTTTTTCCCCAAGACCAAAATAAAAACATACTTACAGACTGCATGCACTCGTACTGCGGGGGGGGGGGGGGGGGGGGGGGCGAGGCAGCGGGAGATGGAGTCTGTTTATGCCTCAACAAGCTCATGCCAGTTCCAAGCTAGCAGCAGTGGCTATGGTCAGATTCCTTATAATGAAAACACTACCAAGCAACCTGGCATGCAGCACAGAGAGTGGCAACAAGCGCTGTAAAGGCAGTGGGAGGGGGAGGGGGGAGAGTAAGTGAAATAGACTGAATACACCATACGCACACTATATATTGCATCTATCTATATACAGTGTGTACCCCCTGATGAAGGTGGTAAAACCAAAAATTTGGAATGTTTTAAACTTGGATTTTTTTTTTTTTTTAAAGATGTGTTTTTTTTGGGAAAAAAAAAAATATATATATAATAGAGAGAGGGAGAGAGAGAGAGACTGTGACTGTGGGTGGGTGGGAGCCGTTAAGACCTTTCTACCCTTATGGGATTCTAGCTAAAAACAAACAACATACACATTGCATATCGTTTCATCGATACTTACTGGCTAAATAAAACGTGATCCAACATCTGTGGAAAGAAGGAAATAGTTATGAATATTGCCCCAGAAAATCCTTTGTAATATTGCCATTGTTTAGGTGTATCTGTTGTAGAACTGTTTTGTGTTCAGTTCATGTGCTCGCGTGAGCAAGTCAGTTCTGCATTAAGAGGCAGTATGTGTGTGTGTGTGTGTGTGTGTGTGTGTGTGTGTAATGCATGTGCATATGTGGTAGTGAAGTGGTAGGGAATAGCCTGTGTGATTTGGATGAAAAATGATCGAACCCAGAATTATCTACCCCTTGATAGAGAGAGAGAGAGAGCGCATGCCCTTTCCCCACCTCTCGTTCCCATTTGAATGTGTAGAGGTTAGTGTGAAAGAAGGCTGGGCCAATCAGCATCTAGAGCAGTGTATAGGGAGGCTGAAAAAGAGAACAAAAAAAGGAGATGACCCATGGTTTTCCCAGTAGAACAGCAGGTGAGCAAAGAGAGGGAGCGAAGTGTCTTATGTTGCAGTTATTCACTGATGAAGTGGAAATGGATGGGAAATCCACATTCACTGTGCACAAGTTTGAGGGTGGTGTGATTCTTCTTCTTCTTCTTCTTTCTTTTTTTTTTTGGTTTCACTCCACAAATTTCTAATATTTGTTCTTGTCTGTTTAGGTTTTGTATGCATGTAAATGCGCTTTTCTGTCGATTGTGGATCAAACATGCTGCTTCTGATTGTTCAGACTGGTGATGCAATATGCGCATAATATATTTATTATATATATATGCAACATTGATATCTGGCTTGATGGGCATGAGACTTCTCACCATCTTGATCAATGAAAGTCAATTGAGTGTAGGTGGGTTACACACAGGCTTCATGTATTAATTAACAAATGTTTTTTGCTCGTTATTTTTCTTCAATTTTTTTTTTTGTCTGTTAACCCTTTGACTGTAGATGCCTTTTGGTGTTTTGTAATGTGTATGCCGGGTGGGGGAGTGGAGTCACTGTCGTTTACCTGAAAACTACTAAAACTTCTGAATTTGAGGGAATTCTTTTGTGAACCTGCGCAGAATGATGCATAATAATTTCTACTTACATATGGTCTGATGATAAAACAAAGGAACATATTGTGTGATTTATTGGGTCTTGATTGACGGTAGTACCAGTATGTAACATTTTGCAGATTCTTCAGCAAACGTGCACCAGGGTGCATAGGCTTCATTAGTGGCAAGTGGTTAGCCTTGTTGTTAGTCTCTTCTCCTGTATCATTGTACAAGTTTTCCTCTCACGTGCTGACCAGTGCCCTTGGGGCACAGGCTCCCAAATTCCCACCCACATCTTACAGTCCTGCCCCCTGTTTTGAAGCCTTGAGACGCCAGACATGGCGCAGTCCGGCCTTTTCTCCCTCGGGAAGAGAAGCTGTGGGGACCGGTGGGGTCTCTGCGGCGGACTGTGGACTTCACTTAACCAGCCGGATTGAGGATCGAGCATGGCAGGGAATGCCAAAGAAAGACACAGTATATGTGTTCCTCCCCACTGACCTCCTCATTCCAAATTTCTCTGTGCACCTCCTGACCTTGAAAAGGAGGTCAAGGTGACATGGGCATCACCGTAAACAAATAAAAAATCTGTTTGAAGGGGCAAAAAAAAATCCGTGAGAGTGACTTCCACACATCTCTGATTGGAAACATGTGGCAAAGTGTTCTTGTATTAGGATGGCAGCAGAAATCGTAGCAAGTTCTGTGCAAGCATATATTGACAGTATCAGTCAAGGGGGTTAATTAATCAACCTCTTGTTCTCTTTTGGGGGGGGGGGGGGGGTTGGATATGGCTTATACGTAGAGTTAATAAATCGGTTGTTCTTTGTACTCAGACACACAGCTGGGACAAGACACTTCTGCCATGCTGTCAAGGTGTGTGTGAATCTATAGTTTGCTGGCAGGTTTTCAGGACAACTAGAGTGTTTAATCAATGTCTTGCTTCAGGTACTGTCTTCTTTAGAACAATCAGTGTCTTGAGAACTGTCTTCCTGCCAGCTTTACGTTTCTGAAAGATCCAGTAGGAACTAACGAATGTATGACTGTTCCGAGATTACTGGCAAATCTATTTTTGTTGATCTTGTCTTGTCATCCGGAGAAGTGTAACTTGTCTAGCTATAAAGAAAGGAGAGAGAGAGAGAGAGAGCGAGCTTTCACAACTGCAACTTGCTTTCATTTGGTCTGTTTGTTTTGAAATGTAGAGTATGCGGTTTCTGTTGCAAAAATGATGTACAACAGACATCAAAAGTGTATAGGCTGTTCTTGGTTGAATGAATAGTTTCGTTTGCTTTACTAAGTGACCCTGCACTGAATCAGTTTTTCTCTTGCTTGGAATCTGTGAGCCATTGTATAAAAGTAAAAGAAAAACTATTGTACAGCCAGACAAAAGAACAAACTTGTTCTTTTCATCTGGCAGTAAACTTGTTCTTTTCATCTGGCAGAGTCAGTCATTTTTCTTTTAATGCCGTTTCCGTTTCTGCCTGCAGTCACCTCACTTTAAAACCCGAGCCATTGTGTAGTTCACAGAGATAGCTGTAATATAACGAACTATTAGCCGATTGTGAAATGAAGGCTGAATGATCTTTTCTCTGTGGAAAGAAGGCATCTACCAAAATGCTGCTGACTTGTATTCGGATGACATATATCATCAGACCTTCCAGGCTGAAGATCTCCATGCTGTGCTATCCATATTAGCTATCTCTTTGTCCTGAATATCACTGATTTATTTCCAAACAATTGTCAAATTGATTAACATGTCCATGGAGTAAGTAACATACTTATTCACAAATCTCAAATTGCAAATTTAAGTCAGCCAGCCAGCCACAAAGCGATTTCAGTTTCAGGAAAAAATTTTGTCAACCAATCACAAACTAGTTTCTGTCACAGAAGGGCTTTCAGATAGTACCAACCCCAGTTCCTACCAGTGAGGCTGTCAACCAGTCAGAAACTGATTTTAATTCAGGAATGACTATTTTATGATTTCTCTCCACTGTGTGAATCCAAACATTTCTTACAGCATGGTCAGCAGCCCTTTTCCCTCTGCAAACCAAGGATCACCAAGGTGATGCAAACCTGGACGATCATGGATCATTAACTAAAAGATGGTGCAATTAACAACAAAAGACGAGGATTATTTCGATCACCCAGATTGCATAAGTGGACGTTTCAGGTTCAGTGCAATGAACAACAAAGACAAGGATTATTTTGATCACCTAGATTGCGTAAGTGGACGTTTCAGGTTCAAGGTGTGAAACGTTTGTTCAGTTAAGAACAGCCTTCAAGGAGTGGCAGTCTGATTGCCCTGTCCTGTGGTGGTGGTTTGAAGGACCAGAACTTCAATAAGTAGCATGTCACAGGGCATCATTTCATGCATGTCCTAGACATTGAACCATCATACTCTTGTGAATACTGTGCTTCCGTGCACTCCTCCACTGGTATATAAACAAATCTTTTTTCCACCTGTCTGCACGTTTTGTCCGCAGCGACAGCATCATTCAAAACTACAATAATCCTGCCTCTGCCTCTTGACTAGTCCGCTTCTATTTTAGAATTTTCTCCTCCCCATTTCATTTTTATTTTATCGGATGGCTTTATGCTGTGAAAGCAATATATTGTGCAAGAAATTTAAATATCCACTGACAACCTCTATTCTCCTGTGATGCATCTTGACTATTTATATTCATTTATTCATGACATCATTATCGTTCATTTCACTGGTTATGCTTGACATTTATACCTGGAAGACAACGGCAAGGTGATCGTTGCCATTTTCTGTGGCCCATTCCATGAGAAGTTGCTTGCCTTAGAATGCGACTTTCAGGATTCTGTTGTGATTTTGATTTGGCAATATTTACTTAGTCTGAACTATGTGATGCAGTGTGCTCATTATGTCATTGTAGGGAAAAGTATCAGGAGAGAGAGAACTGTACAGATCTCGTTCATTTACCGAAATTTCCTACCTTGAACATGTACTTCAAACATTATTTACAGAATTCATTGGTTTTGTACTTGATTTGAAATATGATCATAGGCACTATTGACCAGTATCACTTTCAACGACACACTCCAGAAGATACAGGTCTCTGACAACCCATGCGTGTCACTGAGGCTTTGTTCTTCAGGAGTATGGGTCTTGGAAGACCCACTCTGTCGGTCAACAGACAACGACATGGTAAAGTCTCCATGAAAGGTGTGTAGGTCATGAGAGACCTGCAGCGTTAAGAATGAGTCGTCAGAAGCCACATCTGGTAAAGATTAAAGTCTGTGGGTCCTGTAGGACGTGTGTTGTTGGGAGTGTGCTGCTGAAATAACAAAACCAGTGAGTTTTCCCTCCCAGAAACACAAACACTGGATGACAGGTAGTTACACTTTTGACAGATACCTAAAACATCATCGGAATGTTTTGACTAGTTCAGGAGATGGCGTTACTGTGTCTCTGGGGACATATGGTCCAGCAGGCAATGGCGAGAGTTAAACTAACCAATCAAGTTTTGTTTTGATGTCTGAGCAACAATCAAAGGTTTTATCTTTCAGTTGTGCGTAATTATCAAGGTCAAAGAGGGCACGTCAGTGGGAAGAGAGTTACAGAACCATCACACCTTGCAATATCTTGTGTTCAGTGAGCAACAGTGGGTCTGGGATGTTCCACTAGATTGATAATTACGAAAACATTTTTTTGTTCTTTCAATATTTGTTGTTGATGAAGGCGAACAAAATCTTTGGGTTAGAAAGTCTGTACTGCGAAAGAAATGTTGAGCAGTGATGATGACACAAATTCAGTCCGGAGAATTTTTTTTTTCTTTGTGGATATCATTTCATAGACTTTGTGTTAAAAAGAGTAATGTTTGAAACAAATCATGCTTATATTGTGTATGCATGTTTGTATGTACATTGTGTTCTTGATTTTACAGAAATGCATTTTAGGGAGTTCTATTAAACATTCCTGCTTGGAGACGTGTTGGACTGGAGTTTATTGATCAAGGCTCAGCCATTGGGAAGGACCTTTTGTGACCTTGTTGGGGGGGGGGGGAGTTCAAGGGCATGGCTGACCTCCAAGGTCACATCAATGATCAGCAAGCACTGGTCCCTGAACTTAAGTACTCTTGGTTACAGCGAGAGATGGCATACAAATTTGACAAAGTTTATTTTAGATGTTTATTTACAATATAGTTTAATCTTCCTGAAAACAAGGCTTGCAGAAATCTGGGCTCATCAACGGATCAGAAATGGATAGTTCAAAGAGAATTATCTAGCTACCCAGGGTTTCATGCAACAGACTTAAAAAAGAAAAGTCATAGACTTTTTCAGGAATAATGATAACACCACTTTAAGGACTACACTAAAGAACGTTAAGCTTTGATGTGTATAGCTACTTTGACAGAATCGGGTTTATACCAGATGATAGGGATGGTGGACACTTTTGGCAGATGCTAAATGAACTCAATTCTGTTTATATATAATATTAATTTTTTGTATTTGCGATTTTCTCATCAACATACAAATTGCATTATCAAAATCTTCACTTTTAATACCACTCTGAGGCATAAGTCTGAAGTCCAGTCTTCAAAAAGGGGTCCTCCCGATCATAGGAATTTCAAGACTTTTCAAGGACTTGTGTAAACCCTGCACTCAAATGGGCTCGTATTTGGGCAGCTTAAAAAGAAAATGAGTGGAAAGTAATTCACTTTACAACAGTCAGCCTTTACCCCATGCTACAGTTACATTAAAACCCACAGGAATCAGGAGTGAATCACTCTGCATTTTTTTGTTGACTTTCCCTTTCTCTTTTCTTTCTTTTTCAAAAACAGAAAACTACCCCCCCCCCCCCCCCCCCCCAAAAGAAAAAAAAAACTTAATGGTAATTCCAGAACTGCAACACCCCTCACCTCCCCCCCTTTTCCCTCCAAGCAAAAACAGTTACAGGCACTGCTAACTTTGGGACTTTCTGAGCAATTTCAGCCATACCACTGCATCAAAAGACACATGCACACACATTTGTAGATCTTTTCTACATGGTCAATGGCTGACAGTGAAATGTTGAGATCCACCAGAAACCTGGTAAAAAGTGCTTCTGCTTGAATCGCACTCAGGTCTGTGAACATGACAGAAAAAAAAAAAAAAAAAAATCTTGGGTACACCTGTCCCTTGTAGCCAGAGTCTGCAGACAATGTCAAGGTCACTAAGATATCATAGTCGTCAAGACACATCACACAATCTGCCCTGTTTAACAGAAGAATCATTGTGGCAGTCTTTGCACTGTGTGTGGAACTCGTTTATTACAGCAGCTGTGATGTAAGGACAGCCTGCTTTATACAGTGCTGGCTTTGACACTGCCAGTATGGCAGCCCTCAACAGGCCTCCACTCCCTTCCACTACTGCTTTTTTCGTTCAACATTTTCCCTGAACTCATAAAGTGATCAGTCGCTTCTGTTCCTGCCTGATGACTGGTGGACAAAAATAGTATGTGACGTCAATTAAACCCAGCTGTACTGGCTTCAGGTCAGCGATACTGGCAGCCTATTCAAAACATTTCACAGGTCACACAGTAGGCTGCTAGGCCATGTTGAAATGCTGTGAGATGACCGTGAGACTTCAAAATTCAGTGTTTGTTCATACGTCACATTGTGGGCTGCTTGGCCACGTCGAAATCGTGCTAGATGAAAGCGATAATAAAAAAAAATTCTGTTTCTGTGTTTGTTTTCAACAACTGCAGCTCTGTAGCAGGCAATAAATTCAGTGGTAAATTTATTAAAAGTCACCAGAAGTTGGCAGCTCTGTAATCTACCCTGGGATTTCCGCAACTGTGGCTGAGAGAAAGACCGTGCAAAAACACAACAGACTAAATGACAAATGTAACAGACTGAATGAAAAAACACAACACACTAAAACGCTTTTCAAGCCAATGATGCAGAGTCATAAAAACAAACTTTATACACAGGATTAAGATGAAAAGAGCAAACGGATTAATAGTAGATATGAACAAACCATTCGTACGAAAACTAAGAAAGGCTGTACAGGAAGTAAGATAACTCTGTGTTTCTAACCAGCTGCGACAATGTCTGTAGGTAGTATATAAAAGGAAAAGCCAATCATCAACACCAGCTGCTTGTTTCAGGGGATAGGAGACAGTGGGCTAGAGGGATTTTGAGGTATATTTCAGCCTCACTGTTTTTTCTACCCAAAGTTTAATGTGCTGTGTGTTCAAATTGGAAGACTGGGTGTTATTCACTTAACGGAAGCATCTCGGAGACTCTGATTTCCTAAGACAGCTATTGCCTGTATGTGTTGTACAGGGTTCCTCAAAGGATGAATTATGTAAGAAGTGCAGGGTGCAGCCCTGTCATACAGTCTCTGACCAGACTAAACTCCACAGCATCGCCAGTCAGAATGCAACCAAACACACGCAAAGTGGATTACGTCATAAGTGCAGGGTGCAGCCCTGTCATACAGTCTCTGACCAGACTGACCTCCACAGCATCACTATTCAGAATGCCACCCAACACATGCAAAGTGACTCGGCTGCAGAGAATGTCTCCTCTAGACCTCTAGTGGATGGACACCACGATGGACCCACATTCACAAATCTTTTGACCTTGTGTGTTGACTTGAACGCAGTGACAGCCCTGATACGGCCCTCTGTGTTCGGCTAGACTGTAAGAAACATTACCTGACCTTACCTGTGGACTGCTAGCAATGGGCTGACGACAAAACTACCTCGGGTGTGGCTGTGTACGGTGGGAGCCAGAACAGATATCATGAGAGTGATGTCCCCTAGAAGACAATGCAGCTAGGGCTAGGGGAGAGAAAAAAAATCCCTCACCACTTTAACTGGCAAGCACTCTGATGTGGTTGAGAGATCACTAACCATGAAGGTTTGCACATGGCGGAGGAAAAATACATGGCTGTCATTACAATTTGTTAAAGACTAACCGCAACTATCACAAGAGGAATGATGTTACTTTCCTTCCACTTCTAGAACCAGAAACAAGGCTAGAAGAGAACATGATGTGGTCGTTAGGGTTGTCCTGCATATGCAGGATCAGAACAGGCGCCAACAATCACCACGAAGGTAGTTCAGCAGCAAGGCAGGGTCTTCTCTGGTGGGATAACATTAAGATGACCTGATACTGACAATTTCCAGTGACCTGCTGGTGCTGTAACTGTGATCAAACGAACCCGCCTGTGGCTGTGAGTGGGCACGCTGGAATAAGCACCATGGGTAATGCCAGACCTGTTTATCCAAAATTCGTGTACCTGTAATATCTCAGGCAAAAACCTGTAATTTAAAAAAAAAAAGACATAATCTTCATAATTGCAATACTTTCGCAACTTTTGAAGATTTGGAAGAGCTGGCCATTGACGCGAGAGACTGCTTCATCGCCATCTTTGACAAGGTAAGACGTAAGGCATGCTGGGAAATGTCTTTTTACTTCTTTTGACCGAAAACTGTAGCAGACGAAACTTCGCATGTAACAATGTTCTTCTTTGATTTTTTCTTTTCTTTTCTTTTTTTTGGGGGGGGGGGGGGGGGGGGGATTCAAATAATTTTTTTTTTTTTTTCTGTAAAAGTTACAGCAAAATTGTAGCGTAAATAGTTCTGTAATGCTAATGAGAAGATGCTGACAATGAGTCAGTCCAAAAACACCACCACTCCTCCCTTGGCCACAAACACAGTTTTGTTTTTTTCCCTTAATGATCTTCAAATACATTGCCTGAAATCCAAGCACACACCATATTACTATGATCATGGTTTCTTAATGTTGAACACTGTCCTCTTCACACTTTAAAGTTTTGGTGTTCCCAGGGTTTTTAGTTGACATGACTACAACAAAAACATGCCTGTTCCCGCCAAGTATGGGATGCACAACATTCTGAAATTTATCGGATAAGAAAAAAAAAAAAAACTTAATAACTCATAAATCAACAAAGTTCATAAACAGAAATAATCAATGTAACTTCAGTTCATTACTCCACCCAGAAACACTCATACCTTCTCTCATGCTTGCCCTGCCCTTGACCAACTTCCTCTTATCCATTATCTCGCCAACATACAAGCATTTCTGTAAAAATGTGCTCTCGTACAAAAGCCACAATTTGAGCTCAAACTCACAGGCGAGACGCACACCCCGCATGCACATGTGTCCATGGACGTCCTGAAGTGTTAGCTGTTCTCTGCAGCATGGCGACGATGCATGTGCAGATAGCTACGAAGAAGCTGGACAGCGTGGACCAGGGCACTGCTCAGATAGTGGGTGCAGAACTCTGACTGAAGATCGTCAAGGACATCCTGAGGAATGGCCTCCTTCACGCGTTTCCCGTCTGAAGACAGAAGTAAGAAAACCCATCTTCAATACTGGAGATAAGTGGCAAGCCTGCGACCGTTTCATCACCTCAAATTATTAGTTACACTATTACCGCCATCTAGATTTCCATCTGCAGTCACCTAACTTTGCAAGTAATTCAGACTGCCAGCATGAAGAAAAATACAGTAATCCAGCTGTGAAAAAAAAAATGCACTGATTAAGGTTTTGGTCTCGTCCTCTGAAAGAAGATGGTGCACAGAGGTAATGCCACGGAGTTCCAGGCAATGCATACAATAAAAAGACCAAGGAGATGTATCCTTGGAATGACAGTGTCTCATCCAGTGGTAACTCCAAAGCTACCAACAGGTAAGGGTAGGTCAGGTAATGTTGTACATAGCCCAGCAGACCGGCAAAGGGCCACATCAGGGCTGTCATCATGTTAAAGTCAACTCACAAGTCGTCATTTAAATTTAAAAAAAAAAAAAAAAAAAAAACTCGTTCACATAACCCTTTAAAACACATTTGTAAAAAACAGACCGGAAATTTTGTTAAAATTCCATCCTCCATCCAATCTTAGATCAGAGAAAAATGTTGATCTCTTTCAGAAATTCAAAGATCACATCGGGTGGGACATCTCTACCAACAAACTTAGGCGAAAGAGCAAGGCTGGACAGACACTGGAACGAACTCAGAGGAAAGAACGTTTTCGTTTGCAATAAAAATTACTTCCATCTTGCCGTTATTCAACTGGAGTTTATTACATGTCATCCATGCTTTCAATGTTACAAATACATGCTTTTTTATTTTGAATATCTGACAGCAAAGATGATTCGTCAGATCTTGCACACACGTAAAATACCATCACCAACTTTCGGAAGAGTAGGCCAGTTTGGCCATTGGTATGGAAGACATGTTACACATAGCATGCACCCTGCATGAGAAATGGAAAGAATGAAGGAAGTAAGGAAACTCAGTGAACAATACTGAACGATATTGGCTGGATGACATGGGAAACAACTGAATGAAGCGCCAGCTGGTAGCTCTTCAGTCGGCACTACCCAGGTAGGCCGTTGTGTAAATGAGTGTGGATTGTAAAGCGCTTAGATCTTGGTCTCTAGCCTAGAACAGACGCTATATAAGTATTCATTATTATTATAATTTCAATGGGCTATCCAGAGATGGACACAAGGAACTGGTGAGGACCTGACCACAGTGATGAGGGCTACCCCCACAGTGGCAGAGGTCTGCACTCTCCAAAATGCCCTTTCACTGGCTGATGATCATGCTTATTCTCAGTCCTTTGCATATTTTCTGCTTTTATTCGTAATTTTATCTAAAGAGAAAGCAAATAAATAAAAAAAATAAATAAATAAATGATATAAAGTAAAAAAAAAAAAAAAAAAAAAAAGGAAATTCCCCAGAAAAGGGAAACTTCATTTCTGACAAGTCCAGTCGGGGACCAGAAGAGCTCAGTGGTAGAGCGCCGGACTCGTAATCCAAGGGTTGCAGGTTCGAATCTCCGCCAGGCCGTTTCAGTACACGGGGGATTTTTCCCTCAGAGTTATAACATTGGTTCCAGCTCCATTTCCCATACAGTCCTTCGAACGAGACTATAAACCGAGGTTCCGTGTGTGAACGCAGGCATAAGATCTAGCATACATGTAAAATCCCATCACCAACTTTCGGAAGAGATTAGGCCAGTTTGGCTGTTAGTATGGATGACACGTTACACATAGCATGCACCCTCCACGAAGTTCGAGTATGGCTGCCTTAATGATGGGATAAAAAACAGTCATACACACAAAAACTCCACTCCCTTTGATGGGTAGATGGGATTAATACTTGTCTGTCCATATAGGGAGTGTCTGCAGGAGTATCAGCCTGCCTACACAGAAGAAGAAAAAGAAGAAGAAGCAAGTCCAGTCTACTGTGCTCATAGTGCTCGCAAAAAAAAAAAAAAAAAAAACCAAAGCAAAAAACAACAACAATAAATAGGAAGAAAAGTTGAGAGCACTGTGGTAATTGTGCTAAACACATTTACACTGGAACGCTCCACTATCTTCACTCTACTCCCCTCACAAACACAGAAATGGTCTTTCCCCTGCATCCTCCAGCACACAGAAAAACAACAAACACCACAGAGACACAACATGGTGTGTGGCCGGAAATATTGATTCTGACAAAGGATTCAAAAACATGCAAAACAAATTCAGTAAAGTCAGTACTGATGACATGAAGCTAGAAACCTAAGACATGGTTCAGACAGGTGTTTTGGTGTCCCATATGTGTCTGTGAGAGAAAGAGAGAGACAGAGAGAGTGTGTGAGAGTGTGCATGTGCACATTTGAGTGAGACAGAGACTCTGTGTGTGTGTATATGTGTGTGTGTGTGTAAGAGAGACAGACAGAGAGAAATGCACAGACCTTTTTTTTTTTTTTTTTTTTTTTTTAAAAATTACACCTGTATTACATGTATTTATTATATCTTGATGTGTACCTCTATGGTTCAATCTGTGTGTGCATTTGCTTTTTTTTTTTTTTTTTCCCATGTTTTTAATGATTGGAAACAAAGAAGAGTACTCAGTAAATCACTATCAGGAGTTATCTTATGACAGCTGTCACACTTCAGGACTGTGTTGACACTGGTTGTTGAAACCACTAGGGTCCTTTCGTGTCAGTCAGACTATAAATCTGATCCATTTGCCGCCGGCATCTGGATAGTTTGTACAACGCTAGATTATGCGGAACACACGCAACAGAATTCAGCACTCTCAAGCGTACTTGGAGGGAGGGAGAGGTGGGGGGGGGGTAGGGTGGAGGACAGTGACACAAACAGAGAGAGAGAGAAGGGAGGGCGAGGTGAGGGTGGTGGTGGGGTGGGGGACAGTGACAGAGAAAGACAGAGAGAGAGAGAAAGATGATGCTGATAGTATATACTCTGTGAACATAATGCAGATTCAATATTCAACTAAATCCATACATTAACAGGTTTAAAGAGCACTGTTGGTGCAGACGGTACACAGATCTGTGATGCGCACCCTGCAGAAAAGACACTGAAACAAAACATCAAATGCAAGAAGGTTTGTAAGCATAGCACGATCACAACTGGGACAAAAAAAAAAATTTTTTTAAAGAATTGCTGGTGATTCTGCAGAACAACATGGACCAACAGATCACAAGACAATTATTGTCTTGTGATCATGTTTACAAGTCCATTTTGTCTTGCACAATCACTAGCAATTCTTTTCAAAATTTGATTCAATTTCCATCTTCAGTCACCTCACACGGAAACTAAAACAGAACATGAAAAAAGCTGCTCTCACCATGACCTCCTCACTCCGACACACCTTCGAAACTCACAGTCTTCTTCTTTTCAACGGGCGTCACGTGCACAGGCGAACGCTGGTGGAAACTCCCACAGGCTTCTGCTGGTCTCACATCACTTTCCTCAGACACCCAGTCCCCGCCCTCTGACAGGGAGTCTCCCTCCTGTCCTCCTCCTGCTGAAGAGCCATACATCCGCTGGGACCAAACAGTGACAGACAGCTTTCCCTGGGGAACCGTCGAGTGAGGGGAGGGTCTGAACGTCGCGGGCAGCTCCTCCGCAGGCTGGACCCCGCCGCCGCCGCCGCCGAAAGGAGCAGCGGCACAGGACAGATTTGGCCACGCGGCCAAAGCGCCGGTTCAGAACGCAGTAGAGCAGGAAGTTGCAGGAGAAGTTGAGGCTGACCAGCGTGGACACGGGCCATCTGGAAGCGCATGTAGGTGGGGGAGGCGTGGTCCAGGTCCATGCCGACAAGCTGCATGACAGAGCACGGCACCATGGTGACCAGGAACAGGCCAATGATCCCCACCAGCATCAGCAGGCTGCGACGTTCCTGGTGCTCCCGCGCCAGCTGACTGGGGACCATGAGTCGCCGGCTGACTGTGTGGTGTTTGGCCAGGTGGACCACCAGGATGACATTGAACACAAACAGCACCACAAAGGGAAGGAACTGCACCAGCACTGCATCGAACCAGTGTAGACCTCAAAGGGCAAGCTGTTGCCGTAGTCTGTCGGAGTTACGGACCCGTTTTCTTTGTCGATGGAATTAGCAAACACCGTCGGAAGGTTCTGTAAACATGTGAACAGGAAGATGCCAACCATGAAGCCAAGAGGCACCCATGACTTCCTGCTGGACACGGTGTTTTTGTGGAACACAATGACCAGACATCGCT
>JADBJO010000759.1:222500-265000 GCA_016801955.1 Conus betulinus | reverse complement strand
GAGGCAACTCCTCGGATTGGGGGTTTGGAACAGCTCAGTGGTAGAGTGCCGGATTCGCAATCTTGGTGATCCGGGAGTTGCAGGTTCGAATCTCCGCAGGGGCCGTTTCAGAGCTAGCGGATTTTTCCCTCTGAGTTAACATTGGTTCTGACTCCATTTCCCATACAGTCTCAGAATAAGACTATAAACTGAGGTTCTGTGTGTGAACGCACGCATAACATCCTGCATACACATAAAATCCCATCAACAACTTTTGGAGGAGAAGGCCAGTTGGGCCGTTGGTATGGATGACACGTTATACATAGCTTGCACCCTGCGTGAGAAATGGAAAGAATGAAAAAAGTAAGCAAAGTAAGTGAACGATACTCAACAATACTGACAGGATGACATGGGAAACGACTGAACGATGTGCCAGCTGGCAGGTCTTCAGTCGGCACTACCCAGGTAGACAGCCCATCGGGTAAATGAGTGTGGATTGTAATACACTTAGAGCTTGATCTCTGGCCCAGGACAGGCGTGATATAAGTATTCATAATAATAATATCAACAGATGAAGCACTGCACTTCTGCAAAGTCACTTCAATGGTGTTCAGTGGTGCCTGTTTTGATCCAAAATACCCTGGACACCATCTACTATGCCCCAAACTGATGATGATAACTACTTAGTCACTGAGCCAGTGTGAAAGTGCCCCCTTCCAGAGGGCGCCACCGCCTCTGTCCAACAACAGTCTCCATGATCTCCCCAATACCGATCTCCATAAACTCAACAAGGACATGGATTGGAGAGGACATCAAAACAGAGGTCACATTGACAGCAGGGCATGAGCGGCAACAACATTTGAGACTTTTTTTTTCCATTGCTGATCAAGGAGGGTGAGGAGGATGAGATGATGCTATGCAGTTCCTTTCCCGTCTGAGACTGCCTGCAGAGCTGCACTCTTTGCTTACTTTCATAATATTTTCCATCCATAACCAGGCGTGGAAGATGCAGATACCTGCAGTATAGGTTGGGAAATGCGAGTTAACACTCTCAGAGCTGCATCCATTAAAGATTAAAGATGATGACACTCAATGGTGTGGTCCCAGTCTTCCCAGCTGAGCCAACAGCAAACTCATCTCCCTGTAGGTACCGGTCGGGGCACAAAAAATCCCAGAAATGACTCTGGAAGGGATCGATCCCATGAACTCCTCACCACTAATGCGCGACGCTAACCACTTTGCCACGGTGGCTATTAACCGTTCCTGCGCACGGTTTCTGAACTTTCTGAAGGGTTGTCATCCTAAACATTCAAATCATAGCAACATTTCATGTCAGCTGCACACAGCTTGCGCTTAAGTGCACCTCTGTCACGGCAAGACTTCTTTCATCTGTTCCCGTCTACAAACAGAATGACAAATGCTTATCTCTCTCTCTCTCACACACACACACACACACACACACACACACACACACACACACACTCACACTCACACACACACAAAAGCAGCAAGGTGTGTTTTCCAGTCTTCTTCCTCTCCCTGAACTTCATGTGCGATAGTACCTGGGGCACCGTACTGCACAATATTTCATCACGTTCCTCCTGTTCTGTCGGAGGCATGTCAAGGCTCTGGCCTCTGCCGATGGTTTCCCTACAGGTCCATTCTGCGATGTTGTCAGCCCATCAGTTTTTTTTTTTTTTTTTTTTCTGTCTTCTGTCTTCCCCTCCCTCTCCCTCACTCAACAGTTCCCTGGAGGATTGTTTTAGGTGAGACCACTGAATGCAGTGACATGGTCAGACCAGTGTAGTCTTCTTCTGTTAGCTAACCTCAATAGATCTCCATACACCCTACCGCGCGCCGCTTCATGGTTTGACACAAGTGATATGACCCGTGTATCTGGTGAGCAGTCAACGGTTTACTGGTGATATGACCAGTGTATCTGGTGAGCAGTCAACGGTTTACTGGTGATATGACCAGTGTATCTGGTGAGCAGTCAACGGTTTACTGGTGATATGACCAGTGTATCTGGTGAGCAGTCAACGGTTTACTGGTGATATGACCAGTGTATCTGGTGAGCAGTCAAACGGTTTACTGGTGATATGACCAGTGTATCTGGTGAGCAGTCAACGGTTTACTGGTGATATGACCAGTGTATCTGGTGAGCAGTCAACGGTTTACTGGTGATATGACCAGTGTATCTGGTGAGCAGTCAACGGTTTACTGGTGATATGACCAGTGTATCTGGTGAGCAGTCAACGGTTTACTGGTGACATGACCAGTGTATCTGGTCAGCAGTCAACGGTTTACTGGTGACATGACCAGTGTATCTGGTGAGTTGTCAACGGTTTACTGGTGACATGACCAGTGTATCTGGTCAGCAGTCAACTGTTCACTGGTGACATGACCAGTGTATCTGGTCAGCAGTCAACTGTTCACTGGTGACATGACCAGTGTATCTGGTCAGCAGTCAACTGTTTACTGGTGACATGACCAGTGTATCTGGTCAGCAGTCAACTGTTTACTGGTGACATGACCAGTGTATCTGGTCAGCAGTCAACTGTTCACTGGTGATATGACCAGTGTATCTGGTCAGCAGTCAACTGTTCACTGGTGATATGACCAGTGTATCTGGTCAGCAGTCAACTGTTCACTGGTGATATGACCAGTGTATCTGGTCAGTAGTCAACTGTTCACTGGTGATATGACCAGTGTATCTGGTGAGTAGTCAACTGTTTACTGGTGATATGACCAGTGTATCTGGTCAGCAGTCAACTGTTTACTGGTGATATGACCAGTGTATCTGGTGAGCAGTCAACTGTTCACTGGTGATATGACCAGTGTATCTGGTGAGTAGTCAACTGTTCACTGGTGATATGACCAGTGTATCTGGTGAGCAGTCAACTGTTCACTGGTGATATGACCAGTGTATCTGGTGAGTAGTCAACTGTTTATTGGTGATATGACTAGTGTATCTGGTGAGTAGTCAACTGTTTACTGGTGATATGACCAGTGTATCTGGTGAGCAGTCAACGGTTTATTGGTGATATGACCAGTGTATCTGGTGAGCAGTCAACGGTTCACTGGTGATATGACCAGTGTATCTGGTGAGCAGTCAACGGTTTACTGGTGATATGACCAGTGTATCTGGTGAGCAGTCAACGGTTTACTGGTGATATGACCAGTGTATCTGGTGAGTAGTCAACGGTTTACTGGTGATATGACCAGTATATCTGACGAGTAGTCAACTGTTTATTGGTGATATGATCAGTATATCTGGTGAGTAGTAAACTGTTTATTGGTGATATGATCAGTATATCTGGTGAGTAGTCAACTGTTTATTGGTGATATGATCAGTACATCTGGTGAGTAGTCAACTGTTTATTGGTTTATTGGTGATATGATCAGTATATCTGGTGAGTAGTCAACTGTTTTATTGGTGATATGATTAGTATATCTGGTGAGTAGTATCTTGGAGATGTTGGCCACTAGAGGGAGCTTAAAACTGGGGAGAAAAAAAAAAAGTACCAAAGGAAAGAAGAAACACAGCACAATAAACAAGGAGATCAAGGTGAAACACAGCACAAAAAAAAACAAGATCAAGGTGAAACACAGCAAAACAAGCAAAAAGATCAAAGTGAAACACAGCACAATAAGCAAGAAGATCAAGGTGAAACACAGCATAATGAACAAGAAGATCAAGGTGAAACACAGCACTGTGAACAAGATCAAAGTGAAACAGCACAATAAACAAGATCAAGATGAAACACAGCACAATAAACAAGAAGATCAAGGTGAAACACAGCAAAACAAGCAAGAAGATCAAAGTGAAACACAGCACAATAAGCATAATGAACAAGAAGATCAAGGTGAAACAGCACAGTAAACATGAAGATCAAGGTGAAACACAGCACAATAAACAAGAAGATCAAGGTGAAACACAGCACAGTAAACAAGAAGATCAAGGTGAAACACAGCACAATAAACAAGAAGATCAAGATCAGGGTGAAACACAGCACAATAAACAAGAAGATCAAGGTGAAACACAGCACAGTAAACAAGAAGATCTAGGTAAAAACACAGCACAATAAAAATAAAGATCAAGGTGAAACAAAGCACAATAAGCGAGAAGATCAAAGGGAAACAGTACAATGAACAAGAAGATCAAGGTGAAACACAGCACAAAAAGAAGATCAAGGTGAAACACAGCACAATAAACATGATGATAACGGTGAAATAGAGTATAATAAACATGAAGATCAAGGTGAAACACAGCACAATAAACATGAAGATCAAGGTGAAACACAGCACAATAAACAAGAAGATCAAGGTGAAACACAGCACAATAAACATGATGATCAAGGTGAAAGACAGCACAATAAACAAGAAGATCAAGGTGAAACACAGCACAATAAACATGAAGATCGAAGTGAAACACACCACAATAAACATGAAGATCAAGGTGAAAGACAGCACAATAAACAAGAAGATCAAGGTGAAACACAGCACAATAAACATGAAGATCGAAGTGAAACACAGCACAATAAACATGATATCAAGGTGAAATACAGCACAATAAACAAGATCAAGGTAAAACACAGCACAATAAACAAGGTCAAGGTAAAACACAGCACAATAAATAAGATCAAGGTGAAATACAGTACAATAAACAAGAAGATCAAGGTGAAATACAGCACAATAAACAGAAAGATCGAAGTGAAACACAGCACAATAAACAAGAAGATCAAAGTGAAATACAGCACAATAAACAGGAAGATCCGTCTAGAAATGAAGAATGCGAGGAAAGCAGGACGGAACGACAGCGTAAAGACACCGAGAGAAAAACCTGGACAACAATGACTGAGACTTGACCAGACAAAAGCAAAGTCAAAGCCAGCACCATTCCCGACGAGACGGCAACTGGCTCACACACACGGAGGAAGATGCCAAGAAAAGATGGACTGAACTCTAAAATAAATTTAGGAGCGTGATCACAAATCAAGATCCACCAGATGAGGATGATACTTCACAGAGAAGCTGTAGCAGCAGTGACACTGTGCAAATGCGGTGAGACTGCAGGCTTTGATAACATCCCTGCAGAACTCTTGAAACATGGCGGGAAGGGATTGCTGATAGAGCTGCAATCTACAACATCTGGCAAAATCTTGGTAAACAACTGACAACATCTGGTCAGAAGTAACTGAGCCCTTAACGCAAAGGCGGAGGCAGCTAAAGTGAGTTCCAGCTGGATCTGGTTGAGGAGGAACAAAAAACTAAAGGTCTGACTTTCCCAACACAGAACAGGTGTCTGCTAGCACCGTCACCAGGACATCCAACAGCAAATGACGTGATGAGATGTCTGTTTGTCCTGGAGTAACAGTTCATACCTCGGCAGCACCAAAAAATATTCCTGACAGCAGATGGACATCTGGGTAGGAGTCATGACCTGGAAGCAACAAGGCTAGGCCTTTGTTAGAATGTACGGAGTCTAGAGCAAAAAAAGCCTCGTCTGAGAGGAAAAACAAGTAAACAAATGTTGGAAGCACTGCGCTGCCAGATGAACGCAAGAAACACTGAAATAACAAACCTTGACCTATTGGTCTTCTTTATGCAGCACAACAACAAACAAACAACCAAACTAAACAATGTTGAGGGGAAAAACCGAAGTGTGGGTAACAAATTCTCAGTTATTAATACTATCTAGCTGAAAGCAGCGCGTGCAGCACAACTCCCTGCTGCAGCACGCTCACGCATGGTGCTTCGTCTCTGCCGACGCGCATATTTCGCCACTTTTTAATTTATTTTTACGGTAGCTAGACAACAACTGACAGTGCTGTGTTAGGTGTCAGGAAAGAACAAACACTCAACTAATCAAACACAGTAATTTTGAACCATTTATTTTCAATGTGTAGACACGACTGAGCGTTAAAAAACATGTCTGACAAGTTAAAAAAGTTCTAGTTTACATTCTATTCCGTTCTTTTACAACACCAAATCAGAAGATGAAGGGATGGCTGCATCTTCAAACAATTCACTTTCCTCTTATCTTTCACAGTTTTCTATCTCTCTGTCACTCCCCTCATCACCAGATCCACTTTATATGATTGAAAGCGCTTCACTGAACGAGAAATCGCTACCACCCCCTTCGTCTGACCAATATTTTTTCGCAAGCGTTAAGCGGCAAAGCCCGGTGCCATCAGTTCCTTTGTTCCAAAGCTGCTGGGATCAGCCAAGTTCAGGACAGAGCACTGAAAGTGAGGTCTACAACTCGCTACAACATCCGCAAGACTAGTTACAGAGCTTATTTCCTTGGATCATCTTATGGAAAGTGTAGGATTTTTTCATGTTCAAGACACCCTATTGTGTGTGACACGGCAGAATGTACTGTCTGTCCGTCACCCAGCCTTGGGTGCCTCAGCTCGAGGGAAAGAAATCCTGTCACCCACGATTAGGTGACACAGCTGGTAGAGGTTAAGCAAATGATTCCAGAGAATATGTTGGGAGTAGGGAGGGGAGATGGGATCGAAAAGGTCATGTTGAAATACAGACGTCACATCCTTCACCGCCAGCACTGGGAATCACCGAGTTCTGTCTTTCGAACAGAACCCTTTCCTTATGTCTGCTCAGTGTGGACCTCGTCTCCGGAATGACAACTCCACAGCGAGTCCGGTCTTCAGCAGTTGCGCCAGTCTTCCCACAGCATTTAACGTTGAACACCACCTACAAGGTGTCATGTTTCCAGTACTGCGGGTGAAACATCATAATCCAATAGGGAAGTGAAGGATAGGCAAGGGGAACGGAAGAGAACGATGCCAAAAAAAAAAGTTACTAAAAGTAAGTCATAAATGATCACACTAAAAGAACATGTATAAGCTTATGCCTGAAAATCCAAAACAAATAAGAGGCAAACAACTTGGACCTAAACGCAAAGGGAACGCAAGACAATGATACAAAGAAATAAGTTCCTAAAAGTAAGTCATTGATCACAACAAAAGAGCATGTATAAGCTTACGCCTGAATATCCAAAACAAATAAGACGCAAACAACTTGGACTCAAACACAAAGGGGAACGTAAGAGAACAATGCAAAGAAATGAATTACCAACATAAGTAGTAAATAATCAGAATAAAAGAACATGTACAACCTTATGCCTGAAAATCCAAAACTAATAAGAGACAAATGACTTGGACTCAAATATGAATGGGCACAGAAGAGAAAAATGCAAAGAAATTAGTTACCAAAAGCAAGTTGCAAATGATAAAAAAAAAGAGAGAACATCTATTAGCTTATGCCTGAATATCTTCTTCATCTTCTGCGTACGCAGGCTGATACTCCTGTGGACACTCCCTATATGGACAGGCAAGTATTAATCCCATCTACCCTGCAAAGGGAGTGGAGTTTTGTGTGCCTGACCGTTTTTTTTTCCATCTCACCATTCAGGCAGCCATACTCTATATTTGGGGAATGCCTGAATATCCAAAACATAACAAATGTGAGGCAAATGACCTTGCCTCAACAGACAGACAGGGAGGAAGACTGTCAGACACATCCCTCAACACCAACCTCGTTTCACCATGACTGCGATCACCGACGATGGAAGATAATGGTTGAGGTCTGCATACTTCAGAGTGATCTCCACTTGCGAGCTATCACCGACGTCCAGGTGGCAGCACAGGTAGTCAAACGCTGCACTGCTTTCCACAACATGAAAACTGTCTGGAAACTTCCCCTGCCAACACAACACACACACCCATGTCAATCCTCTCCCCTACCAACACACAACACACAGACACATGTCAATCCCCTCCCCTACCAACACAACACACAAACCCTTGTTAATCCCCTCCCCTACCACACACACAGACACATGTCAATCCCCTCCCCTACCAACACAACACACAGACCCATGTCAGTCCCCTCCCCTACCAACACAACATACAGACACATGTCAATCCCCTCCCCTACCAACACAAAACACAAACCCATGTCAATCCCCTCCCCTACCAACACAACATACAGACACACATGTATGTCAGTCTCTTCTACAGGAGCAGTAATGCCTCACTGTACAGGATCCCTGCCTTCATCTCACAATGGCATGAAATTCATGGTACCTCCTGTAATTGGGTGAGAAGTCTCTCTACCCCTAGTTCCCAGTTCGACAAGATGACGCTAATTTCTCTCCTCAGCAACCAAACAATATCCTTAAGGCGGCTAATGATTTTTAGCCTTTTTTTCTCAGGATCTATGGCATGTATACTTACGACAAAATTTTGCACATGTATGGTACACGTAAGTAACAGAAAATCTGTAAATATTAAGATCCTGCCCTAATCACTTGTTAATTTTAGCATTGTTCTTCATCATTAACATCAGCATACTGATCTTAACTTTACAAAAACACTATATTCATTGCATTGTCTTTATTAACCTGTCATTACAATATTAATACAGAATGCTGTAAAATATCTAGCTGGGTTTGTTTGCCCAACAGCAGTCTCAAGCTCAAATCAAAGACTGTTCTTTGTATGTAGTGAATTTACTCATTGCAAAGGCAGCAATGTCTCTTTCATTTGGTTTCTTCAACAATGGTCATTTCAAACTGTTTTCTTGTTTCAACCATGAGACAATCATCTGATTGGACATTTCTTGTTTGTACTCCCAGTTCTTATAGAACAGGGTGTACTTTACAACCGGAACGAAGAAATGCTGTCTGTGTGTCTGTCTGTCTGTCCTTGGTCAACATGTGTTCCACTTGCTCCAGACAAAACTTCAGGGTCGATCTTTCTGAAATTTGTAGGTATGTTCATTATGGGTCACAGATGATGCCCAATGTTTTATTTTATCAGAAAAGCCGTTACTAACAACTACAACGGCCCCAAAATTGTTTTTCTTCTTTATGGAATATCTCTTTATGACGCATGTTTGATTGTGACGTCAAATACAATATGACGCATGTGTGATTGTGACGTCAAATACATTATGACGTACATTTGATTGCGATGTTTTTCAGGAAGATTAACTGGGAGTACGTTTATATGCTTTGCATCTTGTTTTCATACTGCAGTTTTCGTTCAGTTTTCCGCCATCTAGAAAAATTCCATGCTTGATGACTTTGCTGTTCCCTTTCTGGAACTGAGGTCAATCAAATGTAATAATGCAACATCAAACTTTACCTCGTCTGTCAAAATCGTGACATTCCTGCTGATTTCCGTCAGTAGCTGACATGTAAAATAGCAAGAACTGGCTGTGTGTTCGATGGTGTGATGACCACGACTTGCTAACGTGTCAAAGCTGGATTCAAAGTAGCCTGATAAAACAGAGTAGCAGCACCTTTGCTTCTGGCTGACTAGCAGCTGGAATCGTCACAAACAAGCCTGAATCTCCACTTCTGGTGTGTTAACACACATGCACCAGACCTGCTTCTCCTAAAATTGCTATAGGTGTACTTTTCAATTAAAATCAGTGCATTTTTCACAAAATATGTAAACAGATCTTCTTATCTTTTTTTTTTTTTTTTTTTTATGAAAGTGGTGGGGATAGATTTTTGTTTTCACCTACCAAAGTACAGGAGAGCACAGAGAGATGCCTGATCTTCCAGTAACTACTGTATAGTTTCTCCCAAGACAACTGAATTTATATGCTCCCTCAATTTTTCTTTCTTAACATTTCAGAGCTTCTAGTCCTTGCCATTGTTCCACAGCATGTTGACGATTCTGGCGTATCAATATATGATTTCCCACATGCAAGTTAGTGAGAGGTATCGCTCTTTGGCCAAACCACACCAAGACAAGACAACGGTCACACATCGTGAGTGCAAATTACCGCTCACAAATTTCATCTCTGAAATTATCCTTTCCACCTTTTTTTTTTTTTTTCCGCTTTGTCATATTCAGCATATTTTCATCACATATGCACGCAAAATACGGCAAAAACGTATGGGTATATAGATCTGAATGGGCCCTTGCTTCATCCATTCAGCAGAGCCAAGAACTGAACTTGTGACCCTGAGTTTAGAAGTCCATAATTCTAACCACTTAGCATTTGTACCCATCAGCATAAATTTTGCCCATGAGGTTATACACCACTACTAGTTACACGACTCCTCGCATTTCTGTTTTTTTTTCAAAACGGTTTATCACAACAGACTGGATTTTTGTCAGCCCTTCCCTGGTCTTTTCATGCCATTCATCTACTAAAAAAACTTCACCAATCTCATAAGAGGTAGAGAAGAAACACATGACAAGCTAATTTTCATTTCTTTTACCAATTCTCTTCACCCTAATGTTCCTGCTGTTTTTTTTTTTTTTCTCTCTCTTTTAACTGACTTCTGGTCAAAACTTTACAATGACTGATCAGCTGTAGAAGAGAAACATATGACAAGCCAAGGCAATTTTCATGTTTTATACTAATTTCAGGACTAAAGTGCTTTTATTGCAATGTATTCCCAACAGTGGACATGCTCTTTCTTAGGTGGGAGGAAGAGGGGTGGGCAACAATATGGGCTTCCTGATAAAGAGGCAATATCTCGACCTACCTGGGCTCCTTTCAGGTCTTCTCGGCGAGCGATGAACATGGCAGTGTCTCCTGCAGCGGCCGCACAGCAGACTGCATGTCCTTGACCTCCAGGTTAGCTGACAGGCAGGAGAACATGACGAAGGGCGGCAGGTCGTGGTGAACAATCCGGAAGCTGCCCGACGCCAGACGCTGCAGCTTGAGGTGGTAGGACTCCAGGTAGACCCCTCTGTGGGACGTGGTGAAACACAGCATCTTGCTGTCCTGGTCAGTCTTCACCACTGACACTCCTGCACAGACATAGCCACAATCCTGTACAAAGCAAGCCACACTCCTGCACAGACATAACCACACTCCTGCACAGACATAGCCACACCCCTGCACAGACATAGCCACACCCCCGCACAGACATAGCCACACTCCTGCACAGACATAGCCACACCCTTGCATAGACATAGCCACACCCCTGCACCCCTGCACAGACATAGCCACACCCCTGCACAGACATAGCCACACCCCTGCACAGACATAGCCACACCCCCTGCACAGACATAGCCACACTCCTGCACAGACATAACCACACTCCTGCAAAGACATAGCTACACCCCCGCACAGACATAGCCACACCCCTGCAGACATAGCCACCACACAACTCCATACCACACCCCCCGCACACAGACATAGCCACACCCCCGCACAGACATAGCCACACCCCCGCACAGACATAGCCACACCCCCCGCACAGACATAGCCACACCCCCCTGCACAGACATAGCCACACCCCTGCACAGACATAGCCACACCCCCCCGCACAGACATAGCCACACCCCCGCACAGACATAGCCACACCCCTGCACAGACATAGCATAGCACACCCCTGCACAGACATAGCCACACCCCCGCACAGACATAGCCACACCCCCCGCACAGACATAGCCACATCCCCGCACAAAGCCACACCCACACACAGACATAGCCACACCCCCGCACAGACATTGCCACACACCGCCACAAACCCAAAGCACAAACCCACACATACCACACACACCCCTGCACAGACATTGCCACGCCCCCGCACGGTCATATCCACACCCCCCGCACAGACAAGCCACATCCCTGCACAGACATAACCACATCCCCACACAAAGCCACACCCCACCCCTGACCAGACATAGCCACACCCCTGTACAGATATAGCCACTCCTGCACAGACAGAGCGACACTCCTGCACAAAGCAACATTCCTGAACAAACATAGCCATACTCCTGCACAAAGCAAGTGACATTCCTGAACAAACATCACCACATTCTTGCACAAAGCAAGCAACATTCCTGAACAAACATAGCCATACTCCTGCACAAAGCAGGCAACATTCCTGAACAAACATAGCCCATACATTCAGGCGTATCCATTGCCTGGAAAAAAAACAAACAAAAAAACCCCTGAAACAAAACCAACCTACGCAGTGGAAGGGAAGGAGGAGGGAGTTATGCGATACATATATGGTTACCATTTCCTGCTCTCAACACTTCAAACTATTTTACCTTTATATGGTTATCATTTCCTGCTCTCAACACCTACAAACTATTTTACCTGTATATGGTTACCGTTTCCTGCTCTCAACACCTACAAACTATTTTACCTTTGTATGGTTACTATTTCCTGCTCTCAACACCTACACAAACTATTTTACCTTTGTATGGTTACTGTTTCCTGCTCTCAACACCTTCATTCCATTTTACCTGTATATGGTTACCATTTCCTGCTCTCAACACCTTCAAACTATTTTACCTATCCTTCCTTTCATCTGGTCCCTAACAGAATGTAAACTGTACATAATACATACCTTCATCAACATTTGATCATGAGGATTTAAAAGCAAACAAACAACATTCTCATTTTCAATTTTTCCTACAAAAGAAAAAACTTTTAATTTCCCCTGATGGTTTGCTGCAATAAAAAAGATAGGAAATCTGATGAAAAGTGATTAGCTGATAAAGCTGATGTTGACAAATATTGCATAGTCTGTTGACGTGTACCTGCCATTATGTGGCACATTACACAGTATGATGATGGGTCAATAAATTACATGCACAAAAAGAGAAAAGTAAACATGGGTTGGGTTGGGTTGGGTTTCCTCTGTCGCAACATACTCTTCACAGTTAAATCCCAGCTTTAAGGTACACATGTAGGCATGAAACTTATGCACTGGCAAAAACAGCTTAAAATTTTGATACAAAACCAAACACACACACACACACAAAACAAAACAAAATAAAATAAAATAAAAAGAAAGAAAGGTTGGGGCAGAGATGTTTGACAGCATCAGAACAGATTGCTCATAACTAATCACACACAAGACTTGTTTTTTTTCCTCCAGAAAACTTTGTGGGGAGAGGGGACCGATTTCATTTCCACTGCAAGAAGAAAATAATTAGAGGATTTTCCATTGAAAAACTGAAGAATTTCATGCCTGACATGCTGACATGCATTCTGACGACAAAGCACAGACACACCTGCCCACAGCATACACACCTGTCATTTTGTACACCTCCAGTTTTTCCTTCAGCTCAGACACGTAGGCCAGAGCACTGGTCAGTTCATCGGCTTCATCTCTCCCCTCCGCCACATCACTCCTCTTATCCTGTCCGCTGCCAGATTCTGCAACACAACCCCCTCCACATCACTTTGACAAAATGGACATTTTTTTTTTTTTTGCGTCAGCTACGTACATACTGCTAACAGTCTCATGTCAAAGATCACCAGCAAACTGACGATGGTTTGACAAGTATCAAGCGTGACCTTTGTGGTCTGATATTTTCACCCAGGACATCAAAAGGCTGATGATATCACAATAGGTTGGGGTTGTCTGCGACTTGCTATTTCAATGTAAAATATTTCTTTTCATTTCTTTTGATTTGAATGTATGTTTTACATGAAAAGGTGGCATTTTTTTCTGGGGCATGGGTGACGAAGGATTGTGAAAACCAATTAAAAGAAAACAGGAGACAGGTGAAGCATTTCTCATCTTCATGCGCATTTTCTACAAATCACATATACCCCATGCTGACAACAATAACAATTCAACTCAGGTCCTAGAACTCAGTTCAGTCCCAAAAACTCGTAAAAATTTACAGCGTACCAACTCAAGCAGATAATATGCTACTGACTTACCAAGGTACTATAATGGTAACACTCCCCTAACTTGGCAACATATCAGACAGGTTACATACCACTTCCTTAGTAACACACCATGAGGGTAACACATCACTGACTTCACAACATATTAAGATAATACATCACTGACTTAAAATGATAAAGATAATACACCATTAACTCGGCAACACACACATAAGGATAACACACCATGGCCATAGCAACACACCAGAATCAGTCTTGTCATGCAGCAGCTGCAGCAGTTCATCTCGTCGCCGTTTCAGTCGTCCAATCTTCTCCAGTTGGTGCTGGTAGTCACGGTGTCGGGACTTTGCTTCTGCCTCTTTCCTCTGACAACTGGCAGCCTCCGATTCTAGAGCACTCAGTGCGGACAATGATCCCAACACTGTGGCAACACAAAGTGAACGGTTTGAACTGATCAAAGGTCACTGATCTGTTAATGGGTACAGCATATTGTTATCTTATTCTTCTACCTATTTCTGTGGTGATCCTTTGGTACGGCAAACTACCTATTGCAGGGAAGAAATATACGGAATAAGAACCAGTAAAGGAAACCTAGGTAAGTTTCTTGGCTTGTATCAAGCCTTAAGGAGGACCAATCCAGCTACTTCATGGATCCTGTGTAGAAGAACAATCCCTAGTAACCCTCCCCCTTCCAAAGCTACATTGCCTCTACTACGACTACCCCCTATAACAGCAGGCATTTTTTTTTTTTTTTCTAACAGTTTTCAACATACAAGCTTTTGCAAGAATTGGCATTCTTAACATCTGATGAATAGAGCTCTTCAATAGACTGCTGTGGGAAGGAGGTTTTTTTTTTTTTTTTTTTTTTTTTTTACATCTGTTTTGACGAAAACGTTTTTTTTTTTTTTTTTTTTAGCTTGGCCACTGATGGATTGTTGGATAGTGTCCATCCCCAATGCTGCCTCTATCAGGTCAGGTACGGTTCTGCACCTTATTTTTGTCTATGCAGGTCCATCAATACGCACAGGTGAGCCACTTGCATACCATGAATGAGACATATGTGACCTAATGTATGACAGTTTAACTGTAAATAAATGTACGTCTTTTTGATTACAATTACATTTTTGTGTGTGTGTGTGTGTGTGTGTGTGTGTGTGTGTGTGTGTGTGTGTGGTGTGTGTGTGTGTGTGGTGTGTGTGTGTGTGTATGTATGTGCATGTGCAAGTGTGTGTGTGTGTGTGGTGTGTGTGTGTGTGTGTGTGTGTGTGTGTGGGTGTGTGTGTGTGTGTGTGTGTGTGTGTGTGTGTGTGTGTGTGTGTGTGTGTGTGTGTGTGTGTGTGTGTGTGTGTGTGTGTGTGTGTGTGTGTGTGTGTGTGTGTGTGCGCGCACACACCTGACGCTTTAAAGTGGAACTTGTTCAATTTCTTTATATACATATGCGTGTCTGTGTACATATATGCCACACACATACACTAAAAAAAAAAAAAAAAAAATCTTTGCCAAGTCATTAATGTATTGACAGAAATATTGTGTTTTGTCCCGGGTCATCAGCGCTGTCTTGAGAAGTGGCTGGACCGCATTGTGTTACCTTGGTAACACCGCCTGTTGGCTGATAGAAGAAGAATCGCCCTGGACTGGCGTTGTGCTACCTTGGTAACACCGCCTATTGGCTGATAGAAGAAGAATCGCCCTCATCCCTTCTGCCATCAATATGACTGCACCATTTCGCATCCCCTGCTGACAACTACACCTAATGCAAGCGGGTCTTGCGTAGTATGTAGCCACTTAGGACCTATCAAATCTTTGCCTTCAGTTACAAATCCTGCTTTTTGTTTGTGACATCTTTTTAATTTTCTCCTGTCTTACAGATCTTGACATCATTAACACAGCAACATTTGCATATGCTGGCGTGTGTGCGTTTTCTTTTTTCTTGACATGCTGGATCAGCTCCTAGATTCCCCAGTCTACAATCAAGACAAGTTGACCTTGGAAACAGAAGATGGAAGTAAGGATAGGACTCAAAGGAGGACAACACTCAAAAGGAGAGAGAGATAGGGACGCGAGGGGGCGCAACTCAAGTGCAACTTGGTGCCAAATGTCTTCAAGCTATCTTTTACTTTTTTTATCCATGATCATATGATTTGACTTTGATTGTCTTCTTTTACTGATTTGAAGAATCATACATTTGGAATATCATTGCGTGACTTTGGAATTTTGTTCTTATCTATTCCTTACCACATGCCTGTTAGGAATGTTATGCTTTACCGTTGAAATGCTTATACAACATGTGTGTGTGTGTGTGTGTGTGTGTGTGTGTATGCGTGTACATCTGTATGCGTATGATGTGCATGTTTGTGGCAGGCCTATGATTCTGTGCAGGTGATGTGTGCATGTGATTGGTGTGGTGTGTGTGTGTGTATACGGAGGGGTGGGGGGGGGGGGGGGGGTGGTAGGATGTGTGCGTGTATGTGTTAATATTTACATATATGTATAGATTGATACAAGATGGATAAAAGAATTGACAAGGAATAACCGAGCACAGTGGAAAGAGTGGAAAGTTTTTAGGGATATACATGTTTATAATTTGTTGTAATTATGTGAACTGTATTGGTGGCACCACAAATTTTCCTTGTATTCTATGAGAACAAATAAAATAATGTGTATCATCTCAGGCTGCACCTGTTTTTCCCATTCTAAATTATCAGCAGAATATATAAATATATACATACATACATACATATTTAAGATTTTCCCTTACATTTTACACTGGTTATATAATGATTTAATTTTGTTTTAAAACTTACTTCCTTACCACACTTCCTTTTTGTTTCACCATTCTACCCTTCGCTGGCTGCTGTGGAGGTGCTTGTGGATTCTAACTTTGAACCCTTGATGAGAACATTGCGGAATTATAGACTGGTATTTTCCATTTGATGCCAAGGGGGGAACAGACACAATCAGCTGTGCCTCTATGATGAATCCGATCCAACAAACAAAAGGCCTTGAAGCAGGCAATATGAATGGATCTGTCTTCTGGATAAATTGTGATGGTTCCCAAAAAGCCACTTGTGAAAGATTTAATATCCAAAATATATTTCTCAATTAAAAAAACAAATTTCTCTCCCCCCCCCCCCCCCCCCCCCTTTTTTTTCCATTTAAATCTTTGCAATGCCATAAATGTAATGACAGAAGAATTGTTAGTCTGTGTTTGTTTTCCCCACTACTACATTGTTCAGAGTTATGATATATGAACATACACTTCAAAAGATTCAGTCTTCCCAGGGGCAGGGCACCACACCACAGCAAGAAGCAGAACAAAATGTTGCACACAAGACAACAAAGATGATTAAATGATTCATGTGTTCCACTTGTTTCTCCACCCAGGACTTTTATCATATGAGCTTTCGCTTTCCGGCTTGATCATTCTTCACTGAATTACATAATCCTTTTGTTTAGTTATCCTAAGAAACAGAAGACTGGCACTTCATTCTCACGATGATCACTCACAGTGACACATATATAACATATATACAGAGCTTCCGTTAGACTACAGCATTTGCCGGTATTTGGTACCGGCAAAGAAAAAATTTTCCGGTACAAGCCAAGCACTAGCCGGTACCATCCTAATCATGCAGCATAGAAAAATAAAATCAAAGTATTGGGGTCAATCATGCAAAACAACTGCAAGTGGCTACATGGACGGACTAATGCAACAACCGATGACAGCACAAATCATTTTGCAGTGCACGAAACGGGCAGATATCAAAGTAGAAAACTAGGGGAGAGGGGGTGAAATGCTTGGTTCACCCAGACAGAAATGGAACAAACCGTTACCATAAACACTGGCTGTATTATGAGCGCAGTCCATTTTTTAGCTCGGGTAAAAAAAAAGGGTGGAGAGGCAGGGGCAAGGGTGGAAGAGTGATGACGCGTGGCTGTCGTCACCACCACACTTCCTGTTTAGTTCCCACCACTTGCGTGGCCATCCTCTCATCTGACGATAACCAGGTGGCATTGAGACAGAGTGTGTATGCAAGAGAGAGGCTGTTCTGCCGGTACATGGTACCGGTGACTTTTATTTTTATCGGTACAAGGCAAATATTTACCGGTAAAAACCGGCACATATGCCGGTCTAACGAACCTCTGATATATATATATATATATATATATATATATATATATATATATATATGTATGTATGTATTTATATAAAATAATAAAACAATTCACGAGTTCCACTTGTTCCTCCAACCAGGACTTTATTATATGAGCTTTTGCCTTCTGGCTTGATCACTGCATCACACACACACACAGGTAAGTGGGGTGTGATCATCTCTGAGACAGACCTCATCACCTTTTGTTGACTCCTTCTTGGTTGGGGACCCTGATCTTGTTTTAAAATCACACCCCTTTCACCTAGTTTTTCATGTACAAAATGTCGCCACTTGCAAGGGTTAACTTTCTTTTCAGATACTCAACTGAGATACTTTTTGCTCCACTTTCTTGTATTTTATTCATTCTTTCTCATAATGGTGTTTAGTTTATTTTATGTGTTCATTTATTACAAGTCAAATTAAAAGGAAGAAACTGCACAAGGGAGGGGGGTGGGGGGTGTCACTGACTTACTGTATAAAGCCAAAGTGTCAACTCAAGATCCTGAGCCAGTGTTTTTTGCTCGGCAGTTGTAGAACATCTACAGCGTTTTCCTATGAAATTTAGCTTGAAATCCGATAGAAAGAAAGCACCACTGAGAATCAAAGTTAACCCACCGACTATGATGGGCCACAATCGTGGCTTTACCGCCTAACTGCGATGGGCCACGATCATAGCCCAGACGAGAACCGTTATACCACCACTGCCGCTAAGCATCCGGGTTGATCAGTTCACGTGACTTGCTGGTATCCATTGTGCACCGGCAAGCCTTGTCAGTCAGTTATCTCGAAGTTTTTTCATCTGTTTTGACTGAAATAATGAGTGAATCAGCGACCGAGTTTGAGCAGGAGTTGCCTGAAAGTGGCACGAGTGAAGAATCAGTGCCCGAAAGCAGTAGTAACGAAAGCAAAGCAGGTGAGTTGATAAACTTTGATTATTTTGTTTGTTGAGTGATGGAACACTTGCTGCGTGCGGTCATTGGTTATTTTACTTTTTTTGGTCCGCCACATGAAGGAAGGGGGGATGGAGGGGGCAGGGTACATGGTTACTTACAGGAATGATAGGCTTTGGCCTGATCAAACTAGAAGATCGTTTCTGGGTGATTATAGGTGTTTTGAAAAGCACTTTAGAGATAAATAAAAGTGGTGATTTGAAGAGAACAATTCATAACTTTGTTTTTTTAGTTTGGAAACAGTGTGGGCGTGTGTCACGAGTGGGCGTGTCTCCAATGAAAGCTATAGCCCTTCCCCTTCCTTATATGCTAGTGATTCAGATTTTATTCTCATTTATGATTTTATGCATGACTTCATTTTTCATAGAATGAATAAGTAATGTTGTTCATTTTTTTTTCTTTCTGAAAATCAGACAAATTAGTGGAAACTGAGTCAAGCTCTCTGTAACAACTCTGCACCATTATGACACAATGAAATGAACAGAAGACTTAGGATATATGTTTTCTTGTGTGATCCAGAATCTGGAAGCACTACTGCAGAGGAGAGTGATGCTGAGAGAGGAGGTCAAGAAAAAGATACTGTGCTGCTGGCCATCCTACTTGTGTGCACTTCGGCTGGGAATGTTCTGGATGTGATGTGGGACTCTGCCCCAAGTGCTTTTCAGCCTTCCACAGAAGACCAAGGCCCTAACTTTGTTCTGTGTCTTTCAAGGACATGTTCTTGTTTTCTGTCAAGTTTCAAGTGTCTTGACATTCAAGCAGGAAAACTGTGGTGTTTCAAACAATGTGGCTGACGTTTTGGATTACCTTTTCGCCAATGTTCTGGATTACACTATGAAGAATATCTTCAGCTGCCATCAGGGTACTGTCTTGTATTGTTGTAATTATTTTTTTTTTTCAGATTCCTCATTATCTCTAGTTTACAAAAACATATAGTTTTACCTATCTAGCTTCAAGACATGCCTGCACAAACCCCATTTCCTTATATAGTGAAATTGATTGTCTGGATGCTGAAATATATCATTTGAGGCACAATTCATTATACATAGCTCGTCAAGAGAAATATCATCTTTCCCATGTTTCCAGCACATATTTGTCTTCATTTTATCTCCAGTCTTAAGTGTGTAGTACAGAAGAAAAAAACTGTGTCTCTCCTAACATTTGACTTACTTTTCAAATAACTTTTTCAGAAATTTTGCCTGCTTATATTTTGAGGTCAGTCTCCAAGTAGGTACCACCTATAGTATTTTCAGTTATTTCAGTACATTCTACAACATCTCTAGTTTCTAAAAATGTATAGGTTTGCATATCTAGTGCAAATGATATGTATGCAGAAGCCAAATTCTCAAGTGTGGTGTGTGACGAGTTTACCGTCCTAGATTTTAACTACATTTCTTTAAAGTATAAATTGATATACAGAGAACTGCGAGGGTTAACGTTTCCCTTCGTAGGAAGTAAAAATCGATTACGCGTTTCAGAGTGCCTTACATACGTTTCTAAACTATTCTTCAAGGTGAAATCAGAACATTAATACCAAAACAAACTCAAAGCTGTCCTTACTGTTTGTGTCGGCAGACTTTGTGCAGTTACAAAAAATTACACCTGATGAGAACCTCTCAGCAGACAACGTCTCCCCTCAAGCTTGGCGCCATTTTGTTTGTTCAGCGGTGATTGAAGTTTTCGTGAGTAGCTCCCCTTACATTTTGTACTTTCGGTTTTTTTTTTTTTGTTTGTTTGTTTGTTTGTTTTTAACTTTCTGTTCACCTAGCCCGGTAACTCCAACAAACTTTCCCATAGGCCTACGTGTGCGCACGCACGCACACACGAGCAAAAGAATAAGAAATGAGACGAAGCCTCTCCCTGTATGCGCGTGTGTGCATGCGTACACGATTGTCATTTCTCAGAATTGAGATAATAAGTATTCTTGTATCTTGTACGCAAAATAATATGATCCTCTTTTTAACTTCATGTGTTGTGTGTGCCTGCGTGCGTGCATGCATGCTTGTGTGTGTGTGTGTGTGTGTGTGTGTGTGTGTGTGTGTGTGTGTGTGTGTGTGTGTGTGTGTGAGTGATATTTTTTTCAAAGTTATTTCGCGAAAAGCGCAACAGATTTTTCTTCGTACTCAAAAGCAGTAGTAGTAGCAGTAGTAATAGTTACAGAAACAGTGGTAGTATTATATTTATAATAATGAAAATTGAATCGTATGATTTGATTAGGTCATTGGCCTCATTCCTTTTCATGGAAGAAATAAAGTTTGGCACACCGCAGATTAACTGTTCATACACAAACTAGCTTGAAGAATTATTCACAATTTTTTTTATAAATGATTTACCTCAGTCATTACACAATTTCTGTAAGATTTTTGCTAATGATACAAAAATTTATAATACTTCAGATAATCATGAACTGTTACAAATGGATATTGATACTTTGGAAAGATGGTCAGAGACATGGAACTTGTATTTTAATGCTTCAAAATGCAAAGTACTGCATATTGGCAAAGAGAATCCCGTGCATGACTATGTTATTAAAGGTGCTCAGACAGTTAATATAACCAAATGTGAAGAAAAAGAAAAAAAAGACTTGGGGGTCATTTTTGATAAAAATTTACTTTTTGATAATCATGTAGAAAAAGTACAGAGGAGAGCTACTAAATTGATAAAGGAATTGAAAGACCTACCATATACCATATCAAGATAGATTGGAAAAGTTGAAATTACCATCTTTGAAAGCTCGACGATTACGGGGGTGACCTGATTCAAGCCTACAAATTGTTTAATCATGTTGATGATATTGACCCTACTAAATTTTTTACTTTATCTAACTTCGACAAAACAAGAAACCCTACTGATAAAATTCACATTGAGTTTAGCCGTACTAACAGAAGAAAATTCACTTTTAGTAATCGAGTTGCACCTTATTGGAATCAACTTGCACCAAATATTAAACGTGCCCCTAATTTAAATGCTTTCAAAAATCTTATAGACAAAGGAAACATGCTAATAGATGTATTATTTGAATACTATGTCTAAATATCTTGAGCATGCTTATGACCTTGATGTTAAATTTTTCATTGAATGATGGGACAAATTATAAGCCTTGAGGCTTAATGAATCTGTTAAGATTTTGTCCCTATTTTGAACCTGAACATGCGAATTCATGTCTGATATTTTGAGACCGTTTTTTTTTTGGATCTTCTTTGTCTGGTGTGTCTCGTGTCTTTTGTGTCTGGAGTCATAATCTTCCACCTTCGCTGCCAGAAAATGACCACTGATGATTTTGAATGAAAACAGAAGGCATCGTTGTCTCTGTCTTCGTTGAAAGGGTGGCAGCTGTAGGTCATGAAGTAAACGCCATGATATCTCCTGTCAGTGTCTCCCAAAGAGCACTCAAAGCAGTTCCCTCAAATCCCTGAATTCAGGTCAAGGGGGTTCAGCCAGCATACTAACACCCCCCCCCCCCCCCCCATCCCCCCCCTAATAGTTTTGAAACTCACTTTCAAAGTGGTGCAACTGTCGCATGCTTGAGAATCGCATGGTGTAGCATCTATTCTAAATCCAATCTCAAAGGCCCTCTGTTCCACCAGTTGTTGTCAATCTCTTTTTCACATCTGCACCACCTTGCTAGTGTACAACATCAGAGCCCAAGTTCATCATGAAAGTAGACCGTTGTTGTGAGGAAGCTGACATAAGGTTCTGTGGTGGCAGCGTCATCTGGTAGTGCACCATGAACACAAGAGTTTCAGTGAATGCCACTGCCACTTTTTTCTTTTCTCCTGAGTTCCCCCCCCCCTTTTGCCTTTCCCCACCTTCCCATTTTTTTGTACTTTTTTTTTTCATTCAGCAGATTGTCATTTTTATGTTTTGCTGAAATCCACGAATTCACAGGAAAGTGGGAGTCCTAACCGCAGAGGGCGAATAAGGCACCCAGCTTGGTATCACTTTTTACACAGGGCAACTGGAAATCACTTGTCACAAGGGCAGAGATGATTCCATTGGCATTGAACTGAATCGTTACTGTCGTCAGTGATGGGTTTACTTTGATTCAGCTGACATTTATGGGAGATGCTTTGCCCAGTCACTGCAAATCTGTACAAAATTGAACTGTACCTGAAGTACAGCAAACGCATACAGGCTGCCCCACTGTATACCGGTGAACAGTCAAGCAAAAAAGTGTAAACACTTTATGGAATAAAGACAGGTGATTGGGACACAAACTCAAAGTCATAAAAACAGTGAACAGCAGTAAAGAGAGAGAACTTAATTTTTTTTTTTTTTTTTTTTTTTTTTTTTTAAACAAAATGGGACTTAAGGGCAGAATCAAAGGAGTGACAAGAAAACAGGAGAAAACTGACACAGGATTTCTAGGGCATGGGGAGACTATTTGTACTGCTCAGCTCCCGGCTTCCCCTCAGGGGCAACCTCACGAGCTTTGCCTCCAACTGACCAGGGGCTATAGGGATGTGAACACTGCTGCACCAAGGACATTAATACCTGCCTGGGATATTCCAGTCACAGATGTCCTTTTCAATGACTGACCACCCCACTGGTGAACTATGGCAGCATACACAAGGCCGTAATTGACTGATCATCCCCTAGTGCACTATGGCAGCATACAAAAGGCCGTAATTGACTGATCACCCCACTGGTGCACTATGGCAGCATACAGAAGGCCGTAACTGACTGATCATCCCCTAGTGCACTATGGCAGCATACAAAAGGCCCGTAATTGACTGATCACCCCACTGGTGCACTATGGCAGCATACACAAGGCCGTAATTGACTGATCATCCCCTAGTGCACTATGGCAGCATACAAAAGGCCGTAACCGACTGATCACCCCACTGGTGCACTATGGCAGCATACAGAAGGCCGTAACTGACTGATCACCCCACTGGTGAACTATGGCAGCATACACAAGGCCGTAACCGACTGATCACCCCACTGGTGCACTATGGCAGCATACAGAAGGCCGTAACTGACTGATCACCCCACTGGTGCACTATGGCAGCATACAGAAGGCCGTAACTGACTGATCACCCACTGGTGAACTATGGCAGCATACAGAAGGCCGTAACTGACTGATCACCCGACTGGTGCACTATGGCAGCATACAGAAGGCCGTAACTGACTGATCACCCTACTGGTGCACTATATGGCAGCATACACAAGGCCATAATACGCATTTTTCCTGAGGAAAACAGTCACAAAACAGAGCACACAGTAATGGTTATTTGATGCACAATATGAACCACACAGGCAAGTTTTCCACAAATGTATCTTGTGTAGACCTCACAAATGACCAGACATGAAAAGTGCGTGACACAATTCTCCGAAGATGGTTGTCAGCAGGAGACAGGAAAGCCACCTTGTGAGGTTTGTTCTGCACACTTTTTACGAGTGTTAGTAGTGACATCTGAGACAGGCCATCAGAAATTCATTTATCTGTTTTATACTGGGCTTTAACAACCATTTCTCTACACTCTGTTGAGTCACGAGTTCTCAAGAAAAGTGACAACACCCACTTTCCTGGAAAATCACTTTCACTGTTTTCCTAAAAGGGGTAACACCTGTTTCCCTCAGGCAACGTAACTGATCTCTTTATTTTCTCATTGAATGACAATAACTGTTTTTCTCTGCAAGGTAAGGTAAGGTAATGTTGCTTATAGTACAGCCAACGGAAGGGACATAACCAGGGCTGTCACCATGTTGAAGTTAACTCGGGTCTTTTTTCTTCTTTGCAAAGCAGAAAAAATGGTTGTTTGGGGCCTAAAAACCTAGCATTCTCCCATACTGCTAGGCTAACTTATTATGTCGGTATGGGTTTGGGGGTCAAAGCTTTCCTTCTCCTCAACTGTGTTGGTCCACGTCACCTTCTTTTTCTCATTATCTGGTGCAACATACTACACGGCTAACGTACTATTGTCAGTACGGGTTTGGGGTCAGAGTTTTCCTTCTCCCAGACTATGTTGATCTGCAGTATCTTCTTTCTCATTATCTTGTACTAGTACTGCTGGACTAACATACTACTGGGCTAACATACTAAGTCAGTACAGGTTTGGGGTCAAAGTTTTCCATCTCCCAGACTATGTTGGTCTGCGGCACATTATCAGGTGCAACCTACTACTTGGCTAATGTATTAAGTCAGTACAGGTTTGGGGTCAGAGTTTTCCTTCTCCTCCACTACATGTATGTTGGTTCACGGCACCTTTCTCATCAGGTTCAGCCTACTACTGGGCTAACGTACTAAGTCAGTACGGGTTTGGGGTAAGAGTTTTCGTTCCCTCTGACTATGTTGGTCCACGGCACCTTTCCTAAAAGGGCAACACCTGTTTACCTCAGGCAGCTTAACTGATCTCCCTATTATCCCATTTTCTTGAAGGACAATGCCTGTTTTTCTTTGCAAGGTAAGGTAAGGTAATGTTGCTTATAGCCCAGCCAACCCGAAGGGCCATATATCAGGGCTGTCACCATGTTGAAGTTAACTTGCATCTTTTTTTTTTCTTTGCAAAACAGGAAAATGGTTGTTATGGGCCCCAAAACATAGCATGTTCCCATACTGCTAGGCTAACGAATTAAGTCAGTATGGGTTTGGGGTCGGAGCTTTCCTTCTCCTTGACTGTGCTGGTCTGCATCACCTTCTTTCTCATTATCTGGTGCAACATACTACACTGCTAACGTACTATGTCAGTATGGGTTTGGGGTCAGAGTTTTCCTTCTCCCAGACTATGTTGGTCCACGGCACCTTCTTTCTCATTATTATCAGTTCAACCTACTACTGGGCTAACGTACTGTCAGTACAGGTTTGGGGTCAGAGTTTTCCTTCTCCCAGACTATGTTGGTCCATGGCACCTTCCTTCTCTTTATTAGGCGCAACCCTCACAAAGAGGGCTTCCCCTATCCGCCACCTTGGGGACGTGCCGCATAGTCCCAGCGTGATTTTTTTTAAAATTTTTTTAAATGTGATATTCTTTCACTTTTGTGTGTGTGTGTGTGTGTGTGTGGTACTTTTTTCACTTTTTTTGTGAGTGTGGTATTTTTTCACAAAAAAAAAAACAAACAAACAAACAAACAAACCCAAACCCCCCCCCCCCCCCCCCCCCCCCCTTAAAAAGACACACATTCACATCTACAACAACCACTTCACAAGGTACAGATTCTGTGAATAAACTCTTTATTTCTTTTTCAAAAGCATTTTACAAAAATATAAGACTCTATCGCACTTCATTTTGCATCCCAATATATAAACTGTGTCAACACAATGAATGGCTTAAACTACCAAAGCTGATACAAAGAAAGAAACCAGCCCTAATGGCAACTAACACTGAAGGACAAGCAACAATTTGCCCACCCTGTGCAGTGTTTCCAATATCACTACATCACCTTCATGTCAATGCTATCACAACTTCCTGAGGGATGACTGACAACCTTTCCATTCATGAATATAATAAAACAAACATACAAGTCCACGAATAAATGGGGGAGGGGGAGGGGGGGGGGGGGGGGGGGGGGATAATGCAGGACTTCATTTCACTCACTCAACTTTGATATAAAAAATGTGTTGACACACAGACCAATGAAAAAAAAAAAGTCAAAAACGGATTGAAAAAGAAAATTGAAAAAACTATTGGCAGTTAACACCATGAAATGCACAGGATACTGACACCTTATGCATTTTCTTGAAGGATCAATAAAGTTCATCACTGCATCATTAATCAATAAAATACATCAATGTGTCACTAATCAACTGAACAAACCGTATCTTCTTTCTATGAAAATCACAACAACAAACAAACAACAAAAAAAAAAACAAACCCAGTGAGAACCTGTTGCTATCTTTTTCAAGGTTTTGAGTCACTTTCTTAATGATATAAATTCACGCTGTAAATTAATCATATAAATGTTCAATTCCTCCTTCTGAAATCATAAAATATAAGAATCTTAAAGATTCACATTTCTATATCTAAAACAACCATTTTATGGTAAAGATTCTGTGAATAAATTCCTCTTTTCTTTTTAGAATAAAAATCATTAAAAACAACCCGAGTATTCATATATTTACAACTGTTTAGCAATACAGATTCTGTGAATACACTCATTCCCATCAATAGTCCATGGTTAAAATATATCATCTCATTTTCTCTTCTCTCAAATTTCCCATAAACAAAAAATTTCAACACCTTTCCATTTTACACCTGGTTTCTACTTTTCCCTTTTCATACTTTGGTCTTGTTAATTCACAATATTCATTATCTTTCCATCCAAATTCTATTGAACATCACATTTCATTTCATCACCTGAATCTGCATATCACAACTTCCAAAGGAATGACCAACAATCTTTTCAATATTATATAAGTAGTAAAAAAAAAAACACACAAAAAAAAAAAAAACAAAAAAAAAAAACAAACAAAAAAAAAAACACAAGACCTCATTTCTCATAGCTTTGCATCCCAAATTTTAACTGTACTAATACAAAGAATCAATAAACAACTTTACAAACAAAACCAGATTTACAAAAAAAAAAAAAAAAAAAAAAAAGGAAAAGAAAAATCAGTCCCGAAGGATGCGCAAGAACTGCCCACCCTGTGCAGTGTTACAATGTCACTACACAATACCGAAGTCAATGTAATCAATCATAACTTTCTACAGGATGACTCACAACCTTTTCAAAGATAAACACAAAAAGAACCCAGGACTTCTTTTCACACTTCATTTCACTCAACTTTGAATTCCAATATTTACAATCTGTCAACACTATCAATCAATGAATGACTTGATCTACCAAAGCAGATACAAAGAAACCAGCCCTATTGGAAACTCACACTGAAGGATACGCAACAATTGCCCACCCTGTGCAGTGTTTACAATATCACTACCTCATATTCATGTCAATGCTATTACAACTTCCTGAGGGATGACTGACAACCTTTCCATTCATAAATATAATAAAAGAAAGAAATAAGTCAATGAATAAATGGGGGGAAATAATACACATCTCATTTCACTCAACTTTGCATCCCCTGGATCAATGGGAAAAAATATTATGTTCAAAAACAGATAAAAACAGACACACACACACACACTACTGGCAGTTAACACTGGGAAATGAAAAGGATACTGACATAATACATATTTTTTCTTGAAGGATCATCAAATTTACAAATGTGTAACAAATCAATTAAATCAGACCGTATTTTTTTTAATCCAAAAAAAAAGAAAAAAAGTTTCAATTGACTTTCTTAATAATTCAAAACTGTGTTGTACCTTGGATGCATATCTACTTATTTACATGATGGAAATTTCATCAACTATATACATCAAAAGTTCCAGGAAGACAGATCTATTCTTCCTCACTGTCACTGTCAACACTGACCACAGCTGGCACAAGGGAGGCGGGGTCATGGCGGCTGACCACCTCCTCCTCCAACAGACCAGTGGCGATGGAGACACCAACCTGGCCGTCCAGACAGGGGGCCTGGTGAGCATCCTCTCTCTGAGGTGAACCGTCGGGCACCAGCTGAAGGGTCTTGCACTTGGCTATAAGCTCAAGAACGTCCTCCGAAAGACTAACTTCCTCCCAGCTGTCAGAGTCCTGCTGGGGAGGGGCAACGCTGGGGCTGACCTCAGGAGACTGAGGCTTCAGCTCCCAGGTGGATCCATCCTCCGCCAGGGGACAAGCGTAACGGCTGCCAAGGAGTCTCAGGCGCCTGCTGGAGGAAGCAACCAGGAGAAGTATCCTGCGTCTTTCGTAGCGAAGGCGACGCAGCTTGCCTCGTGTGTCCTTAAGATCCTTGCACAAAGGCTCAAACTCATGGTAGACACAACGACGACCCATGCCTGCAACACAAGACAAGAACCTGTGTGGAAATGTGTACAGTGATGTTCATATACATATGTGAGTATGATTTAAAATACAGATCGGTTAAAAAAAAGTGCCAGGAAAAATGAAACAAATATACATTATGCCTGTACAAAAGACATGAAAACATCACTATGGTGTTCAAGAACATTAGCCGTATTGTCAACAACAAAACTGTCAATGCAATTGAGCCAACACATAACATCAACCATCATTAGTGTGACACACAGACAACATTGACGAAATTACACTATGACAGAGCAACACATGAAAAAAGTTTATATCAGTAACGAAGACCAAACCAGCACAACAACTACAGCTCCTGAACTGAAACAATGGCACTCTACTTCAGCCCCAAATCTGACTTCATTCAGACCAAGTGGAAACATACACTCTCAAATGCAATCATGCACTGGTAAACTGTCAAAGTCTTTTAGAACCAGTGGCTATTAGACCTTGCAACAGCCAACCAGAAAGGACATTACGATGCACTTCCCACTTGAAAGGTCTCACTGTGTAGCAGCAGCAGCCTCAGGCTGTATTACACCTTAACAGTGGCCTGTCAGAATGGGTGACAGCTCACTAATGTGCGCTGATCCTGGTCACAGTATCACCACATTGTTGGTCGGATTTTCTGGTTCCACTGCCGAAAACACAGGCGCATGAACTATGTGAAGCTCTGTTACAGATACAGTATCACACGTTGTTGGTCTGATTTTCTGGTTCCACTGCCGAAGACACAGGCGCATGAACTACATGAAGCTCTGATACAGATACAGTGCAGGCTTCTATCCCAGCGTCTGCTATGGGTGACATGGTCCATACCAAACCCACTGTGGACCACTGAGTTGTGCTCCAAAAGCACACTGCTTTTGTCTGAGTGGATGGAGACAGACATACACCATGACTGAAAGAAGCTCCACCAACAGTGTGACACCCACCAGAACCCTGACCACCATTTGAATCTCAAAGAGCCACATAACATGACCTGGACTGGACCTCGATAAGACACATTACAATCCAGATTCCAGCCAAAGGCCGACATCATGACCTGGACCTCAATACCACCCGTTACTGTCAGGACTCCAGCCAAAGAGCAACAGTCAAAGGACACAGACCTTACAGTTCATCAATCCACTTCTTTCACTAGCTCTTGGTTTATCTTCTCTTTGCATCTTCACCTTCACTCTTCTACCCCACTCTCCTCTCTCCACCATCATCCTTTTATTTCTTTTCTTGTCCTCATCCTCTTCTTGTTCTTGTAGTTGTTTCTGTTTTCCTTTCTTGGTTTAATGGTCGAAACTCAGCAATTAAAAAAAAAAAAGATTGTTTCTCCACCCTCTTCTTCTGTGCTCTTTGGCATCAATTTCTGCACACAGATACTTTTAAAAAGTACATGCACCACCGTCTTTTTTCCTCTCTGGCCCCTTTTCACTGTCATGCATGGCTACTGCCCAGCAGTTTTCCCACACTGTGTAAGAAGTAAATGTGAGTGCTCTCCTCTGTAGTCTTTGGTATGGTCTGTAACTCTGTGAAGCCATTGCAAACCATAAAAACAGCAGTCTACCTGTATATCCTACATTCCTATGTAACCACTGCTAAGTGTTATGTCTGTGGAACAGAACTGGCAGTCCAATGGTGAAACTGGCTTCCACACAACAATCTTCCAGTCTGATCCACAGTGATGTTGGGGTTCAAAACTATATTGGGTCATTTTATTTCCTGGTACTTCAGCTGTTGTTGTAGCTGTTGAGAGAGAGAGAGAGAGAGAGAGAGAGAGAGAGAGAGAGAGAGAGAGAGAGAGAGAGAGAGAGAGAGAGAATGAGAAGATGCCTGCATAACCCTACACCTACCCAAAGGTGACTTGGGTGTGTCCCGAGGAGTACGGTCATACTGGGGACAGCGGTCAAAGTACCAGACCTCCACTCTATCCCCAAAAACAACCCTCTTGGACTGTGAGCCAGAAGGAGGGGCAGGCTCAGGCTCAGGCTCCGAGACAGTACACGAAGCAGAGAACTCAACAGAGCTGGGAGCCTCCATTGCTCAAGTCTAATAGAGAAAACAGATACACTGTCTCTTTAGACTGCATGTTTGTTAGCACTGAGGGTGAGAGTTCATGAGCGTGTGTGTGTGTGTGTGTATGTGTGTGTGTGTGCGTGTGTGTGTAAGAGTGCACTGTGGAGGGTGTGGGTCAATGTGGGTCGGTATTTTTCTTTCCTTTCTTTCTGCATATGCAGGCTGATACTCCTGCAGACACTGCCTGTATGGACAGGCTGTGGAGTTTTGTGTGTATGACCATTGTTCATCCTGCCATTAAGGCAGCTATACTCCATCTTTGGGGAAGATGCATGTTATGTGTAACGTGTCATCCATACCAACGGCCAAACTGGCCTTCTCTTCCGAAAGTTGGTGATGGAATTTTACGTGTGTGCAAGATGTGTGTGCGTTCACACACAGAACCTCGGTTTACAGTCTCATTCGAAGGACTGTATAGGGAATAGAGTCAGAACCAATGTTAACTCCAAGGGAAAAATGCCCCTGTACCAAAATTCGAACCCGCAACCCCAGGATCACGAGCCCAGCGCTCTACAACTGAGCTATTCTGGCCCCCTGGTCGGTATGAATATCTGCTATGTGTACATGCATGTATATATATATATATACAATATATATATATACACACACACACACACACACACACACATATATATATGCGAGTATGTATATGCTGCTGCAGAGTTGACAAGGGCCTGATGGGAGAATAAATCATAACATTTAAAAATCTCAAGTTGGGTGGTGAGAATAACTCATAATACTTGTAACATCTCCCGTTGGAGCGGTTTTTAAAATCAGTAATATAACTGTTCACCAAGGGAATACTTCCCTTTAAGTTTTGTCATTTCAATTGTGGCAATTACAAAACAAAAAATATGATACCAAACTGTGCCTAAATCACTGTGGAAATGACAGACATATATTGGACTGTATTGCATGTACTGCAACGTGTTATGAGCTGTGTCATATTTTCTGATATTGTAATCTTCATTATTAAGACCACAGATTTCAAATCACAGAGGTTTCCGCCTGCTGCCATTACCACTTGTATGTTGTTGTTTTTTTAACACTTGTGTATCCATTGAATCTGGATTTATTTAAGGGGCTTGTTTCCTATCTGCAGGTACTTTTCACTGACATATCAAAAGTGGGCAAGATCTTTGTATAAGACTGGTCAAGGTTTTTTTTTTTTTTTCAATCAGTTGATTCTATCAGTTCTCTGACGTGCAGGGAAGCAGACTGCCAGTTCCTCTCTCTTCAGAAAGACAATGACCTTGGTCCCTGAGGACCTACAGCAGAGAGTGAAGGACAGACCAGACCAGAACGACAGGAAGTCACCATGGAGCAACACATCCCACTGAACAGGCCATGAGAAGGCCAACAGCCCATGTCATGCAAGCCCTGACAGTGCACACTGCTCAGAGTGACCTGCCATCACTGCGCACAAGGCCCACACTGACAAGCTGTGACACTGTCAAATGGCCCAGTGTGATAAGCCGTAACAGTAGAAAGAAACTCATGGAGAGCATGGCAGCAGAGAGTCATCAGAAGAGAAGCCCCCTTCAAGCAAGTGTTTCGGTCCTTATCTCTCCCGACACTCTAAGGGGGATGGGCCACACCCGGTTTATGACTCCGGATGTCCCTCTGCTGCCCGTTTTTTCCCCCATCTTCAGACGAGCCATGGATGGGATTCAAACCCATGACCCTCTGGACATGCTCATTTTCCACTTAATGACTCATGCACTAACCACTGAGCCACTGGGACACCTGATATTTGTAGGAAAGTGAAGCCTTATGAAGTTCATTTTTGTTCCTCCTTGACCAGATCCAGCTGGAATACCTCTCTGCCACTTCGGCCATTGCTTTCGGGCTCTGGTTTTTTTTCCCTCCCTGCAACTGAGAGCTGTTTCATAAGGCTGTATGCAGATGTTCCTACAAACCCCCTAGCTCCAATTTCTGCAGTGAGGACTTTGACCTGATAGCCTTCTCTCCTCAGGCTGTTTGCCAGATCAGCATACTTTGTAGATTTGAGCTGCCTCCATTCTGTTCTCATATGGCACCATGAGCTTGATCATGATCAGCTGCTTGGTTGACTGACAGTGGACTACTATGTCTGGTCTCATGCCACTCTTGCTGATGATTTCTGGGCAAGTCTTCCATTCTAGGTGGTCTGCAGTGCACTCCCAGTCATCTGCCCCATCCAGCTGACTCTGCCTGCATGTTCCGAGTGGCACTGTTGTTCCTGGCCATGATCTGCTGCCTCCTCCTGCCATGAAGAATGTTGCGGGTGCTTTTGGAGTCCTGATTTTCCCTTTTGTGGTGTTGGTACTAGCCCAGACTACCTGTACAATCTCTTTGAGCACTTGGTTGTGCCTCCATGTGTACCTTCCTTGAGCCAGGGCTACTTTACATGAGCTTAGACACATGCTCCACTGTTTGTTTTTCATGGCAGAGGGGGCATGAAGGATTGTCTGTTTTTCCTCACTTCACCAGGTTTGCATTTGAGGGCAGAAGTCATATGCAGATCTGAGAATGAAGCTGATCCTGAGGGGGCCATGTGCCAAATGTCATTCCAAGTGACACTTCTTTGGAGTGCATTCTCCCACATTGTCCATTGCCCTTGCTGGCTCTGCTGGACTGCTTTTTGGAGTCTTTTTTGGTCTTCTTCTTTTCTCATCTCCTGAATCATCATGTCTCCATTTCAGTAGTTTGTCTTATTGAGGCTTACTGATCTGTGCCATTTCAGTAGTTTGTCTTATCAAGGCTTACTGATCTATGCCATTTCAGTAGTTTGCCTTATCAAGGCTTACTGATCTGTGCCATTTCAGTTGTTTGCCTTATCAAGGCTTACTGATCTATGCCATTTCATTAGTTTTGCCTTATCAAGGCTCACTGATCTGTGCCATTTCATTAGTTTGCCTTATCAAGGCTCGCTGATCTGTGCCATTTCAGTAGTTTGCCTTATCAAGGCTCGCTGATCTGTGCCATTTCAGTAGTTTGCCTTATCAAGGCTAGCTGATCTGTGCCATTTCAGTAGTTTGCCTTATCAAGGCTCGCGGATCTGTGCCATTTCAGTAGTTTGCCTTATCAAGGCTCGCGGATCTGTGCCATTTCAGTAGTTTGCCTTATCAAGGCTTGCTGATCTGTGCCAGTTCAGTAGTTTGCCTTATCGAGGCTTACTGATCTGTGCCAGTTCAGTAGTTTGCCTTATCGAGGCTTACTGATATGTGCCAGTTCAGTAGTTTGCCTTATCAAGGCTTACTGATCTGTGCCATTCCAGTAGTTTGCCTTATCAAGGCTTACCGATCTGTGCCATTCCAGTAGTTTGCCTTATCAAGGTTTACTGATGTGTGCCATTTCAGTAGTTTGCCTTATCGAGGCTAACTGATCTGTGCCACTTCAGTAGTTGGTCTTATCGAGGCTTACTGATCTGTGCCATTTCAGTAGTTTGCCTTATCGAGGCTTACTGATCTGTGCCATTTCAGTAGCTCGTCTTATCGAGGCTTACTGATCTGTGCCATTTCAGTAGTTTGTCTTTTCAAGGCTTACTCATTTGTGCCATCTTCGGTTTGTGTTGTCATGGGTTTTTTGCTTCTACTGGGGTTTTTTCCCTTCAACTTTGCCACTGTCAGTTTTTACAGTCTCCCTGATGATGGATTTGCTACTCCATGTGCCACTTATCCTATTATACTTCCTCACCACTAAAGCTTCCATCAACACTTGTCTCTGAACTTTCCTCTTCTGAAGGTCTGTGATGTTTGCTCTGCTTATCATGACAACCCATTGTTTTCTGTTGTTGCCCATAATAAATGACGTGCCACTTGGTGCCTTCACCATTTGCTCTATCATGGCTTAAGTTAAAATAAAAAAAGTCTCCATATATGCTGTCAGCATTGACAGAATAAAAAGGCACAAGCCTCAGGAGGAAAATCATTTTAGACCATGAGCCTTAACTGAAAACTATTGCAGTTGTATGTAACTGGACAACAAAACATCCTACAGATTGATGTTAGTGACAAAACACAAAACCATTGAAGATGTAACTGGACAAACAACCTAGACCAATACTAGTGACAAACTATGACAGGTCAATGGCACACTCACACGTCCTAACAATGAAAACAGCTGAAACTGACAAGCCGTGATAGGGGCCTAACATAAGGTGAAACAGTATAGGCCAAAAAGCCATCCAAAGGGCAAACCCAACTGCCATGAGCCATGCCACGACAAACTTCCCAGGCCATGAAAGCCATGACAGGCACTGTAAGAGCCACAAGCTATGAATAGTATGGACAACCAGTCTGGACTTACATGCTACAATTGGGCACCAGCACAACAATGGACATCAACTGGACAAATGATCTAGAATGCCAAGTTACGATGACAAAACTAGTCAAAATCACAGTGCAAAGCACAGAACACAGCATCCAAACCAATTAGTTAAAGCCCTTCTGTTATTTATAAACCCTAAGACACAGACACAAGATGTAACAGACTTACTGTCTGCGCAAACAGCCAACACTGACAAGCCTTGATAGGACTATGACACAACTGTAGCCACAATGATAGGGAAAAGACAGCCACAATGACACAACTACAGTCAACAATGATGGGGAAAAGGATACAGCCACAATGACACAACTGTAGTCAACAATGATGGGGAAAAGGACACAGCCACAATGACATAACTGTAGTCAACAATGATGGAGAAAAGGACACAGCCATAATGACACAACTGCAGTCAACAATGATGGGGAAAAAGACACAGCCACAAGCTGTAATGTGGCAGACAGCCAACACTGACAAGGCTTGATAGGACAATAACACAACTGTAGTCAACAATGATGGGGAAAAGGACACAGCTACAATGACACATCTGTAGTCAACAATGATGGGGAAAAGGACACAGCCACAATGATACAACTACAGTCAACAATGACTGGGAAAGCTAGATTTTTACTTTATTTCTTGCTATGAGCAGGGGACTAGCTTTCTTTGATCGAACCACCTTTGTTGAGTTTGTCCTGCAGTTTTAAAAAACTATGGGTGCAATCCCCGTTTGCTCTGGGTTTGGGGGTCAGATCCCTAACCTGCACGAGTAGTTCATGCTTTCACTTGGAAGCTAGGGGAGGGGATGATGAAGCTGAGTGTATGGCTACTTGTTAGCGAGCCTACATTAAATTTCAGTCTGAAAGTCCACTGCCAGGTCATTTCACATCCTTGAAAACGAAAGGCAAACAAACAGTCACTTATCCCCTCAAACTGGGTGCAAAATGGATGTGGAATCGAAATGAGGCTGCTGGGAGTGCAGACAATATGGTTTGCAATAATAATAACGATGATGATAATGATAATGAAATAAACAGAATGTTACTTCCACTTCTACAACTAATACCGATGGTATTCTACTGTAGTCATATATTGATTTAGTACTAATGCTAACAAAGATGATAGTTATATTAGTAACAATACTGACAGATGGAAACATGAGCAAGGGGTTAGAAGACAGAGGGGTTAGAAGACAGTTAAAATAATACTGTCATAGTACCTATACTACTAATGATGATGATAGTAATAATAATAATGATGATAACGATAACAGACAATGATAAAATGGCGATACTAATAATAAAGATAAGAGAAAAAAAAAGAGGAGGGGCAGAGAGGAGGAGGGGGATGTACGGAAGAAGAGAAAGTGATATCATGGGAAAGAGAGAAAGACTGGATCTAAGAAATGTACTAATGGTCATCATAATAATTATGATCATAATCATAAAATCAATGACAATTAATATATAGCAATGATTGAGGAAATGTGAAGGTAAACAGAATACAAGTGCGTAATGATTGTATCAAGAAATGAACAATACTAGTAATAATGAAGCAATGATAGTTGTGATAGTTAAAGTGATAATTTCAACAGTGATAATGACAATAATGGGAATTTGAATCCCAGTAAAAATAATGAAAATGACAATGATTATGATAATCATGTTAATGATAATAATACAGCTGATAAAAATGATAATTTTTAGTAGCACTAATACTACTACTAATCACAATGATAGGATTAATGATAGTGTGACAATAGTAACTGTAATCATTATGACAATGATAATTGTATAACAACACCAACAATGACAATAATGATGATGATGATGATGACAGCAATAAGAATTAAAAAAAAAACCTGACAATGTTAACAATAGTTATCATCATAATGATAATAGTAATATCAGCAATCACAGCAGTGTAAGGAAAAGAATAGAAATGATGAAAAAGCTAAGAGTACTACTGAAACAGAGAAGAAAAAAGGGGGTGGGGGAGACCCAATAAGAATTAAAAAAAAAAAAACTGACAATGTTAACAATAGTTATCATCATAATGATAATAGTATAATAGTATTATCAGCAATCACAGCAGTGTAAGGAAAAGAATAGAAATGATGAAAAAGCTAACAGTACTACTGAAAACAGAGAAGAAAAAAGGGGGTGGGGAGACCCCCCCCCCCCCCCCCCCCCACACACACACACACACACACAAACACACAGGAAGGAAAGAAAGAAGAGAAATATGAAAAAGAAGAGGGAGTATAGATGTATTTTAAAGGAAATCAGAGTAAGAAAAGGTGTGTGGATAGACACATGTATGTGAGTAAAGAACAGATTGTTGTTGAAAATGGAGATGATGAAGAAAGGAGAGAGGGAGAGAAAGCTGCAACTTCAGGCAAAAAATACTATGGTAATTTGGTATTAATCAATAGTATGATGTGTCTGTGGAGAGCTCTGCAGGTTGATATTGTGAGGGTGAATAGGCACACGCTATTTTTGGATGTTTTTGATGCTAAGTGGACAGAGGGTCCCAAGGCCCCACTCTACCCACTTATCAACATTCAAAAATAGCATGAGCCTATCCCACCCCACAATATCAGCCCCCAGAACTCTCCACAGGCACATTACCATACTACTCATTATTTACTCCATGTGTAAGTTATAACTATTTTTTCTCCCCTCTGTTTCACCATCTCCATTTGCTTCATCAGTATATTCTTCACTCCTATATCTATCAATCCTCTTTCTTACTCTAGTTTTCTTTCAATTACATTCTCCCTCTTTTAGTTTTACTAACACACACACACACACACACACACACACACACACACACACACACACACACACACACACACACACTACGTGTGTGTGTATGTGTGCAAAGCACACGCAAGCCCAAATGCATGCATGTTCCCCTTTTTCCCTCCATGTTTCAATAAAGCTGTTTAGCTTTTCACTCTTTCACCATTTCTACTCCTTTCCACCTACTATTATTATTACTAATACTACTGTTAACATTATTACTATAATCAGTTACTTTCATTCTCATTCTTATTATCATTGCTATTATCACCGTCACTGTTATTGTTATTATTATAGTTAATATTATGATATAAATCATTAATCCTGTCACTGTCATTAACAGTTGTAGTTCCATGAATTTTTTCATCATTCTTATAAGCATTACTACTATTTAAGGTCATAGTCTGTTAAATGTAAATTGTAATTATCATGATCACAGTAGTAATTATCATTATATTCATTGTAACTATTATTATGATAACAATCATAATTATGCATTCTATCCTACCCATTTTCCTACATTATTACCATCATAACAATTACTTTTATGATCATGATCATGATTTTTAGCATGACCATTGGTACATTTTTAGATTCAGTCTTTCTGTCTTTCCCATGATCTACATCCTCCTATTTCTTCTTTCTCTCTTCCCTTCCTCCCTTTTCTTCTTCTTCTATTGTCCCGCATCATTATCATTATTGTTGTTGTTGTTATTACCATCTGACAGTGTATTATCATCATCATCATTAGTATTCCTCCTATAACCTATCATTAAACTATCCTCTAATCCCCTACCCTTCTCTCCTTCTGCCAGTTATCATTACTATCAATTCTACAATTACTCATCATCTTTGTCAGCATTATTACTACATTACAACGACAAGTACTACCACTATTAGTATTATAAACTGCAGCAGCAATATTCCTTCACTGGTGAAACCAGGAAAAAATGAAAAGCAGTAAGGCCTGGGGTTTAGGGGGCCACCTTAGGTTCCCTGGTGAGGTTAAGGGGCAGAGCCCTTTGTTGGGGGTCAGAAAGCTTCACCCCCCTGAAGCTGATGGGTTTCTATACCTTGGTAAGTAAAAATCTGGTTGTTTGAGACACCTGACCTCCTTTTTACCATGTAATCCACAACTACAAAACTCCAAAAGACTACCTTAAAAAAAACTAACATTAATGTTACTGACCTGTATGCAGTGGAGTTCACTTAATTCAAGAAATTTTACGCTGCAATATTTTTGTTGACTTAAGTCTTATCTACCATTCCTGAAATCTATGAAGACAGCTTGCAGTCTGAACTAAAAACTGTAGTTTGTGGTGACCAGAATGCGAGCATCTGGTGTTGAACAACTTCCTTGTATGGCAAACTAGACATTTTTTTCACTTTGACCAAAAACTTGGTGGTCTTGTTCTAGCGCTAGTGGCAGGAAGTTCAACTGCAAACCTGTATCTCAGGGGGAAGGGGTGGGAGTGGCATATGGGTGGGGTGACGATTATTGGTGCAACAGGTAAGTGACATGGCTCATAGATTTTGACTGACAGTGTCTAGTTATAAAATCATACTTGGATTTAAACCTTCAACCCCACATTATGCTATTTTAGGATCTCTGGACAAACAGCCAGGTCAAATTCCTGTTTCCGCGGACGTGTTGTTTCATCCATGTTCTCTTTATTATTATGCCATTATCATCATCATAATTATAATTATTTCAACCCGTATTGTCTTCTCTCCCTGCAGCCTCATTTCAATTTCACAACCATTCTGTGCCCAATCTGTGAATAAGTCACTGTCATCCTTCATTTTTGCTGTAGTTTAATGTTGTTAGTCTTGCCTGAAGAAGACCACAGTGGTCAAAAATTGAAAATGCATAGTGTATATTCTGTAGTTTGTTTTTGGCGGTACAGAAATTCTCCTTTCTTTAATCTTGTTTCCAGTTTCTACTTGCAGTCACCTCGCTTTAAAACCAACCAGGCAAATCCAGTTAAAACGGAATTGCTAAGTCTTGACTGTCAAAAACCCCTAACAAATCTTACAAGTTACAACAAAACAGGAAAAAAAATAACGTTTTGAAAGATATCTCTACTGCACATAACCAGAACAGCATGTCACTTGAAACAGTAAATAATTTTTTCTTAGTTTCCAGATGTGTGTGATTCTGCTTCAAAAGGATTCAGAGTAGACACTATCCTTATGAATTTTTTTTTTCATATATCTATCTGGGAAAACGTGAGAGAGAGAGAGAGAGAGAGAGAGAGAGAGAGAGAGAGAGAGAGAGAGAGAGAGAGGAGCAATGGAGTTTAAGACAAAAGTAAAAATTCAACACAAACATGTCCACTGACCTTCTGTCAGGAAGCACAGGACCAGGCGGGCAGGTACAAGCAGCACCAGAACAAACAGCCCGAACAGAGGACAGCCGGACCAGACACCACAGACTCAGTGCCTGCAAGAAGAACCATGTACCGATTAAAAACCAAAACCCACACTGATGCGGCAGGAACGCTAGTAATTTTGAAAGCAAACTAATCAAACTGCATGTACTACCAAACAAAAACAAACAAACTTAAATATGAGCAAAGAGAAGAACTGTTCTGTAGTTACTGACCATTTAGTTTACAAAGCTTCTGGTTAAATGGTAACATGCTTGACAAATATTTTGACAAGATTATGAGTGAGTTTTTACAAAATCAAAAGCAGCTTATCAGAACTAGACCAAAACCGGCTTGGATATTAAAACTGGGCAGAAACCAGCAGAGAAAACAACACAAAAACAGGACGTTTTCGTTCCATCATGTCATTATTAGACAAAACCATGCAGCATGATCAGCGAATGCCATGTTATGGCCATGTGATATGCCAAGTATAAACAGCAGAACATCAATTTCTTTCCTAATAGTTACATTTGATGCTGGGATAAGCAGAACATTAATTTCTTTTCTAACAGTTACAAAAATTTACATTTGATGCTGGGATATTCCACCAGTGCAAACCATGCTTTCACAGAATATCTATAGACCAGTTAAACAAAAAACAGAGTTAAAAAAAAAGAAATTAAAAACAAACAACAAAGAAACGTCTTTTCAGACTTTTGGTATCACATTCTGTACCTTCATACAATCACTTCTGCTGAATCTGATTATTAGTTGATAAGTGGGGGAGTGATAACTTTTGGCAGACAAAACTATCCCCCCCCCCCCCCCCCCCTTTTTTTTTTTTTTTTTACTATTCACATTATTCATTCTTTGTATAGTATTATTTTCCCACCAAAACATGAATGTTCCATCGAAAGGTTCATTTCTTCTGAGCATTGAGATATCCATTGAACTAAGGTCCCATTTTCAAGGATTTTCTTAATTTTGAAAAAGGGTCCTAAAAATTCAATGACTTTTATCAAAGAGTTTCTATGACGAATGAGCCCTGCTAGACTATGACCTTAAATTCCTTCATTTGAAGTTTTGTCAAAAGTTGTTGATAACAAAAAAGATGTCTCGGCCATGTCACTCAAACATTACAACATCACGAAAAAGGACATATCCAAACCCCATAGTTTGCATTAAAATAGGCTGATCCTGGATATGATGTTGCAATTACTAAAGATTTTCCACATGAAGTAACCTGAAATTCAACATATGAAGAATGAATGTTACGTCTGAGCTGCTCAGAAAAAGGTTCCACTGACACTGACATTATAGTGACAATGAGGAAAATAACATCACATGATTAGGCCTACCGACATAATAATGAATCAGAAGCAGCTCGCTCTCTATCCCTCACCTCATGCCCATAATAACTGATCTATTTTGCTTTACATGTTCCAGCCTGCAATTTAATAATTTATTTACATTTAAGGAAATGTGGAGCATTTTCAGAATTGTGGGGAAGCAGAGAGGTGGAGAGGGGAGAGAGATACAGCAAAATTCTGTCAGTTAAGATGATATGAATGTAAAAACCTGCCCAAAACACTTTTTCATGTGCATTCAATTATGATGAGTCTAGAAGTTATGAAAAATTCAGGGCCAAAGATAAAACAGCTTATCAGGATTTGTTTCAAGATCTGAGTGTGCTTTAATGTTTCTGCTGGGTTTGATAACTCAATGAATCACCAATATGCCACAGTAAACTCCATGGATTGGGGGACTGCCAAGTGCTGGCAAACTATTCCAGTTTCAGGTTCATAGGGACAATTGCTTTTGCAATTATAGCCAGAACTGGCTTTACATGTCCCTTCTATGTGTTATCTGGTCTTTGTACAGTCAGGTCAAGTCTTTATCATATATCAAAATAGTCTTCCTTTACCTTAAAATGTCCACAGTAGACCTATTCCCAATGCAAAATCACATGAGTTTCAAATCTTAAATATATGTTAGCGAGAAAAACGTGGACAAACGAGTCACAAGACAAACAGAAACACAACGCCTTTCGTCCTCTTAGGTCTTCTTCAGGTGAGACACAAACAAATAACGAAAATTCACTTAGATTTGATTGCTTCAGATCGCTTCAGAGTTCAGCGAAAGGAAGAAAGTTTCATTAAATTAAAGCATTTTCCCTGTAAGATTCTTCGCTGAATATCAATTCCCGATTAAAAACAACGAGCGAAAGAAAAGAAAATCTCTCCGCCATTTTTGTACTTGTGATAACAATAGCCTGGGGACTGTCATTTGAAAAAATTGAATTCTGATTGACCGACAGTTAACCGTCGATTCTCATCTGTGCCA
>JADBJO010000759.1:172500-217500 GCA_016801955.1 Conus betulinus | reverse complement strand
TGCCTGAGTGCCTGCGTGCGTATCCTTTGTGTGTGTGTGTGTGTGTGTGTGTGTGTGTGTGTGTGTGTGTGTGTGTGTGTGTGTGTGTGTGTGTGTGTGTGTGTGTGTGTGAGAGAGAGAGAGAGAGAGAGAGAGAGAGAGAGAGAGAGGGAAGACAGACAGAGAAGGGGGGGGGGGGGAGGGGGATGGGAGAGAAAAAAAACATAGTAACAGATGAAAGAAAGCGGTATTATTGGAAAAAAAAAAAACAACACACGAAAAGTGGGAAAAATAAAAGGAGGAATGACAAAAAACTGGAGCAGAGAGAGAGAGAGAGAGAGAGAGAGAGAGAGAGAGAGAGAGAGAGAGAGAGAGAGAGAGAGAGAGAGAGAGAGAGAGACAGAGAGAGAGAGAGAGAGAGAGAGAGAGAGAGAGCGGGGTAGTTCTGCAGCTGAAAGCCACAAAAGATTAGAAGTCGCAAATTCATTGCTCATTTGCTTGCAGCTTTCCTCATTCCACTGATTCCCATATACAGAGGCACTAAAGAGGACGTTTCTATAACACAGATCACTCAGTTGCTAGTCTTCAGTTAACATCCAAACTGAGAGCTGCTCAAATCGTGTATGTCAATGTTGCTTGAACACAAGTCCCTAAACCAATCTAATGCTGAACATGCCATGGGCAGACAACCTGTGTGTGTGCGTGTGTGTGTGTGTGTGTTTGTGTGTGTGTGTGTGTGTGTGTGTGTGTGTGTGTGTGTGTGTGTGTGTGTGTGTGTGTGTATGTGTGTGTGTGTGTGTGTGTGTGTGTGTGTGTGTGTGTGTGTGGTGTGTGTGTGCGTGTGCGTGTGTGTCTTTCATTTAACGCCTATCCACTATTCGTGATATTAGACAAGTGTGTGTGTGTATGTGTATGTGTGTGTGTGCGTGAGTGTGCGTGCGTGCGTGTGTGCATGTGTGCATGTGTGTGTGTGTGTGTGTGTGTGTGTGTGTGTGTGTGTGTGTGTGTGTGTGTGTGCACGGGAGCATGTACATTTGCTGTACGTGAACAGCAAAGCTAGAGTGTAACCATGCATGCATTCGTATACGCATTTGCATAAATGATTCTTGGTATATGATTTAGCCTACAAATGTGTGAGCTCACTTGCGTGGATACACGGATATAGTGCATTGCGTACGTGAACCTATTGGTGAGTGCTTACCTTGTAATAAAACGTAAGCACGTGTCCGTTTTGAAAAATACTGGCAAAAGCGCCGCAATACGTTTCAAGGGACGTTAAACATATCTTAATGAATACATCAGGCTATTGACAAGGGAATAAGGCACAAGCACATTTACCACTCAAACCTCCATCAGAACAACAAACTCGGGTTCTTTGCAGAAACAAACTCAGCTTTGTTTCTTTTCAGGCACAAATTCTGGTTCTTCTTTGCAGAAACAAACTCAGCTTTGTTTCTTTTCAGGCACAAATTCTGGTTCTTCTTTGCAGAAACAAACTCAGCTTTGTTTCTTTTCAGGCACAAATTCTGGTTCTTCTTTGCAGAAACAAACTCCACCACGTTTTCTTTGCTGGAACCGAACACTCCCTTTTCTTTGCAGGAACCCCCCCCCCCCCCCCCCCCCCCCCCATCCCCCCCCCCCCCCCCCCCCCCCCCCCCCCCCCTTTTTTCATCACAACAAAATGTTATGCTTTTCATTGTGACCTCCAAACTCTATCGTTCTGATTGCAAAAACAAAGTTACGTTTTTAAGTGTAACCACAAATTTATGCCTTTCATAGCAACAACAAACTCTGTTTTGCTTTGCAGTTTCAGGTACTGGTTTTGATTTGAAAAATGAACTTTTTTAAACAGTCTTTTTTTCATTTAAAACAACAAATACCCTTTTTTAATTACCACAACTGAGCATGTTTTTTTTTTTTTTCGCTGAACAATAAAGCGTGGAGCAACAAACTCAACGCTTTTCTTTCAACAACAATCTCTGAGAGTTTTTCGTTTGAAGAAGCAAACTCTGCTTTATTTATTCGAATAAACATTCTTTGCTTTGTCCATTATAACAACAATTTTTTGCTTATTGATAAAAACAACAAACTCTTGCGTTTTCACCGCAACAACAACAAACTCTGTGCGTTTCTACGCAACAGCAAAGGCTATGCTTTCTTTGCAATACCAAACTTTTAGCTTTTTTTTTGCAACAACAAAGACTATGCTTTTATTTGCAACGACATAGACCGTGCTTTTCTTCGCAACACCAAACTCTATACTTTTGTTTGCCACACCAAACTCTACGCTTTTCTTTGCCACACTAAACTCTATGTTTTTCTTTGCCACACCAAACTCTATGCTTTTCTTTTGCAACACACAAAAACTCTATGATTTTCTCTGTGACACCAAACTCTTTGCTTTTCTTTGCCACACCAAACTCTATGCTTTTCTTGCCACACCAAACTCTATGCTTTTCTTGCAACACCAAACTCTATGCTTTTCTCTATGACACCAAACTCTATGCTTTTCTTTGCCACACCGAACTCTATGCTTTTTTTTTTTCTCTAAAGGCAAACTTTATGGTTTCTTTGCAACGCCCAGGGTCAATCTATGTCTTTTTTTTTCATTAAAAGTAACAAAAACAGACTCTACTTACNTGAGCAACCGTTTTCAACAACCGTATACACATGTCCAACAACATCGCTTGCCAGCAGAATCCTCTGTTGGCGTTTAGCTGCCTTATTGTCCATTATTGGCGTTGCTCATGTCAGCAATCTTGCAAATGTTGTCAGTTAATTGGTTTTTTTGAGCACCATACACCCACACACCTCTAGGGTCACGTGAATTAACAGTCATCCCCATGGCCCCCTCCTTTCCCTCCCCTCCCCAGTGCCTTGCTCTGGCTTTGAACTCCACCAAATATTTGTTTTGATTTCAGTTCTGGTACTTAATGTCTCAGTTTTGCAAAACTTCCCCCTGTATGTTCTTCAGCTAGGACTCTGTGGCTCACCATCACCGAGGTTTTTTTTTTTTTTTGCATTTTTGACAGTTTTTAATCCCAGTGTTTGAGGTAGCCACATTCCATCTTCAGGGATGTTTTAACACGATGCCAGTGTGCATGTGTTTCTGTTTCTTTTTTTTTTTTGCTTTTTTTTTTTTTTTGTGTGTGTGTTGTCGTCGCACCAGCATATGATGGCCTATTGCTCTGTGTAGGATGGAGTGGGATCGACACAAATGCAAGTTTTTGTTTTCATGTCTCCTCCCCTCTCCACACACCCCCCCCCCCCCCCCCCCCTTTTTTTTTTTTTTTTTTTTTTTTTTTTTTTTTTTGATAATTGCATTCTTGAAACTTTTTTTTTAAGAGTGTCATCTGCAAAACCTGGATTGAGTCGAGGTCTGCGCCAACGTTTACTCCAAAGAGAAAATCTGGTTTTGCTGCCTCCAGCGAGGATTGAAGATGGAACCTTGGAAATCAAGAAGACAAAGCTTTACCCAGTATTAATGTGTACCTCTTTTTATGAAAGAAACTGCGAATGTGACCAGTTTTCTCTTGGCTTTAGCACAGGGAAAGCAGACGTTTTGTTTAGAGTATTCTTTTGGTCACACCATGGTGGGAAAAAAACGAGCCATCTTTTATTGTCAAATCTGTCGGGTTTTACAGGCTTCTCAAAGAGTTGCCTGGTCACAAGGAATTCAAAGAATTGTGTGGTCACAAAGAATTGTGTGGTCACAAGGAATTCAAAGAACTGTGTGGTCACAAAGAATTGTGTGGTCAATAGAATTGTATGGTCACAAGGAATTCAAAGAATTGTGTGGTCACAAGGAACTTTCCTTCATAGAGTCATTCCCTTCCAGATCGAAGCCAATGAATATTATTTCTAAAGCAAAGTGTTACTTACTTGTTCATGATCATTTGAAAAAAATACATTGTGTTGAAAACGGTTTGGTACTTAAGCCGATTCGACAGATTTGCCTGGGTAATCTGTTGTTTCACGGTTTGTGACTCGAGTTGTGTGTTTACCGTCCTTTACCAAAGAAATGTTTTTCTTAGCAAACCCACAGTGGTAGCTAAAATCCAGATTCAGCTTGTGTGTTGAGACAGCTGTTCCAACTAAGTTGACAAGGAAGTTTTTTTTTTTTTTTTTTTCCCTTTTGTATATAGTTTGTACTTTATGAATGAGCTGACATCAAAAGACAGGAGTGGCAGTTCTTTGCTTTTTAACTGTCGGTGATGAAGGAGCCTATGCCAAAACGTTGTTTTGTGTGAATCAGGATTACGCTTCACTTTTAATTGCCAGTGAGTTTTTCAGCCTTGTCTGTGCCTTATGACTGAGCTTATGTCAAAAGACTGATCTATTGTCAAAAGACAAAAGTGTCAGTTCTTTGCTTTTAAACTTCCAGTGTTTGAAGAGCCTAATCCAAAGGGTTCTGCGCTGTGTGAATCGGCGTTTTTTAACTGCCAGTGAATTTAGAGCCTTATCTTAAGCATTCTGCTGCCAGTGAATTTAGAGCCTTATCCTAAGCACTCTGCTTAGTGTGATTGGTAATGCTTTTCGTTTTATCAACCAGTGATTTGAGAGCCTCGGCCTATGCGTCCTGCATTGTGTGAGAGTTAGTGCTTCACGTTTTAACTGCCAGTGACTAAGAAACCTTATACCAAGCGTTCTACTTTTTGCATGTTTGTGAGGGGAAAATAAGAAGTGTATATATCCCAACTTTTAGCAGAAATGTGCATGTTTGTGTGTTGATGCTTCAAGAAAGAAACGTTGACACTTTCTTTTTAAATCCATGTTAATACATGATAGGTTTCTTGTGACTGAGAACAATTCTTATCCATGTTAATACACAATAGGGTGGTAGGCTTCACTTACTGGAAACAATTCTGTTGTTGCCTGTAACCTTGTGCTGGTGAGAGTCATGAACCAAGAAGAACCAGGTTGGTCATAGCCGGTCTATTCTGTGATGGACGTTGCTACTGAATAAGTTCGTGGTATGCTATTCTGTTCTGTTCAATAATGGACGTCACTACTGAACATGTTGGTCATCTTCCATTTTGTCCAGTGATGGACTCGCTGATGAACAAGTTGGCCATCTACCATTCATTGCCGCATGAATTTATCATCTGTCACTCGGTGCAGTGATGGACATCATAGCCAAACAAAGTTTGTCACGTACAATGCTGTACAATGCTTTTCAATGATAGACATTACTATGAATATATTGGTCATCGACTGGTCTGTTCAGTGATGCATCATTAAAGATCAAGAAGGTCATGTAGCATTCTGTTCAGTGATGGACATCACTGCTAAAGAAGCTGGTCATCTTAGATTCTGTTCATGGTCAGATGCGATTACATACGGTGATGGACATCACCGGTGAATGTGTGTTGGTCATCTGTCGTTGCATGGGACATCGCTGCAAAGTATGTTGGTCATCAGCCATTTTGTCCAGTGATGGATGTTACTGATGAATACACTAGTCAGCCATTTAATTCAATGATGGACACAGCCGAGCAAGTTGGTCATCAGCTATGTGGTTCAGTGATGGATAGATTGGTCATCACCATTTCATCTGCAGATGGAGACCACTGTTCAATCAGCTGCTCGCCTGACATCTATTCAATGGCGGTTATCACTGCTGAATAAGTGGGTCATCCACCATTTACTTCAGTGGTAGTATAAATTGCTGAATTAATTGGTTATCTGCTATTATAGTCACCGATGGCTGCCACAGTTTAATTGACTGGTCATATGTCATTCAGTTCAATGATGGATATCACTGCTGAATAAATTGGACACTACCATTCTGTTCAGTGATGACTTTACCGATGAATATGTTGGTCATCAGCCATTTCATTCAGAGGCAGGTATCGGTCACTGCTGAAAAAGTTATTTTGATCTGCCATTGTGGTCAGTGGTGGACATGGCACCTAGCGAAGGTGGACATTTCCAGGATGGATACCAGTGCCTGATTTTTACAGTCTCTGACTTTCAGTGTCATTGACGGTGTTACATGACATCACCTGGCAGGTTCTTTTTAACATTTTTTTTTTTTTTTGTACAGGTTGTAATGTTGACAGGTAAAATGAAGTGTCGATGAAACCTGTTCTTCAGTCTCAGAAGGGAATCCTGAAGTTTGCATAATGTTCACGTTAGGTAGGTTATCCACATTAAGCGTTGCACTTCCTTTCTGTCCATACTGAATTCAGACTTTTTCTGGTCCCGTTTTCCTCCTTTAATACATTGTGGCTGTTGCTCCGAATCAATGGTAGTGTTTGTATCACATCTTCATTTTGTAGATTGTGGTCTTTCTTAAAAGAGTTTTCGATTGTGGTTGTTTTTCCTTCGAGTTTTGACTCGTTGGTTTGCATTTGTAGATTGTGAGTTTTTTTTTTTTTTTTTTTACTCCTGCCATTTTTCTTCTCTCTGGTTCATATTTGTTTCTGCTATCACTGGTTCGTATTTGTAAATGGTGAAGTTTTTCCCAGATGGTGTGTATTCTCATTCCTCGACATGCATACAAGGGTTGGCGACATGGCCAGAGTCTAGCAAAGCGCAGATAATCCATTTAGTATGTAAAAAAAAAATACTTTTCTTTTTTTAAAACATGTCACCCTGTTGTTCGGGTTTCCTCACTACAAGTTTGTTAATCTTGTATTGTGATTGAGAAAACTTTCTTGTTTGGTGACTGAATTGTTTATCCACGCAGGGTCTTTGCCGTTTGTGATTTACAGCCAAACCCGGTTGAATTGCCAACGCACCAAATACAGCAGACCTTTACTATGCAATACAGATTTCCCGTTTAAAATCTGAGGGTTTTTTTCCAATTATTAAAAAAAAAGTGCGACTGTAGAAGGTCGATTTTAAACTCTGTGCTTTAAAATGAATTTTTCAGCCTTGTGTATATATGTAAATACACAGTGTGCGTTATGGGTGAGGTGGTGCAGTTTGTTAAAAACGACAGCTGGAACAACAAATACGCATGTTGTGCTGCGGATGGGAGTGGCGTGTACAGGTCTTCACATGTTGCAGGTCAGTATTACCCTGATGCTTTCTGGGGCAGGGCCGAGGTCCACTAGTCAGTGTTGAGTCATCGGTAGTTGTTTGTTCTTGTCAAGCTGGCTCTGTTTCGATCCCTTTTGTGTGCTCCCAGATTGACGTTACTGCCATGCTGCTCATTTCCATGACCACGTCAGCCATACACTTTCAGCCTTCTTGTCACAGAACTGGAAGCTATGCATTAACACGCCACTCTGAGGTCACATTGCAGTGCTGTTGTGTCGCTTTAGCAATGTTGCCGTCATCAAGGTGGATTTAGGGCAAGCTGTTAGATTCACAGCGAGAGAAACTTTGTTGTCCATCATTCCCTGGAAAGAAAAATTGGGAGGGAGAGTGTGGAGATGTTCATTCCCGAGGGGGAAAAAAATCTGAAGTGATGTCTGGCAGCAATGGGAACTGGGGGTGTCCACATCATTCCTGTCGATTCCATGCAGAGGCTGAAAAAGTTTTATCTGAAGAAAACTTTGGGATGTTCAAGGTAAATCAGCATTCCATGGATCTGAAAAAAAAAAAAAAAAGAAGATAAAAACAAAAAAAAATCCTTTCCATATGATGAACAAATCCTCTCCATAAAGGCTGACGGAAATGGGTGGAAGGTGGAGAGAATGTTTTATACGAGTTATCATTCCAAAGAATCCTAAATGGAAAAAGAATGACAAAAAAACATGGTTTGGGCATTACCGTTAATTCTTTTTGAAAGTTATAAATGTTCTGAAAACAAAACTGAAGGCAGGGTTGGAGGGTTTTAAGATTAGTCTGAACTCAAAAAGTTTTTTTTTTTTTTTTTTTTTCGCGAAGTATTATAAATGTTCTGAAAACAAAACTGAAGGCAGGGTTGGAGGGTTTTTTAAGATTAGTTTGAACTCAAGAAGTCTTTTTTTTTTTTTTTCTCCAAAATATTGTTGCGTGGAGAACAGCCTGTATTCCTAAATTTGAGAGGGCAAGGGAAAGAAAGAAGGGCTTCTCAGAATTTTTGCGAAATAGGAGAATTGGATAACAAAGGCAGCCCCCCCCCCCCCCCCAGTTTTTGTTTGTTTTGTTTGGGTTTGTTTATTTTTGTGTGTGTGTTTGTTTGGGTTTATTTTGTTTATTTTGTTTTTTGATACTCTTTGAAATGGTTCTTTGCTGTTCAATCTCTAACGCCAGTATGGTGTGGGGTTGATTTATGTGGAGATATGGATGCCTGAAGTTGAAAATCAGTGTGGATATGTACAAGTACAATGAAGTAAAGTGTTGGAAAAAAGATGCCCTTGACTGTTCTGCTTTGTTTTTCTTGTAGGGCATTATCGTTGTCTGTCAGTGTTGTTTCTACTTGCTTGCTTTATCATTGATTCTTTTGATGTATTCATTTATGTTTATATCTGAATATGTGAGTGGGTACAGAAATGCTTTACGATTGTCTCTCCAGTTTTTAAATTATTTTTTCTATTTTTATTCATTTTTCTTTAATTTCATGTTATTCGTTTTTTTTCTTCTTTCCTGTCCAGAGCCCAGTTTTTCAAAGGTTGTCTACATGGTTAGAACTGAGAAGGAACAGTGAAGTATTTGGGTTAAATTACATTTTATAATGTAGTGGTATTCTCATGAGAATGGGAAAAATCTGTCTGCAAACCCATGCTGAGATTGCATGAACATTTTTCACCAACATGTATCACCAAACTTTGATTTCAACTGTCTGTTGTTATTTTCACAGATTCACCGACCAGTAATTTATAACGCTCACAATCGTTATGTGTTGGTACTTACTACAGATATGATTTTTACCAAACTCAGTAAAACAGAAGACCCCCACCCCCCCTTCTAAACACACACACACACATTTACGGTACTCGTCCACCTTACGCAATAAGCACTGTATGGTACCTGATCAACAAGTAACCGGTTTGGTGGACCATTTGGTCACATTCATATTTGACTAGTCACTTACAGTGGCGTGAATGTCTCGGTGTCACAAAAGGACAAGACCACATGAAAGCGACGAAACAGAAGTACAGAAACATTAAATGACTTACAATCAAGAGCCTGGCCTGAAACACTGATGAACAAACATGCACGAGTACGTTAATCACAACCGTTTTGTATATAAGGCAACATCGTATCAGTGCACTCAACATAACGATTTTCTTATGCAAAAGTCTTTATAGCTATAACTAGCTTGTTATACAATGCTAATAAAGATTGTCTCTTGATCCTTTTTCTAAGAGTTTGTAAACAATCGGAGAGACAAATTTCCTGAAGAAGATTATCATATATTGAAAGCCTCCATGATTTGCTTGGTTTGTAATATTTCTTTTTCTAGAGAATGGGACACGGAAATGAGAATGCCATATTTGTGGAGTTCATGGGCAGTATAGGCCGAAAAGCTCAACAGTCCATTTGCTTTACCTACACCAGTAGTTGGTTCCTGGCCTTCTGCCAGTCCTCCCACAGAGAGAGAGAGAGAGAGATAGAAAGATTTACTGACTGACAGACAGAATGGTTGTGTGTCTGCAGGTGCTTTCACGATTACCTTAGTTTCGTGCTTTGAAGACGAAGGAAGTGTGAACTAATGCAGAAACTACGTACTTGGCTGGTACACCAGTCCTACCTTTCATTGAGTAGCTCGTTATAAAACCAAGAGGAGCAAACCAGCAGTTACTAAGTTTAGTGGAAAGGTGCGAGTCAGTGAACTAGATATTAGTTTCATGCTTGTGTTTAGTGTTATTACACTCCATGAGGCCCCTTCAGGGTTGTCATTCGTTATGGAAAAAGTAGTCTCAGGAAAATGCATCAACACACAACAACTCTCTCTCTGTCTCATATCACGCACACACACACACACACACACACACACACCACACACACACACACACGCACATTCAGCAAGATACACATATACAATAAATTCCCAACTTTACCAGCCGCCGTGGTGAAGAGGTCAGCACTGTAGACTCCTGGCTGTGAGGTCGTGGGTTTGATTCCCATCAGAGTCATGTGGGATTTTTCTGCCCTGACCAGCTCCCACCCAGAGCTGAGTTTGCTTTGGGCTCAGTCGGGAAGACTGGGACCACACACTCGAGTTTCATCCAGTTAATAGCTGCGTCTCTGAGAGTGTTGCTCAAATTTCCTGAAGAACACTGCAGGTGACTGTATCTCTCGGGCCTGGTTGATGCCGGGGATATATTATGAAAGTGAGCATAGAGTACAACCTTGAAATGTAGTCTCAGACCAGAAAGGAAATCCATAGCATCATCTTCATCATCCTCATCAATCAGCATTAAAAAAAAAAAAAAAAAAGTATCCAATTCGGGGGCCTCTTATGCCCTGCTCTCTTGGTGACTTCAGTTTCGATGTCCTCTCTCCACGTTTGTGGCCTTGGTTTGATTCAGTCGAGGTCATCTGGCAAGTCCATGGGGGTGTGTCGTTGGACGGATGTGGTGGCACCCTCCTGAGCGAGAGCTCACTCACACCGGCTCTGCGACTTAGCAACTGTTGTTGTCTGTAGGGGGCTTAGTGGTGGTGTCCTGCGCGTATGTTGGACATGCAGAACAGCGCCACTAAACACCACCGAAGTGACTCGGCCGCAGTGCAGTGTCTCCTCTGGTGGGTTGCCTCCAGACGACCTGACATTGACTGCTCCCTGTGGACTGCTGGTGCTGGGCTGCGGCAGGCTGGACTGGGCCCCAATATTCAAGCTACGAAACGCATAAAATTGCCCTGATATTCAAGCAAACATGGAACTACAATAAAAGCGAGAAAATTTCCCCCTCCTACCCCCCCCCCCCCCCCCCCCCCCCCCCCCCCCCCTCCTAACTGTCATATGGACGTACATACACTTTTCACGTAACACCACCGTCCATCAACCTTCCACTCCACAACTTGTACCACACCTCCCTTCCATCATACACATGCAAGAAGAATGAAATACAGCAACACTATACAGCCAAAGATTGCTGGCTTCATACAAACACAAAATAGATCCACACACACACACCACGCCCGCTCGAAACCAGGATGGAAAGAACACGACTCAATAGTTCATAAGTCGAACAGCCGCAAGACTAGCGCGGGAGCCGCTGTCAATCTCGCCCACATCGCATTACCTGAATGGAGTCTCTGGTCTGTTTAGGACCCGTGTTGCTCCTGTCTGCAAGTAAGGTTGTCTTCTGTCGCTCTCAACTGCCGGGACCTTAGTTTTCTGCAGTACTGCCTAATAGCGCGAGGAACTCCCTATGTCTGACAGACAGTCATCAGGTCAGCGTGTTCACCGCATCACTGCCAAGACGTCTCCCGTCTTCTGTGCAGTGCCACACAGGATCTGTGCTGAATTCACTTCTTCAGTTTCCAACTTTCTTTATTCATCAAAGGCAGTTTCAGAGCTGCACACCATTTACAATGGTCAATGATCATTTACTTATATAGACGGTTCTGAATCATATTCTGTGATGCTGGTTGATCACAAAGCTGCCCTTGCGGCAATCAAACATGAAGAAGAATGTTGGGCAGCTGGTGGGGGGGAGGGGGGCACTGAGGGAGATCAAAGTCATCTTTCAGGAGTAAACAGTCCCTTGTTCACTGGATCACGGTTGTAGTCAGGATCCCCGGATAGTTGACAAGTTCGTAGGGTTCAGTTTACATTAAATATTTCGAAATCAATTTCATTCGGTAAGGATAATGTTGCTGATAGCCCAGCCGACCGCAAAGGGCCATGGCAGGGCTGTCGCCGTGTTGAAGTGAACTCACAAGTCAAAAAACAACAAAACGAACAAACAAACAAACAAAAAACTACACCCCAACCGACTCAAGCACACAACCCTTTAAAATACACCAATTAGATCAGTTGAAAAAATGTTGATCTCTTTCAGAAATTTAAAGATCACATCAGGTGGAACATCTCTGAACAAAATTTTCATGGAGTCTGCTGTAAGTAACAAGTGTGCCTCACATCATGGATGTCCCAACACTCCACAATTTGATTCACTGTCATTGGTACAGGACATAGTGATTCTCACCCTTTAAAAGATAAGTACGGGTGTACAAGGAGTGGCCTGTACGCAAACGGCACAAGACTGTTTCTTCTTTACGGCCGCCGCTGGAACATGGTAAAGCTCCTTCAGGTTTGGACGGATTTTGAATAGTTTGTTATCCGTCTGCGAGTTCCATTCCTCTTGAATCAAGTTTATTGACTGAACCCATGAAAAAGAGCAACACAAAGAAATATAAACACAACCTACTAACTTGAACGACATCACGGTATAAACAGAAATCAACACCTCGTTTCTCCACTGATAAACCCCAGGCATGTTATTCGTCCATTTACATTATGATGCAATGAAAAGAAATTAATTTTTGTCACTGCTGTAGTGAAAGTGCTCGTTTACATATCCCTGTTATTTCTTTATTTGTTTTCCAAGTTGTGGCATGAAAGCTACTTTTTGCTTAATTCAATGGGACCTAATTTCTATACAGTGCATGTTTTTTTTTTTTTCAATTTTTGTATGTGGTCTTTACTTATTCACTTATTCACATAAGGAAATGTTGGACCACAGACTTAGTTTTGTTCATTTTGCATGTATAATGACGTATTCAGCAAACAGAAGAATGTGATCTTGGAACATTACCTATTTGCATATTTATCATCATAACCAAGTAGAACAAGTTCAACATTGAAATACAGTCACAGCACTGGTGAAAAAACAACAACAAAACACTTGTCAATAAATTCTTCCAAAAACACAATTTCAAACAAAAAAAAAAAAAACCCACAAATAACGCTGTATTGAATCCTTTCCGTCGCTGTAGACATCATATGGATCAACACTGGTGATTTGCCATTTTTTTTTTTTTCTTCTTCAAAATTTGATGGTCACAAATATATATCTAAAATATTCTTATTTGGAACAATTGTAACTTGACTGTCTGTTCCGCAGTCAAATGCTCCAACATTTGAACACTGGCCTTTCTTGATGCCAGTCGCTTATCGTATGAAATTCCATTGATAGACAATACACAAATCAACTTTTTTTAAAGTTATGCAACGCTTACATACAATGTAAACATTCTTGTAAATGCATTAAATTCAATTCATTCCATGTTGTTTACAGCTCCGCTCACCACAATGGGTCTTATCAGAGATCAGTGGTCGTTCATCTAAATTAATTCCTTACTGTGTTAAAAGAACGCACACGCACTCACACACACTTTTTTTAAAGGCAAAATCATTTCAAAAACAGAAAAAAAAAACTTTCTTTCATAAGTTTTAGATCATGATGAAAAAAAAAAATACTTGCCTCTTTCAGGAACCCCAAATCACATCCGGTGGAAAACCTGTTGACAAGATTTTCACGGAGTCTGCCGTGAAGCATCAATGTCTGACATCATGCACGTCCCAAAACTCCATATGAATACGTTTCATTGTGTGATGCACATCAACGAAATGTGTTCGTGAGCTTCCTCGTCTGTTGACTTTGACACAAAACTGTTTATTCTTTAAGGCCACCGGTCGCACATGGTAAAAACTCCCGAAGGTTTGGACGGATTTCAACATCTTGAACATCTGTCTTCTTGAACATGTTAAAAAAAAAAAACATTCCAATTATTCCAACGCAAAATGGGAAGCTTTTACATCATCTGTGTGTTGGGCTAGGTACACTTACCATGTGAAACACTTCCATGCTTCGACAGTTTGCAAGCTTCGTTCAGCCCATACTGGCAATTAATGTCCCTACTGGCACTGGTGCTACGATTCATCAGCGACTAACCAGCCTTCGGGTGCTTTGTAGAGACATTGTAGTGAATCCCTTACTACTGAGGTATGCATCGGAAAGAAGAGGCTGACAGCATGTGAAGTTGGGCTCAGAGGACGAACAGGCAGAAAACAAGCATCAACCTCACAGAGATGCACACCGTCATTATACCTCTGCAGAAGACACCACAGCCACCAGGCCGGTAGCATTAATGGAACAGGTCTTGTTCTGCATGCGGGGCAGGGTGCAACTGTTTGAACAACCACATGCACAGACGTTTCCCCCCTTTGACCTTCCGTCTTTGCTGCAGCAGAGAGGCTGTCAAGACACAGAGCGCATTCTCACGAACACTTAGCTCTCCCAAGAGTAGAGAACAGAAAACATGGCTGATGACTGCCAGTCTACAGGAGAAACTGCTTAGGTCTGCAAAAGCCCCAAGAGGGACCATCTACATAATCTTGGGGACTACTGTCCAGTTGGGACGAAGTTACTTCAGCAGACATGTAAGAAGATGTCCCATAGACTGTCTTACACTTCCGGTCGACAGCTCACAAGTACTTCTGTTTCCTTCCATTCTATTGCCCACTAAAGTAACCCCCCCCTCCCCACCCAGTGTGGGACCACAACAAAAACAGCTGGCCAGAACATTCACAAAATTGACATAGACATGGTACACAAACAGGCTGTACATGTCAAAACTCCATATTTTTCGCTTCATATGCGAGACTAAGTCAAACTTTTGGAAGATCGTGAGGAAGAGGAGGCGGGCTGGTGCCCCAATAGTTCTCCCGCGGCAGACTAGAGAAGCAGAGTTTCGTGCAGACCTTTGAAGACCATGACTGGATGTTGGCTATAGAAGCAGGACCATAACTGGATGTTGGCTATAAAAGCACAGGACCATGACTGGATGTTGGCTTTAGAAGCAAGACCATGGTTGGATGTTGGCGAAAGAAGCAAGACCATGATTGGATGTTGGCAAAAGAAGCAAGACCATGAACGGATGTTGGCTATAGGAGCAAGACCATGAACGGATGTGTTGGCTATAGGAGCAAGGCCATGATTGGATGTTGGTGAAAAAAGCAAGACCATGATTGGATGTTGGCTTTAGAAGCAAGACTGTGGCTTTAGAAGCAAGACCATGGTTGGATGTTGGCGATTGAAGCAAGACCATGGTTGGATGTTGGCGACTGAAGCAAGACCATGGTTGGATGTTGGCGACTGTGGTTGGATGTTGCGACTGAAGCAAGACCATGGTTGGATGTTGGATATAGAAGCAAGACCATGGTTGGATGTTGGATATATAGAAGCAAGACCATGGTTGGGTGTTGGCTATAGAAGCAAGACCATGGTTGGGTGTTGGATATAGAAGCAAGACCATGGTTGGGTGTTGGCTATAGAAGCAAGACCATGGTTGGGTGTTGGATATAGAAGCAAGACCATGGTTGGGTGTTGGCGAAAGAAGCGAAAGAAGCAAGACCGATTGAATGTTGGCTAAAAAAGCAAGACCATGAATGGATGTTGGCGACAGAAGCAAGACCATGTTTCGATGTTGGCTATAGAAGCAAGATCATGGTTGAATGTTGGCTATAGAGGCAAGACCATGGTTGGATGTTGGCTATAGAAGCAAGACCATGGTTGGATGTTGGCTATAGAAGCAAGACCATGGTTGGATGTTGGCTATAGAAGCAACACCATGGGTGAAAGTTGGCGACAGAAGCAAGACCAGGACTGGATGTTGACTAGACTATCAAGCACAGTATGCCGGGGCGTCATCACAAAGCACCTGAACGACTGATTCGGGATGAGATTGGTAATAAAACCCAGTGGGGGCAGAGCTAGACCAAGCTATGTGTTGCACGCTAGTGTCTTGAAACCATGGGTTAGCCAGTCGTCCAGTTTGGCTGACAAACAAATGGAGTCGATCCCGGCTTTGGACGCCATCTTTCAAAACACCCTTGTGAAGAGGAAGGGGACCAGAGACAGACAGAATAGAAGGCCCACAAGAAAAAAAAAGTACATGTCCTGTCTCCTCGTGAACCCGAGATAGCTCTGATGCGCTGGATGGATCGAGATCTGGAAGCAGCCATCCATGAAGTTGATGGAGAACGTCCATGGGAGGCAACTTGAAGACGAACTTTTCCAGAAGCTTTTTAAGGGGGGAGAGATCCACCCTGGATCTAAACCCAGGGACATCTTCGGGACGATGAAGAGCCTGCTGTGATACCAGGTCCCGAGTTCATGACTCTGCAAATTGCGTCCTTGTACAGGAGCCGCAAAACTTCCAACTAAAGAGCGCTTCCCTGTTTGAGAGTTCCTGGGCACGAAGGGAAGGGTAGCGCACCTGATCGAGGAGGAGGGGGTGGGGTGGGGGAGGGTGTGTGTCTCCATGACAGGCTAGAAGATACTCACGTTTTTAGCAACCAGACAACTGGCTCGTTGAGTCCCAACTCACGCCGATGACTCGCACGGCAGGAGGGTCTGCCCGTCTGAAGGGGGTGATCGAGTGGAGGTGCTGGACATGGGAACCATCACAGAACAGGCTGTGTCATGGAGGAGGCTGACAATGGTAGGCCTGTTTAGAAAGAGTGAGGTGGCATAGGTGTGATGCACACCTGGCCCTGCGACAGAAACTTCGTAGGAGGGCAGCACCCTGCTGATACGGCTGAGCACTCTCGGGGCCTTACTATGAAGGCTCTAAGGATAATCACAATGCAAAACTTTTCGCTGAAATCACACAGACTGCCCAGCCACTTTGACACACGGTCCAAACCCGTTCAGGCCAAAGACATTTTCCGGTCAAAGTTGTCGCCCTTTGCAGTCTTGATGGACACAAGGTATATGCTTGTATTTTCTGACGTTAATGAAGTTGTAACAAAATCAATCGGTGGACTGTACATCCCCTGCACTGCTTCTATACCAGACGAGCATCGCTCAAGGTATAGTAACATATTTGCTTCAAACTATCACAGTTCTGTTTTCTGCTACCTTTCGTTCGTCACGTGCGTTACGTGAAAAAAAACAACAAAAAAAAAAAACCTTGTCTGAAAACTAGGCACAGCGGATTATGACATCTTGGCTCAACTTTTGTTTTAACACGTTTTTCTCCTTTGAATTGCTATGAATTCATATTGCTCATTATTTTGACCTTGTAAACCCAGGAGGTTCTGCGCAGTCTGAATTTGACTTTCAGCACTTAAACTGAACTTGCAGCGACCAGCCAGTGAGGAGCATGAACTTCGAGTAGAGTGACTAAACGAGAACGTAACTATTTATGGGTGCACGAAATGAAACTAGCATAAAGACTTACTTCCAGCCCCTAAGGACAAAATTTATCAAAAGTTCATCACAGATGGGACGAATTTCAAAAGGCAAGATAGCTGAAGGGGGATTGGGTTCCTAAAAAAAAAACTCTCTCTTTGGATCTCATTTCTGCTTAATAGAGTCAAACATCAAACAAGCACCGACACCATTTTTTAACAAAGTTGCAATGTAAAAAGGCCTTATGACAAGTGGCAGTTTTCTTCAAGCCCTTGCTTCCATTACCACTACAACTGTACATTATGTCGAGCGACGCAATTCACCGAATTCTGCGAACATTGCAATCAGTATTAATTTCCCCTCTGCACGCCAGGAAACCGTTTGTGCGAGTAGTTCACGCTCTTCGGAATTTGGCGTTGACATAGTGAACCTCGTAGCACGAGGATCTCTTGATAGGAATTCCCACCGCATTGCGAGCGCAACTGGGGTTCTTGGTGATGTAGAATTTTTGGAAGCCTTCTCTCTCCAGGTCGCCGATGATTTTGAGGCGAGAGCGCAGAGTGGCAGCGTTGTCATTCGTTTTGGTGGTACTCCACTAGGAATTGTCGGACGTTGTGGAGTTGTTTCTCTTTGAGCATAGTGGTCAGGGAAGGCCACTCTGATGCCTCGACATCCATTTTAAGAACGTCGATGACCGTCTGGAACAGCAATGGTGGTCATTTGTATTATTACTGGCGTTATTCATTTTTCCCATTTATCCTTTCTTCTCCCGTCGTGGAGTCTGAAAGGATGGTTAAAAGGCTATTGCATATAAAAAGAGACAAGTTTGTTTTCGTTGAATATAATCCATGCCTCTGAAAATTAAAAACAACGAAAAAAAAAAAAATTAGAAAAAAACACAAAAAACCCCGAAGTTCCAAGGGAAAAAATACAACATAAAAGAGCACGCGCGCTCGTGCGCGCGCCCGCGCGCACACACACACACACACACACACACACACACACACAGAGGTTGGATTCCGTGTTTGCACACTTTCATAATGTTTCCATGCATAACAGCACGTTTAACGTTTGAATCATCGTGACAGATCCCAAACAGAAGTCAGTGGGAATGCATCATCTCGGTGACTGTTACATTTATTTCAACATTTTAAATTATTATTAAACCCCATTTCAAAACATTGATAGTTTTCTGCATGCACCTTAGTGTCATCATTCGTAAAACATGATTTCATTCCCTCCATTATCCCGTTTGTGTCATCATCATTATCATCATCATCATCATCATCACACACACACACACACACACACACACACACACACACACACACACACGCTCGCGCGCACACAGACTCGGAGCGTCATCATTATGAATACATTTTATTCCCTCCGTTGTGATCATTATTTGTTTGTGTCATCATTCCACACGCACACACACACACGCGCGTGCGCGCATACACGCACGCAGAGTGTCATCATTATCGATACATTTTATTCCCTCCATTGTGATAATAATTTCTGTGTAATATCACACACACACACACACACACACGCACGCACGCGCATACACAGGCAGACAGACAGATTCACACACACACACACACACACACACACACACACACACAGAGTGTCATCATTATCAACACATTTTATTCCCTCCATTATGATCATTATTCGTGTATATAATAAACACACACACAACTACGCGCGTGTGCGCTCATATAGCAGTGCACCACTGTAAACAGATTTCATTTCTTCCATTAAGCAAGTTCTAAATGTAATTAATAGCGAACCGCCAGGAAAACGTTGACAAACGAATCACAAGACAAAACACTTCCATCAGATCATTATTTCCTGTTTGTGTATTCATTAATATGTGTAACACACACACACACACACACACACACACACACACACCACACACGCGCGCTTGCACGCACATGCACACATAGTGTCATGATTATCAATATATTATTTCATTCCCTCCATTATGATCATTATTACTGTTTGTGTGATCATCACAATTCACATATCCCAACACAACCCTCCAACACACGCGTGCGCGCGCGCACACGCTCAGCATCATCATTATCAATACCTCTTATTCCTCCCATTATGATCATCATTACTGTTTGTAAGTTCGTCACAGACCCCTACACACCCCTCCACCAACATGAACGCGCACGCGCGCACACCCAGCATCAAGGTGGGGGAGAACGCGAGGCTCTTACTGTCTTCTTCTTGTGTTTAGGCAGCCAACATCTACAGTCAGACGAGTCAGCTGCACTATCAGGGTTTAACGCAATCCTTCAAAGAAATGACAAGGACAAGAAGTATGGGAAGTGTCCACACACTCCTAACAAAACACCACCAAACCAATGCTGAAAAACCGGGCAACAAACGGGCGAGGACAGCCAAGATCTGACAACAGCGTGTCGAAAAAGCTTCGGAAGTAGAGGGACCAAATTATTAGCCAAAATGATGCAAGCTGTCGAATCGATGCGCGATGCTCGATGGAGTCTTCTAACCTGGGCATTTTGTCACAGCTGAAACAAATGGCCGAAGTAATTTCGTCGCTGTCTGCGAGAATTTCAGCACTTGAAAAGACTGTTCGGGCGCAAAAGACAGCATGCAAAAAAAAAGTAGCTGCAACTCAAGATTTTGATCCAATCGGCTCAAAAAAAGTTAGTGACGCCCAAACACAAATTGACCTTAAAAAAAAAAAAAAAAAAAAAAAAAAAAAAAAACCTTCAATTTATATGCCGATGCAGTAAAACACAATCCGGCAAGTTGGAATCATAAGAATTACGAAAAAAAAATCAAGAAAATGTAATAAATAAAGCGAAATCTAGTACAGAACAAAAACAAAACAAAATGCATGCATGACGTCAAAGACAGGCATGCCATCAATGAAGTCAATGACGTATGCCCTTCCAAAGCTCCTCGTGTTCTACTTAAGGTAAGGTAAGGTAATGTTGCTTATAGCCCAGCCGACCGCAAAGGCCCATATCAGGGCTGTCACCACGTCAAAATCAACTCACAAGTCATTTAAAAAAAAAAAAATTCACTTCTTTACGACTCTGTCTTGAATAAAACAGACGACAGTCGGCTAGGACAGTCATATGGGTTACAGCTTGCCCACCGCGAAGTGTTCACAATCAATGACTGTAAAGCAGCAATGGAAGAAGCACAGAAACAACTCCATCCTGAACCAGACTGCGTTGCTCTGCATGCGGGACTAAACGCCATCAAATCAAAGGAACCATCAAGACATCGGCACAAACCCATACACATGTGGGCAGAACATCAACCAGCAGTTCCCGAAGGCAAACACAGCGCTGAGCCAAGTGGCGCCTGTCAGAAATAAAGACCTACAACATCAAGCGTGAACCGTTGAACGCCTTTGCAAAGTCGAAGCGCTTCTCAGAAGATGACGTCACTTTCATCAGCCATGACAACCTGCGGGCCAGTGACTACAGGCTCCTCCCTCAGTCGGGACGACATCCACCCCACCTCAAGAGGAGCGTGCGTTCTTGCCAGAACCTAGGGCAACACCTCCATCGACTGTTTTTGGAAAGGCCTAGGAGGAGCTCATCCCGTCATCATCACCAAAGGGACTATGGTGTTTATCCTTCAGCGTTTCCCCCCGCCATGATTCTACTGACATTACAGTGGACATCCCTGCAAAGCAGTCCTTCATTTCATCTTCAGCTGTTACAATAAGCTCGTGTTTAATTGTGCTGATCGTTACTTTAACTTGTGTTATGACTCGTTAATAATCAAACTGTTCTTTCACACCGTAAGATGAAGAAAGGTAAGGTATTGACATTCTACAACGGAACGCTCGTTCCGTTGCCAGAAACGTTACTTACTTTGTTCTGTACCTGGTCCAAAACAGCTAAGAAATGTTACTTCTTCAGTCTTTGAACGTCAACAACCCAACTGCTTTACCAAAAATATCAGGTTTTTAATATTCCCCCCCCCCCCCCCCCCCCCCCCAGTTTATGAAGAGACGGATCCTCCTGACCGCGTTCACACCGCTGTTTATGTCCTTAAAGGACTGGACCACTGCCAAAGCACTTCACTTCACCTGCCCCTCTGGACACTGACTCTGTACCATCATGCGTGGTCATTGTCAGATTTTCCACATGTTTTGTTCTAAAGATCGCTTCTATATACTTACCTAAAAGTCCAGATGCCATGAACACTAACTGGCTGAAAAACTTTCAAGACCAGCAAGACAAATGGGTGATGATGGGGGAGGGGGCGGGGGGTGGGGGGGGGGGTGGGGGGGGGATTTTTAATGCGCATGCTCCATTTTGGGATAAGAACTGCACACTCATCACAAGCAACAGATTCACTGAAAACATTGCAGACTCAAATTTGTATTTGTTAAATGATGGAAATGTAACTCACATCCCTGATACAACAACTCACAGACCCTCAGCTGTAGATCTGACTTTCGTATCTCCTCCACTCGAAACAAACTGCTCATGGAATCCAGTAGATGACTTGCTAGGATCTGACCACACTCCTATTTAAAGTATCTATCAACAAAGAGATGGAACAAGGCGAAGCAAAAGCTGATACACTACTAAAATATTATCATAAATATGCAGATTGCTCAGCGTTTAAAGCCTTTCTTCAAATTGTGATCATAGATATTACAACCACAGTCAGCATAGACGATCTTTACCATTTATTTCATTCTTCCCTTTCAGCAGCTGCAGATCATTCTATTCCAAGAATACATATATCTAAACGAAGCACGAAGGAAATGCATGGTGGAATGATGACTGCAAGCGTGCTGTTAATGAAAGAAAGAAAAATATAAGATGTATATCAGGGACAAAGGATCAAACCAAAAAAAGTAGAAAACAGAGATAAATGAAAATGGCAAGTAAGCATAGTGACAAAATAATCCCAAGATGCAAAGCAGCACTACGGGTCCACATTTTGCAAAACTGAAATAAAAGAACAACATGGATATAGGAAAAATTTGCCAGGAGATAAAAGTATGAAAAATGGCATTAAGTTACCAAGATATCCAATGAAACAAAATGAAAATTCCAAGTGCCCAACAAAAAGCTGAAGACTTCGCTGACATGTTTGCTAATGTCAGCTGTGGAATTGGTTTTTCAAAGATCTGTAATGAGACCAAGAAGAGTGAGACCTACAAAGATCCTAATCCTGTAAACACACACACACACACAACAAACACACACACACTATATTTATGCCGCTTCAGGAACTCAAAGTTGCGATAAATTCCATCCGAAACAAAAAAAAAAACGTCGGTGCGACTGGACGCAATTTCGAACAAGACGCTAAAAAATCTGCCAGAACATGTTATCAATTTCGTTTATGAAATATTTCAAAAATGCTGGTGTGATGGTGATATGCCAAAACTTTGGAAAGAATCGATTGTGGTTTCCATTCACAAACATGGCTAAAGCTGCGCTGACAAAAAAAAAAAAAAAAAAAAAAAAAAGAAGAGAGAGAGAGAGAGAGAGAGAGAGAGAGAGAGAGAGAGCTACAGCACTGACATCCCATGTGTGTGCAAACTTTTGGAAAGAATCGTTTTGAACAGACTTATACACTTTTGTGAGAAGAACCAAACAATACCCATAAATCAGGATGGATTCAGAAAGAGAAGATCGACGACAGTTACTCTTAGTGAAACTTACAACAAACATAAAGAAGCAATTTGCTAGACGTAAATGTATAATAATGGCGACATTTTGTTTTTTTGACATAAATAAGGCTTATGATCAAGTCCGGCATTCTCGGCTCTTTACTTAAATTAAAAAAACATCGGTCTGTCCGGTCATATTCATGATCGTGTCAAATGTTTTCTATAGAATCGAAAAATGCAAACTAGAATAGGAAACGTCTTCAACAAAAAGAACTCTTACCGTGGGTATCCCTAAAGGATCAATAATTGCTCTTGTCCTATTTTCATTATAATGCATGATCTACGCAGTAAAATGTCTAAAAAGTTTATCTTAGTTCAATATGCTGACAATATATGCATGTGGATGGAAGTAACTCTAAAAAAGAAAACTCCATTACGTACTACAGACCGTAGCAAAAAAAAAAAGTGTACCCAAAAACACAGCACGACATTATGCCAGAGTATCTGACAAAGACTGGACCAAGTTTGTCTACAGATAAAAAAAAAAAAAACAAATCTTGTTTTATTCAATAGTGGCTCGAATTCCGACAAAATGCCTGTTTTCAAAATGAATGGTGTAGTTCTTAATTGTGCTTCACAAATCAAGTTTTTTGGGGGGCGTTTACCTCATATCAAAAAATGTCCTGGAATCCACATGTAGATTATTTGCTGACAAAAGCAAGGTAAAACTTCAAATTTTCTCAAAATTGTGAGTACACACAATGAGGACAAGACATGTCCACTCCACTTTATCTATGTAATCTCTAATAAGATCAAAACTGACACACGTGCAAGAAGTGGTTTTATAGTGTACCAAAATATTTATTAAAAAAAACTTCAAAGTGTACACTGCAAAGCGTTCAAACTTGCAATGGGTCTTCCCACCCATGCACCTTGTCTTCGAAAATTATAAATGAAGCTCAAATTTTACCCTTAGATGATCCGAGGGAAGTGGCTGCCACCAAATTTATGATAAGAAGCATTCCTGTTGAGAAAGATGTGTAAAATGAGAATAAAATGATGAGATCGGATATCGACTTTCCTACACGTGCAAAAACAATATCCTCTCAGATTACTTTGGCAACGTACACTTCTGAGCTTAGGGCAAGCCACGGGCATTACTGCTGACGAAAAGTCTATACCTGCTAGGCCGTCCTAAAAAAGATTTTAAAAGAACAATATAAATATAGTAGCAAGCAATGGTAAAAATCAAATCGAAGAAAAGTATCCAAATCACAAAAAAAGTATACACAGACAGGCCATTAATCCAGAAAAATGCGGGCTCTGCTTTGACAACTTTGACAACTGATTTACAAGCAGAGAAATGTTTTTTTTTACTGGGGAAAATAAATCAGTTTTACTGTGCACCTTACTGCAATATTAATGGCGTTAATTTATCTTCTAAATTTCCGACGATCTATATTTCAAAAACCGTTTTGTCTTGATTCAACGTCTGTGCTTCAAGCACTGAAATCACTAAAATTGCAGAAAAGATGAGAAATGATAATTGAAATTAGCAGTTTAGTTCATGCTCTCTCTCAACAAGGCACTGCAATTACTTTCTGCTGGATACCGTCACATTGTGCGTTTTATTATAACGATGAAGTAGACAGAGCTCAAAACAAGGTGCCAAGTGTAGTTCGGAGTCTCTCAAGATAAAATTTCCACTTTCGGTTCAAGAACAATATAGTATAGTGGAATCATTTGCTTGAAACCATTTCCAAAATTCTTTTAAAAGTCTCACAATAAGCCTATTTACACAGATTTTAGTATCGCAAACATTAAAACATACTCCCACATCAGCAGAAAGTTTTCGTCCCTTCTGCACAGGCGGAAAATCGATGCTTTTACAACAAAATTCAGTAAAAATGCCTCATGTGTTTGTGGACAGAATATAACAGCTGGTTATAATTATTCTCTCATGTGCCGCTATCAAACAATTTATACCCATGCTTTCTACATATACTATGAAAAATATTTTTCGATCACCGGTATTAAGCTATGAATTCTTTTTTTCTTTATCAAAGAGTCCAATAAGTAACTACTTATAGCTTCTCACAGTTATCATCTCATACTTACGAGGTTACTTTTAAGTGAGTCAATCATATGGCTATGGCTAAATCTACATAAAATATACGAAAGGACCATCTTCATCCGTCCCATATCTCACACTTTTCTCTTCCACATCAAAACCATTTGTAGTTTTCCTAGTTTCATCATTTGGGTTTTATTTGTTTGTTTTTGGACTGGTGGGGTGGTGCCTTTTTTCCGTCTATGATCACCCAGAGTGGATAGACGTTAAATTTGAAACTAACACACACAGCATCATGATTATTAATACATATTATTCCTCCCATTATGATCATTATCACTGTTTGTGTAGTTATCACACACACACACACACACACATATCTGAGTGACACACACACACAATATGTGCGCGCGCGCGCGCGTGCGCGTGTGTGTGTGTGTGTGTGTGTGTGTGTACACTGTGTGTGCGCGCACGCGCGCGCACACACACACACACACCACACATATTCTCTCACTCAGATATGTGTGTGTTGTGTGGTGTGTGTGTGTGTGTGTGGTGTGTGAGAGAGAGAGAGAGAGAGAGAGAAGAGAGAGAGAGAGAGAGAGAGAGAGAGAGACTGACAACTACAATAGTGACAGACAGAGAGAGAGAGAGAGAGAGAGAGACAGACAGGACAGACAGACAGAGAGAGACAGACAGAGGTAATGTTTCTTATAGCCCAGCCCGACCGCAAAGGGCCACATCAGGGCTGAGACAGAGAGAGAGAGAGAGAGAGAGAGAGAGAGAGAGAGAGAGAGATTCTCTAATTAAACACTTTAATAGTGATAAAAGTGATAATAAATAGTGAGAGAGAGAGAGAGAGAGAGAGAGAGATTCTCTAATTAAACACTTTAATAGTGATAATAAATAATGAGAGAGAGAGAGAGAGAGAGAGAGATTCTCTAGTTAAAAGCGCGAACAACAAAGCGGTGAACAAGCTGCAACCCCTCCACCACCACGCTGTGCATCTCGGGGGGGGGGGGGGGGGGGGCACTGCAAATGCGACAACCGCCTACAGCTCAAGCATCGGCCTCAACGCTTCGAACATCGACACTCACGGGACAGAAAATCAACACAACGCAAAAACTTCCGTCAGTCACCACTGCACAGGCCATCCCACGTGACATACAGTCCAAGCCCACATACCTCGGGCATCAGAATGCTCAACTGAAGCGAGATGAATTTTCGTTTCAAAAAGCGAGCTACCGTCTATAGGCCTCAACATGACGCAAAATATGTGTTGAGGTACTGACACCCACTAGGCGTGCTGTGGCACCGACTCACATCCGTGTTGTGGCACCGACTCACAATTATGCGTGTTGTGGCACCGACTCACAATATGCGTGTTATAGCACTGACTCACAATATGTGTTGTAGCACTGATACACAATATGTGCGTTGTAGCACTGACATGATATGTGTGTTGTGTTATAGCACAGACTGACAGTATGTGTTGTAGCACTGATACACAATACGTGTGTTGTAGCGCCGACATGATATGCGTGTTGTAGCACCAACTGACTCCTGCAGCAGTAACCGAGAACTAGGCACTAAATCGATGTTGAACTGGTCCCAAAGTCTGTTTCTTTTTTTTTTTTTCTTTAAATAAGCTCACGCTTTTACCTATGATATGTAATATTTAACAACAACAACAAAAAAGATGATAAAAGAAAGAAGATGAATTAACAAGATCGAATGCACCTCATTATACAAATACGACCATGTACAATGTTTCCGGTAAACCAAATTCCGTAAAACTTCCCTGCCTTGGACGTGTTTCCCTCTGTACAACAGAACGCTTGCTATGAGCGCCTCATTCTAGTACACCTGTTACTTCTACGCGGATTCACCCACTTCTGGACATTGCTTTACACCTAAGGCAGTTTCCCTCTGTACCATAGGAGACTCGCTGTGAAACCCCCCAAGTACAACTACTAGTATTGTTTTAGATCGAGTTACAGGATTCGCCAAAATTCTGTATGATTTTCCCGTCTTTGATATATTTCCCTCTGTGCACACTGGAGACTTGCTGTGAGCGCCTCTCCTAAGCACAACTACTAACACGTTTTATGTCGAGTCAAATGGTCAGCCATTATACTGGAGACTACTTTGCCCTCGGCAGACTGCCCTCTGTACAATAGTTGAGTGGCTGTGAGCGCCTCAAACCCTCCGGAATTTGACGTTGACGTAATGAACTTCGTAGCACGAGGTTCGGCGGATTGGGATCCCTAGAGCCCGGCGTGCGCAATGCCAGTTCTTGGTGACGTAGAAACCGATTGAACCCTTCTCTCTCCAGGTCGCCGATGACTTTGAGGCGAGAGCGCAGAGTGGCGGCGTCCTCGCGCGACATGTGGTACTCTACCAGGAATTGTCGGACGTTGCGGAGTTGTCTCTCTTCGAGGATAGTGGTCAAGGAAGGCCACTCTGATCCCTCCACGTCCATTTTGATTACGTCAATGACCGTCTGTAACGATAATGGTCGGTTTCAGCTTTATTAGCGGTGTTATTACCCCCCCCCCCCCCCCCCCCCCCGCCGGTCTTCCTCCCTCTTCGTGTCTGAAAGCTTGGTTTTATGTAGGATTGATATACAAAGGGAAGAAACCACAAGATTTTTTTGTTGTTGTTAGTTTCACCACAGTTCATACACTGAAAATGATTTATCATGAGTTCCAGTGCAAAACCAACTTGTCAACTTCAAGCTGGCTCCCATGTTTAGAACCTGAGAGTTTTGGCACACACAACAGCCATTGAATTGTACGATATTTCGCCACTGAGCTCGTGGTGATGAGAAGATAAATCATCAAATTCGATGAAATTGTTGCGCTTTGGTTTTTGTTTGCTTGTTTGTTTTTTAACTGGGAAAAATATTTATCATTATTAAAATCTGGAAATTGTTGATCGATGTTTGTGAGCATCGTCGCTAATGTCCTCATTATCAATGCATTATTGTAGTCCTTCCATTATCATCGTAATCTGTTTGTATGTTAATATTGCACGCACGCACGCACGCACGCACGCACACACACACACACACACACGAACGCGTACACACACACACACACACACACACACACACACACAGAGGCCCCGTTTTTTTTGTGTGTTGACGTAATTGATCTCTCTCTCTCTCTCTCTCTCTCTCTCTCTCTCTCCTCTCTCTACACCACACACACACACACAGTTTATGATGAGTGTGTGTGTGTGTGTGTGTGTGTGTGTGTGTGTGTGAGTGTGTGTGTGGTCGTCGGTTTAATGTCCTTCCACTACAGTGATTCAGACAGTTTTATGTGTGGGTGAATGAAGTATGTAAGTGATTGAGTGTATTAATATACGTTAATGATAGAATATGAACCCCCCCTCCCCCTCCCCTATATCCCCCTTCCATTTAATCAAAACAAATGTAACTGAGTAGAGATAAGATCATGTGTGTGTGTGTGTGTGTGTGTGTGTGTGTGTGTGTGTGTGTGTGTGAGGCACAGTATAGGTCACGGGCTGGACAGTGCATGGACAATGTTTTGGTAATGGCTGATCTGATGACAAAACAGCTAGGTGCAGCTTTCAGTGTCAAAAAACTGAGAATGTATAGCGTTTTGGGCCTGATCCGTAACGGAGGACCTAATATCATGGAAGTCCAGTGAACATAGCACTCCCTGCGCCCCCCCCCCCCCCCAAACCGCCTGTTCCCCATCTCTCTCTCTCTCTCTCTCTCTCTACAGAAAGAAGAAAGGTTTCAAACATGGCGGTCTGACGCCAATCTGAGCATCGGGTGGTGTATTGTACGGTCCTATGTCCAGTCACAACCAGAACCATTATTCGCTCTGCTTTTGTTAATCTCTCTCATTTCCGCAGTGTCTTGCCGACGTAGGATTCAAAGCATGGCGTATGTCCTAGTTTAGAGGCCCCCTCCCCCCCCCCCCCCTTTTTTTTTTTTTGCGTCGAACTTATTCATTTGGGCTCTCATCAATAAACCTGTGTGTGTGTGTGTGTGTGTGTGTGTGTGTGTGTGTGTGGTGTGGTGTTGTGTGTGTGTGAGAGAGGAGAGAGAGAGAGAGAGAGAGGAGAGAGAGAGAGAGAGAGCGCAGATCAATTACGTCAACACAAAAAAAACGGGGCCTCTTCTCTAAACCCCCTCTTCCTCCCCCCCCCCCTTACCTTGCCCCATCATTTTTGTCTCTAACCCCTAGGGACGAAATTGAAGATTTGCCCGCTTTCTCTTGCAAATTTCCAGAGATTTCATGACATCAGAGTCGTCTCCGCTCTGTACGTGCTAAATCGGATTAATGACTATTACAGAGTATTTCCTGGCGTGCGACTCAGCGCGCTCAAAGCCTCATTCCACAGCCTCGTTCTGATACACTACTAAAATATTATCATACATATGCAGATTGCTCAGCGTTTATTTTTAAAGCCTTTCTTCAAATTGTGATCATAGATATTACAACCACAGTCAGCATAGACGATCTTTACCATTTATTTCATTCTTTCCCTTTCAGCAGCTGCAGATCATTCTATTCCAAGAATACATATATCTAAACGAAGCACGAAGGAAATGCATGGTGGAATGATGACTGCAAGCGTGCTGTTCAATGAAAAGAAAGGAAAAAATATAAGATGTATATCAGGGACAAAGGATCAAACCAAAAAAGGTAGAACAACAGAGATAAATTGAAAATGGCAAGTAAGCGCATAGTGACAAAATAAGCCCAAGATGCAAAGCAGCACTACGGGTCCACATTTTTGCAAAAAAAAAACTTTAGAAATAAAAGAAAAGAAGACAACATGGATATAGGAAAAATTTGCCAGGAGATAAAAGTAATGAAAAATGGCATTAAGTTACCAAGATATTCCAATGAAACAAAATGAAAATTCCAAGTGCCCCAACAAAAAGCTGAAGACTTCGCTGACCATGTTTGCTAATGTCAGCTGTGGAATTGGTTTTTCATCAAAGATCTGTAATGATATGGAGACCAAGAAGAGTGAAAAGAATTTACAAAGATCCGCCTTCAGGAACTCAAAGTTGCGATAAATTCCATCCGAAACAAAAAACGTCGGTGCGACTGGACGCAATTTCGAACAAGACTCTAAAAAATCTGCCAGAACATTTTATCAACTTTCGTTTATGAAAATATTTCAAAACTGCTGGTGTGATGGTGATATGCCAAAACTTGGGAAAGAATCGATTTGTGGGTTTCCATTCACAAGCATGGCTAAAGCTTGCGCTGACAACAAAAAAAAAAAAAAAAAAAAAAAAGAGAGAGAGAGAGAGAGAGGAGAGAGAAGAGAGAGATAGAGAGAGAGAGAGAGAGGACCTACAGCACTGACATCCCATGTATGCAAACTTTGGAAAGAATCGTTTTGAACAGACTTATAACACTTTTGTGAGAAGAAACCAAATAATACCCATAAATCAGGATGGATTTCAGAAAGAGAAGATCGACGACAGTAACTCTTAGTGAAACTTACAACAAACATAAAGAAGCAATTTTTTGCTAGACGTAAATGTATAATAGCGACATTTTTTTTTTTTTTTTTTTTGACATAAATAAGTGCTTATGGATCAAGTCCGGCATTCTCGGCTCTTACTTAAATTAAAAAAAACATCGGTCTCTGGTCCGGTCATATTCATGATTATGTCTAATGTTTTCTATAGAATCGAAAAATGCCACACTAGAATAGGAAAAGCTTCTTCAACAAAAAGAATTCTTACCATGGGTATCCCCGAAAGGATCAATAATTGGCTCTTGTCCTATTTTCATTATAATGCATGATCTACGCAGTAAAAATGTCTAAAAACTGTTATCTTAGTTCAACATGCTAAAACAATAATGCATGTGGATGGAAGTAACTCTAAAAACAGAAAACCTCCATTACGTACTACAGACCGTAGCAAAAAAAAAAAAGTGTACCCAAAAACAGCACGACATTATGCCAGAGTATTTTACAAAAGACTGGACCAAAGTTTGTCTACAGATAAAAAAAAACAAATCTTGTTTTATTCAATAGTGGCTCGAATTTCCGACAAAATGCCTGTTTTCAAAATGAATGGTGTAGTTCTTAATTGTGCTTCACAAATCAAGTTTTTGGGGGGGGCGTTTACCCTCATGTCAAAAATGTCCTGGAATCCACATGTAGATTATTTGCTGACAAAAGCAAGGTAAAACTTCAAATTTTTCTCAAAATTGTGAGTACACACAATGAGGACAAAAGACATGTCCACGTCCACTTTATCTATGTAAATCTCTAATAAGATCAAAAACTGACACACGTGCAAGAAGTGGTTTTATAGTGTACCAAAATATTTATTAAAAAAAATTCAAAGTGTACACTGCAAAGCGTTCCAAACTTGCAATGGGTCTTCCCACCCATGCACCTTGTCTTCGAAAATTTATAAATGAAGCTCAAATTTTACCTTAGATGATCCGAGGGAAGTGGCTGTCACCAAAATTTATGATAAGAAGCATTCCTGTTGAGAAAGATTTGTAAAATGAGAATAAAATGATGAGATCAGATATCGACTTTCCTACACGTGCAAAAACAATATCCTCTCAGATTACTTTGGCAACGTACACTTCTGAGCTTAGGGCAAGCCACGGGCATTACTGCTGACGAAAAGTCCTATACCTGCTAGGCCGTCCTAAAAAAGATTTTAAAAGAACAATATAAATATAGTAGCAAGCAATGGTAAAAATCAAATCGAAGAGAAAAGTATCCAAATCACAAAAAAGTATACACAGACAGGCCATTAATCCAGAAAAATGCGGGCTCTGCTTTGACAACTTTGACACCTGATTTACAAGCAGAGAAATGTTTTTTTACTGGGGAAAATAAATCAGTTTTACTGTGCAGCTTACTGCAATATTAATGGCGTTAATTTATCTTCTAAATTTCCGACGATCTATATTTTCAAAAACCGTTTTGTCTTGATTCAAACGTCTGTGCTTCAAGCACTGAAATCACTAAAATGCAGAATAGATGAGAAATGATAATTGAAATTAGCAGTTTAGTTCATGCTCTCTCTCAACAAGGCACTGCAATTACTTTCTGCTGGATACCCGTCACATTGTGCGTTTTAAATTTATAACGATGAAGTAACAGAGCTGCAAAACAAGGTGCAAGTGTAGTTCGGAGTCTCTCAAGATAAAATTTCCACTTTCGGTTCAAGAACAATATAGTATAGTGGAATCATTTGCTTGAAACCATTTCCAAAATTCTTTTTAAAAGTCTCACAATAAGCCTATTTACACAGATTTTAGTATCGCAAACATTAAAACATACTCCCACATCAGCAGAAAGTTTTCGTCCCTTCTGCACAGGTGGAAAATCGATGCTTTTACAACAAAAATTCAGTAAAAATGCCTCATGTGTTTGTGGACAGAATATAACAGCTGGTTATAATTATTCTCCTCATGTGCCGCTATCAAACAATCCCATTCTTTTCTACATATACTATGAAAAATATTTTTCAATCACCGGTATTAAGCTATGAATTCTTTTTTTTTCTTTATCAAAGAGTCCAATAAGTAAGTACTTATAGCTTCTCACAGTTATCATCTCATACTTACGAGGTTACTATAAGTGAGTCAATCATATGGCTATGGCTAAATCTACTATAAAAATATACGAAAGGGACCATCTCATATCCGTCCCCTATATCTCACACTTTTTCTCTCTTCACATCAAAAACCATTTGTTAGCTTCCTAGTTCATCATTAGGGTTTTATTTGTTTGTTTTTGGACTGGTGGGGTGGTGCCTTTTTCTGTCTTGATCACCAGAGTGGCTAGACGTTTAATTTGAAACTCAACACACACAGCATCATGATTATTAATACATATATTCCTCCCATATGATCATTTATCCTGTTTGTGTAGTCATCACACACACATACATATATCTGAGTGAGAGAATATATATATATTTTGTGTGTGTGTGTGTGTGTGTGTGTGTGTGTGTGTGTGTGTACACACTGTGTGTGTGGTCGCGCGCGCGCGCACACACACAACACACACACACACACTGATATTCTCTCACTCGTGTGTGTGTGTGTGTGTGTGGTGTGTGTGTGTGTGTGTGTGTGAGTGGTGGGTGTGTATGAGTGAATCTAACAACTACAATAGTAATGACGTCATTCAAACAGACACAACACATACCATATATCTGAGATGACGAGATAGGCTATATAATGATGTGTGGTGTGTGTGTGTGTGGTGAGTGTGTGACGTGTGTGTGTTGTGTGGGTGTTGTGAGAGACCCCAGGATGTGTGTGGTGGAGAAGGGCGACGCGCGCGCACAGGACCACCCCCACACAGACACGCACATATTATATTCTCCCTTCTCTCCACACCCATCAAGAAGAGAGACGTGTGTGTGTGTGTAGTGTGTGTTGTGTGTGTGTTTGTTGTGCTCTATCTGACCAACTAGGAATAGGGGAAGGTTGGGGACAGAGAGAGAGAGAGAGGAAGAGGAGAGGAGAGAGAGGGAGAGGAGAGAGAGTCTGATGAGAGGGGGGAGACAGAAAGAGACAGACAGAGAGGAGTTCGTAAGACAAGAGAGGAGAGGGAGAATGTTGTTCTTAATAGCTATTTATTCTTACTTCGTTAGATCCTCTTAATATTTTTATTGTATTGTAGCCCAGACAGCCGAAAAGGAGCAAAGGAGCCGATATCACAAGACAGGGCTTGCAGAGGACAGAGGAGAGGAATAGAGAGAGAGAGAGAGAGAGAGAGAGAGATTCTTCTATTTAAAACAGGGAGAGGATAGTGATAAAATTGATAATGGGAGGAGGAGAGAGGACAGAGAGAGAGGGGATTCCCTCAGATTACACACTAGTTAGATAGGATCGACAAATTATGATAGGGATAGAATACTGAAGAGCGAGGAGGAGGAGAGAGAGAGAGAGAGGAGAGACCCGAGGAGAGAGAGGAAGAGTTTCTCTATGGGCGGGAAGAGCGCGAACACCAATACGGACAGACACAAGCTGCAACCCTCCAACCGACCCACTGCTGTCATCTCTGGGGGGGGGGGTGGGGGGGGGGGGGGGGGGGGGGGGGTTGGGGGGCACTCCATGCAAAAATGCGACAGACCGCCCACGCTCAGCATCGGCCACAACGCTTTGCTTTCGAACATCAACACTCACAACAACGAGGACAGGAAAAACCAACACAAAAACGCACAAAGAGCCCCGTCAGTCCACACCCGTTAATAGGCCAATCCCAATAATGACATACAGTCCAAGGCCACACCACCTGGTCCTCGGCATCAGAATGAGAGAGGACTGAGATGCGAGGGATAGACTTTTTTTTCCGTTAGGGAAAGGAGGAGGCGAGCTAAAAAAAAAAAAACATACCCCCCGTCTATAGAGTAGGGGCCTCAACATGACGGCAAAAGCGGTTTGTTGAGGTACTGACACTCCACCAGGTTGTGCTGTTGGCAAAGTCACCACTCAACAATCTGTGTGGTGGCACTGGGGCACCGACATGCAACAATTTGGCACAGTTGTGCCATTCGACTCCACAATATTGCGGGTTAATAGCACTGGGGGGCGGGGGGGGGGGAGGGGGGGGGCAGACTTCGCAATATGTGTTTGTAGTCAGCACTACTGATAACAAGGCTATCCCCGTGAACAACAGTCAAGCACACGGACATTGATATGTGTTTGCTGTTGTGTTATGCAGCTAGTACTTGAATTTTCGTTTCAAAAAGCGAGCTACCGTCTATAGGCCTCAAACATGACGCAAAATATGTGTTTTTGAGGTACTGACACCCACCAGGTGTTCTGTGGCACCGACTCACATCTGTGTTGTGGCACCGACTCACAATTATGGCGGTGTTGTGGCACCGACTCACAATATGCGGGTTATAGCACTGACTCACAATATGTGTTGTAGCACTGATACACAATATGTGTGTTTTTAGCACTGACATGATATGTGTTGTTGTGTTATAGCACAGACTGACAGTATGTGTTGTAGCACTGATACACAATCCGTGTGTTGTAGCGCCGACATGATATGCGTGTTGTAGCACCAACTGACTCCTGCAGCAGTAACCGAGAACTAGGCACTAAATCGATGTTGAACTGGTCCCAAAGTCTGTTTTCTTTTTTTTTTTTTTTTTCTTTAATAAGCTCACGCTTTTACCTATGATATGTAATATTTAACAACAACAACAACAAAAAGATGATAAAAGAAAGATGATGAATTAACAAGATCGAATGCACCTCATTATACAAATACGACCATGTACAAGTGTTTTCCGGTAAACCAAATTCCGTAAAACTTCCCGCCTTGGACGTGTTTCCCTCTGTACAACAGAACGCTTGCTAGAGCGCCTCATTCTAGTACACCCTGTTAATTCTACGCGGATTCGCCCCACTTCTGGAAATTGCTTTACACCTAGGGCAGTTTTCCCTCTGTACCATAGGAGACTCACTGTGAAACCCCCCAAGTACAACTACTAGTATGTTTTAGATCGAGTTACAGGATTCGCCAAAATTCTGTATGATTTTCCCGTCTTTGATATTTCCCTCTGTGCCACACTGAGACTTGCTGTGAGCGCCTCTCCTAAGCACAACTACTAACACGTTTTATGTCGAGTCAAATGGTCAGCCATTATACTGGAGACTACTTTGCCCTCGGCAGACTGCCCTCTGTACAATAGTTGAGTGGCTGTGAGCGCCTCAAACCCTCCGGAATTTGACGTTGACGTAATGAACTTCGTAGCACGAGGTTCGGCGGATTGGGGATCCCTAGAGCCCGGCGTGCGCAATGCCAGTTCTTGGTGACGTAGAACCGATTGAACCCTTCTCTCTCCAGGTCGCGCCGATGACTTTGAGGCGAGCGCAGAGTGGCGGCGTCCTCTCGCGCGACATGTGGTACTCTACCAGGAATTGTCGGACGGGACGTTGCGGAGTTGTCTCTCTTCGAGGATAGTGGTCAAGGAAGGCCACTCTGATCCCTCCACGTCCATTTTGATTACGTCAATGACCGTCTGTAACGATAATGGTCGGTTTCAGCTTATTAGCGGTGTTATTCCCCCCCCCCCCCCCCCCCCCCCGCCGGTCTTCCTCCCTCTTCGTGTCTGAAAGCTTGGTTTTATGTAGGATTGATATACAAAGGGAAGAAACCACAAGATTTTTTGTTGTTGTTAGTTTCACACCACAGTTCATACACTGAAAATGATTTATCATGAGTTTCCAGTGCAAAACCAACTTGTCAACTTCAAGCTGGCTCCCATGTTTAGAACCTGAGAGTTTTGGCACACACAACAGCCATTGAATTGTACGATATTTCGCCACTGAGCTCGTGGTGATGAGAAGATAGATCATCAATTCGATGAAATTGTTGCGCTTTGGGTTTTTGTTGCTTGTTTTGTTTTTAACTGGGAAAAATATTTATCATTAAATCTGGAAATTGTTGATCGATTTTTGTGAGCATCGTCGCTAATGTCCTCATTATCAATGCATTATTGTAGTCCTTCCATTATCATCGTAATCTGTTTGTATGTTAATATTGCACGCACGCACGCGCGCGCGCACGCCACGCACGCACGCACACACACACACACACACACACACACACACACACACACACACGACGCGTACACACACACACACCACACACACCACACACACACACACAGAGGCACATGTGTGTGTGTGTGTGTGTGTGTGTGTGTGTGTGTGTGTGTGTGGTCGTCGGTTTAAATGTCCTTCCACTACAGTGATTCAGACAGTTTTATGTGTGGGTGAATGAAGTATGTAAGTGATTGAGTGTATTAATATACGTTAATGATAGAATATGAACCCCCTCCCCCTCCCCTTTATCCCTCCTTCCATTTAATCAAAACAAATGTAACTGAGTAGAGATAAGATCATGTGCGCGCGTGTGTGTGTGTGTGTGTGTGTGTGTGTGTGTGTGTGGTGTGTGTGTGTGTGTGTGTGTGTGTGTGAGGCACAGTATAGGTCACGGGCTGGACAGTGCATGGACAATGTTTTGGTAATGGCTGATCTGATGGTCAAAAAGCCAGGATGCAGCTTTCAAGTGTCAAAAAACTGAGAATGTATAGCGTTTTGGGCCTGATCCGTAACGGAGGACCTAATATCATGGAGTCCAGTGAACATGGCACTCCCCTACGCCCCCCCCCCCCCCCCCCCCCCCCCCCCCCCCCCCCATCCCCCCCCCTCCCCCCCCCGCCCCCCCCCCCCACCCCCCGCCCCCCCCCCTCCCCCCATCCCCCCCCCCCCCCCCGCCCACCCACCCCCCCCCCCCCCCCCCCCCCCCCCCTGTTCCCACCCGCCTGTTCCCCATCTCTCTCTTCCCCCCGTCCGACTTACAGAAAGAGCAAGGTTTATCAAACATGCTTTCTGAGTCTGTCCCCCGCCCCCCCCCCCCCTTTCGAGTTTCGTGTATTGGGCATCGTAACGGTCCTATCTTGGGCTCTCTCTCTACAGAAATTTTTCGAAGGCTTTTTGTGTAAGTTTCAAACATGGCGGTCATGACGCTCAATCTGAGCTCGGGTGGTGTATTGTACGGTCCATGCCAGTCACAACCAGAACCATTATTCGCTCTGCTTTTGTTAATCTCTCTCCCCCCGCAGTGTCTTGCCGGACGTAGGGATTCAAAGCATGGCGTATGTCCTAGTTTAGAGGCCCCCTCCCCCCCCCCCCCCCCTCTTTTTTTTTTTTTTTGCGTCGAACTTATTCATTTGGGCTCTCATCAATAAACCTGTGGTGTGTGTGTGTGGTGTGTGTGTGTTTCTGGGTGTGTGTGTGTGTGTGTGTGTGAGAGAGAGAGAGAGAGAGGAGAGAGAGAGAGAGAGAGTGAGAGAGAGAGAGAGAGAGAGCAGGAGATAGCAGATCAATTACGTCAACACAAAAAAAAACGGGGCCTCTAAACCAGGACCTTTGCCCCATCATTTTTGTCTTTAACCCGTGGGACGAAATTGAAAATTTGCCCGCTCTCTGTTGCAGATTTTCCAGAGATTTCACGACATCAGAGTCGTCCTGCTGGCGTGCTAGAACCGCGGCCAGCGCTCAGCAGATTCCATAGTCTCGTTCTGATTTTTTTGTGTGTGTGCTTAAAGATGCTCTTATTTTCTGTGTGTGTGTGTGTGTGTGTGTGGTGTGTGTGTGTAACGTCTGCTGTGATATCCGCGAATTCATTCTCTCTCTCTCTCTCGAGAGAGAATATGGAAACATTTAATTATCATGTCTAGGCCACTGCCCCTCACGACGCGGTGGGATACATATATACAAACATTTTTCTCAGAACTGACAAACAACTGTGAACAGTGAAAATCATCCAACACTCACTTGGTAGTAAGTTTTAAGAAGTAATCTGCCCGGGAACTTTGCCCTTCACTGAATCAAGACTCACCCAGGCCCTCACTATTTATCATACAGTAATCAAAGAATCAAGGGGGGGGGGGGGGGGGGGGGGGGGGGGAGGGGGAATTAATGACCGTTAAAAAAACACAAAAAACACACATAACGTCAACTAGTTTTGACGCCGACTTCCATGGTCGGCTGAGGAAGGCTTGCAAAAACCGTAAGCGTTTCTGTAAAATGCTTTGGTGTTGTTTTTTTTTTTTTTTCTTTTTTTTTTTTTAAAGTTTAAGAAGTAAGAATGGAACGCACTTGAACGGTTTATAAAGATAGATTGGCAGATTTCTGACAGTTTGTTTGTGTGTGTATGTGTGTGTGTGTGTGTGTGTGTTGTGTGTGTGTGTGTGTGTACGCGCCACTAAGCAATGTAAATCTAAAACTGACTTTGCACTGTGTAAATATTTCAGCGGAATGTACTGTGCTCTTATGTCATACAGACCTGGTCAACGTAACACGAAACGTACCTCACTTTCCTTCTCTTTTAGACAAAGTGGACATATCAATTCACTTTCACTGTGTGCTCTATAGCGAATACGCGAGAGACTGACAGACAGACAAACAGACTGTGAGAGACAGAGACAGAGAGAGAGAGAGAGAGAGAGAGGAGAGAGAGAGAGAGACAGACAGACAGACAGACAGACAGACAGAGACAGACAGATTCAAGACTCGAGATGATGTATTCACGTTTTAGGCCACAGCCCCCTCGTGCAGAGGGTTGCGAGTTAATTACAGTCATCTTAGCACCTGAGCAACTGCATGCAGACATAACAAATACTTATTCGAAACGATACTTTATGACAGAAATAAATGATCGCCACTTGAATGCTTTGAATACATACACTGACACATTTTTAACAGTTTGTTCACGAGTACATGCCAAAAGAAGAAGTGCCAATCTGAACTGGCTTATTAGGAATTATAGGCCTAAAACTTGATCGGTATATACTGAGGTCTGAAGTTTGTGGCAAGACAGGGCAACACAAACACAAAAAATGCACTTCATTTTCTGTATCGTTTCTGCAAAAAGTGGACATATTAGATCTGTTTCACCATAAGAACGGTAATCACGCTCGGCAATTTCAAAAAATACCAAGCCAGAATCTAGTCGTTATATACTTCAAGCGCCTGTCCAGATTTAGCAGTAGATGGGTTTTAACATCAGGTACGGCGCAAAAGCACCTGTAAAAGATCAATCTTTCATTGCTATCCATATGAAAATTCCATTCCTGCCACCTGCACAAAATCAGTCTCTCTCTCTCTAAAGACTCTGAGAAAAAATCGCGGGTCGCATTAACGCCTTGATTCAACCAAACACATAACCAAACCCAAAGAGATAAAAGTTTACAACGAACATTTGTGACCCAGTTTCCTTTTGTCACGTTCATCTAAATCAAAACAACACACGATAGGCCTTATATGGTAATCTGCTCTCATGCAGTCTTATTCATTTTAACCAGAACTTAAAAACACATTTTATGGCCAAGAGTTTATGTGAATAGGGTACCTGTTCGTTTCGCCCGCATACAAGGTCATTGGGTGTTCGCAGTTCAACTCCTAAAAGTCTTTTGAGCCCAAATAAGTCGACGTTTTCGAATTGTGGAGCATCTTTTTTGTCTAAACCCCCATAACTCGGCACCATACTGTACAACTGGCTGAATCTGTGCGTCAAACAGTTTCAGAAAAGTACGCAGGGAACTACTTTTTTTTTAAACTTAAAGGGTTTTTGAAAAATACATGACAAAGCATTTGTGGCTCTACTCGAGGTTATCACAAACTGCTACAAAACAAAGGCTCACGGAAAAGTAGATTACTAAGTACTTGCATGCATTAACAACAGGCATAGTTAAACGTTGGTTGTCCATTTTTCATATGCAGATAAATGCCCCCGTTTCCTAAATACATTATTTTTTTTTATCAATATTTACCTTTAAATGTAAGCTACTACTACTACTACTACACAGACAGACAAAGAGAGAGAGAGACAGACAGACAGATAGACAAAGAGAGACAGAGAGAGACACACACACAGAGACATAGACAGAGAGAGGGAGGGGGGAGAGACAGAGAGAGACAGACAGAAAGAGAGAGACAGGCAGCCAGACAGAAAAATAGACAGACAGACAGAAAAATAGACAGACAGACAGACAGACAGACAAGACAAGAGGGAGAAGGAGCGCGGTGGGGCAGTGGTCACTCACGTCGGTGTGGTTGAGCATGGCCCGGAGGTTGGACAGACTGTGCAGGATCCACCCGTTCTTCGTCTTGTGGGGCTCCCCGCTCTGACCCCCGATGCCCACCCGGTAGTACATCACCCGGTCCGAGCGCTGGTACGTCGGCTGTTTGGACATGCTGCACACAATACACTGAATACACTGACGTCGGTCGGCTGTTTTGGACATCATGTTGCACACAATACATCAATCGTCGGCTGTTTGGACACAATGCTGTTTTGGACACACACAACACATCGACGTCGGCGATTTTGGACATCTTGTTGCACACAATACATCGACGTCGGCCGTTTTGGATATCTTGCATGACGTTGCACACATGTTGCACATCAAACGTCGGCTGTTTTGGACATGTTGCACACACAATACATCGACGTCGGCTGTTTTGGACATGTTGCACACAATACAACAACGTCGGCTGTTTTGGCACATGTTGCACACAACACAACAACGTCGGCTGTTTTGGACATGTTGCACACAATACAACAACGTCGGCTGTTTTGGACATGTTGCACACAACACAACAACGTCGGCTGTTTTGGACATGTTGCACACAATACAACAACGTCGGCTGTTTTGGACATGTTGCACACAATACAACAACGTGGGCTGTTTTGGACATGTTGCGCACAATACAACAACAACGTCGGCTGTCTTGGACGTGTTGCACACAATACGTCAACGTCACCAGTTTTGGACATGTTGACACAATACATCGACGTCGGCTGTTTGGCCAGACTGCACACAATACATCGACGTCGGCTGTTTTGGACATCTTGCACACAGTACATCGACGTCGGCTGTTATGGACATCTTTCACACAGTCCATCGACGTCGGCTGTTTTGGACATCTTGCACACAGTACATCGACATCGGGCCGTTTGGACATGTTACACACGACACATCAACGTCGGCTGTTTGTTCATGCTACACAGAAGACATCAAGGTCAGGTGTCTGGACGTGGCATTGTTCAAGCATGCTGTTCTGTATTCTTCGAGCATGGCACAGTTTGCAATGGCGTGATATTTAGCATGATGCCGTTTTGTTATTCCGCTTGCTGTTTACAGCGCCTGGATACTATAGTTCCATACTGGTTTGTTCTTCTACACCGTTGTAATACTACACTGTTGGCAGTTCTGCTCTATCCTATGGAACGTGTTCTATTCTGTGCTACTATAGCATTATTCTGTATTGCATTGCACTGCGTGCCAATCTGTGCACTATTCTGTAGTGCACTGAATAGCAATGCAATGAAGCATAATACAACAACAACAAAATACCGATGTACAACAGAGCAATCGCTGTGTGCAGCTGCAGAATTATACTGAATGCCTTTGATAATGACAGCTTTGCGTATTTCATACAATTGTAACAGCACTGTATGTTGTCTCCAGTATTACAGGGCTGTTCGTGTCATTTACAGCAATGCTATACTCTTGGCTGTCTTGTTACAGCACAGTACTGCACAGTCCTGCGATACTACAGTATTGGGACTGTACGCTATGGTACACTATCTACACATTACTCTACTGTGCGCCATTTTCTTTTTTTTTTTTGTTTTTTTTGACTATACTATAGCACTATACCTTGGGTCAAAGGAATACACATCGCACCCATAGATCTTCCCTGCATCGTCGTCGAAGGAGAACTCGTAGTTGATTCTGAAAAAAAAAAATCAATCAATCAATCAGGCAGTTGATCAACGAGTCAATGATCAATCTAACAATCAGCAGATCTGTAAGCCAACCAGTCAGTGTGTAAGCCGATCTATCAGTCAGTCATTCTGTCAATCAATTTAGGCAGTGTACAGTAATAATAAATAATAATAATAATAATAATAATAATATAGTAACAAAGTATTTTTGAAGCGACTTGCCAAAGGTTTTAGGCACTGACAATCCACACTCTCGTGTACACAACAGGCTGCTTACCTGGGTAGTGCCGACCGAAGAGCTGCCTGCCGGCGCTTCATTCAGTCGTTTTCCCCGTGTCTTCCGGTCAATATCGTCACTCAATTTCCTTACTTCCTTCATTCTTTCCATTTCTCACGCAGGGTGCATGCTATGTGTAAAGTGTCATCCATACCAACGGCCAGACTGGCCGTCTCTTCCGAAAGTTGGTGGTGGGATTTGACGTGTATGCAAGATGTTATGCGTGCGTTCACACACGGAACCCTCGGTTTTTATAGTCTCATTCGAAGGACTGTTTGGGGAAATGGAGTCAGAACCAATGTAAACTCTGAGGGAAAAATCCCCCTGTACCGTAATGGCCCGGTGGAGATTCGAACCTGCAACTCCAAGTTCACCAAGATTACGAGTCCGGCGCTCCACCAACTGAGCTATTCCGGCTCCCAGTCCATGAGTATCAATATTGCCGAAGGCAAAGGGCTTCTAACCTCTATAGCCAGTCATACATTTCCGTACATTCCCATCAAGAATTTTGACAAGAATTATTACTAAGTCCGCGAAACAACAGGGACCAACAAACTATAAGACAAAACACAACGCGTTTCGACCTCCTAGGTCTTATTCAGGCAAAAAAAAAAAAAAAAAACAACAAAAAAAAAAACATTCAGGGCAATGAAAACGAAGGACGAGCAATCACTTAAAATTCTTCTCGAATCGGGCGCGATTGCCTCGTTTTTCGATTTCATTGTCCTGAATGCTGTTAATTGTCTTGCCTGAAGAAGACCTAAGAGGTCGAAACGCGTCAAGTTTTGTCTCGTAATTTTGCTCGTCCATGTCGTTTGGCGAGTTTACTGACAGTTATTTACAACACTTGTTTCCGTTTCCGACAGCAGTCACCTCACTTAGAAACCTCCCGTCAGGAAATCTGAGAGAACGAACAAGTGTAGCCGGGGTGATGAAAACACGAGAAACTGCGCATGCGCGACCTGTATGAACAACCAATCACGGCTCAGTGGCAGGAAGTGACATTTTGTCAAAGGTGTGGGTCGATTCTACATAAGGCCTCATCTCCTGGCACAAGATTTCAGTTGCGAAGTGAGACGACTGCAGGCGGAAATCTAAACAAAATCTTAAATAAATGTTAGCGAACCGCCCAGAGCAACGTGGACACACGAGTCGCAAGACAAAAGTGTGTTTTGTCTTGCGACTCGTTTGTCCACGTTTCTCTGGGCGGTTCGCTACATTTATTTAAGATTTGACAAGATTAAATTATAACTTCACAGTTTTGGAAAATCCCAGTTAGAATTTGTTTTCATACAGTCTGATTTCCCCAGTAACTTACAAAACGACGAGGCAGCAACCTAACTACAGTTCTACCTAACTCACAGTAACTTTTATTCAAGACCGGCACAGCCTTTTCAACTTGAATAAAGTCAGACAAATACAGAGACGAACAATCTAATAGTGGGGGAAAACAAGCGCAGGCCAACAACCCCTCCGTCATCACAGTAATGAATGATGAACATTAATGAATGAATTTCGTTTCAATTTAAATCGAGGTTACTTGTCTTTGTTTCTGTCCGTCCTTCTTTGTGTTTGTCTTTTAATCTCCCTTGCATCCTTGGGTGGATCCTCAAGCGTAGGCTCAAAAGATTGTCCCCTACATTTTAGTCATTACTGTGATGACGGAGGGGTTGCTGGCTTGCGCTTGTTCTTCCCCCCCCCCCCCCCCCCCCCCCCCCCCCCCCCCCCCATTAGATTGTTCGTCTTTGTATTCGTCTGACTTTATTCAAGTTTAAAAGGCTGTGCCAGTCTTGAATAAAAGTTACTCTGAGTTAGGTTTTCTTATGGGAGCAAGAGTTACCGTACTTGTTTATTGTTTGCTGTCCCCCTTTCTCATTTCATATTCAGTTACAGTTCCACCTGTTCAGGTGTACGGGCAAACTGTGCCGGTTGATATTTACGATAGTATGCCAGTCCATCAGTTCATCGATCTGTCCGTTCATGAATCAGTTTATCTGTCAGCCAATCATTCTTCCCATCTGTCAGCGGATCAATCAATCAGCGAACAGTTCGCCCCTCGCTCAATCAGTCTGTCTGTCAGTCAGTCAATTTCTGTCAGCCGGTCGATTCACACCCATTTGTACGGGTCGATCGATCTCAGTCAATAAACCCACCTGTTAGTCAGTCATACGGTGACTAGTCTGCAAGCCGGTCGACTACCCATCTGTCATTCAGTCATCAGCGAATAGTCTGCCACTCACTGAATCAATCTATCTCCGAGTCAGTCGGTCTACCTACCTGGCAGTCAATCAACTGGTGACTAGACTGCCAGTCAATCGGTTACACTGTATGTTAATCAATCAGTCTGTTGTCAATCTGTCGGTCAATCAATTAGCAAGCTGTCTGCTACTCACTTAACGTAACCGTCAGTCAACCAATTTGCCTACTAGGTAATCAATCAATGAGTAAATAGCCTGCCAGTCAATCTATCTGTCAGCTGATCAATCAGTTTGTCGTCAGTCTATCTGTCAGTCAATGAATCAGCCAACAGTCTGTAGACCAATTAGTCTGTCTATCAATCTATCTGTCAGTCAATAAATCAGTGAATGATAGTCTGCCACTCACTCAATCTACGCATCAGTCAATCAGTTTACCTGTCACTTAGTCAACCAATCAGCAGTCAATCAATCAATCCGTTTGTCAGTAAATCAATCAGTCTATCTGCCTG
>JADBJO010000759.1:152500-167500 GCA_016801955.1 Conus betulinus | reverse complement strand
GGTGTTGTGTGTGCGGATAGAATTGGTGTTGTGTGAAAAAAAAGTTGGTGTTGTGTGTGAGGATGAAATTGGTGTTGTGTGTGAGGATGAAATTGGTGTTGTGTGTGAGGATGAAATTGGTGTTGTGTGTGATGATGAAATTGGTGTTGTGTGTGATGATGAAGTTGGTGTTGTGTGCGAGGATGAAGTTGGCGTTGTGTGCGAGGATGAAGTTGGTGTGGTGTGTCTGGATGAAATTAGTGTTGTGTGAGAGGATGATAATGGTTTTCTGTTTGAGGATAACAAACTGTTTAGAGCATGGGGATAAAACTGGTGTTATGTGTGAAGATCAAAACAGTGTTGTGTGTGAGGATGAAATAGGTGTGTGAAGATAAAATTGGTGTCGTGTGTCAGGATCGAAACCGTGTTCTGTGTGAGGATAAAACTGATGTTGTGTGTGAGGATAAAATTGGGTTTGTGTGTCAAGACAGAATCAGTGTTGTGTATAAAATTGGTGTTGTGTGTGACGATTAAATCAGTGTTGAGTAACAGGACAAAATTAGCGTTTGTGCGTGTATGAAATTGGTGTTGTGTGTGTGTGTGAGGACGGAATTGGTGTTGTGTGTGTGAGGATGAAACTGGTGTTGTGTGTGAGGATGAAATTGGTGTTGTGTGTGAGGATGAAATTGGTTGTGTGTGTGTGTGAGGATGAAATTGGTGGTGTGTGTGAGGATGAAATTGGTGTTGTGTGTATGAGGATGAAATTGGTGTTGTGTGTGAGAGGATGAAACTGGTGTTGTGTGTGAGGATAAAACTGGTGTGTGTGAGGATAAAATTGGTGTCGTATGTGAAGAGAAAACTGGTGTCGTGTGTGAGGATAAATTTCATGTTTTTGTGAGGATAAAAATAGTGGTGTGTGTGAGGACAAAGTTGGTGTTGTGTGTGATGATGATATTGGTGTTGTGCGTGAGGACGAAATTGGTGCTGTCTGTGAGGATGAAATTGGTGTTGTGTGTGAGGATAAAAACGGGTGCTGTGCGAGAGATGAAATTGCTTTCGTGAGTGAGGATATTAAATGTTTTGTGTATGGGAGATAAAACTGGTGTTGTGTGTGACGATATTAAATGTTTTGTGTATGGGAGATAAAACTGGTGTTGTGTGTGAGGATCGAATTGGTTTTGTGAGGACTAAATCTGTGTAAGAGTCCAGGATAAAATGTGTGTGTGTATCAGGACAGCAATTGTGTGTCGTGAATGAAGGCTAAAGTTGAGCTGTATATGGAAGGAAAGAATTTTTTGTAATGTATGGATGTACAGTTTGTGTAACGGAGTGAAACAGACACCTGTGTGAAGTTTATGCAAGGTATGGACACAATCTTTGTAAAACATGTGACCGTCAATTCTGCTTATAATGTAAGGAAAAGCTGGCATAATGTGGAACGTGAGGACTGAATTTGACTTCAGCAATGGGAAAAAAAAAAGGCATTGTAGGGGGGGGGGGGGGGGGGGGGGGGGGGGGGGGGCGGAAACTGCGTAAGGTATCAGAATCGAACTTATGTAATAACTGAGTACAGAAATTGCGTGATGTATCAGGACAGGAGTTGTACTGAGGATGAAATGTTCGTTTTGTGTGAGAAAAAAAAAATGTTGCGTTTGAGGACACGCACACACACACACACACACACACACACGCGCGCGAGCGCGCGCGCGCGCGCACACACACACACACACACACACACACAGGACACACTCACACACACACACACACACACACAGAGAGAAGAGAGAGGGAGGGAAGGAGGGAGAGAGGAGAAGAGGAGAGGAACAGAGAGAGAGAGAGAGAGAGAGAGAGAGAGAGAGAGAGAGAGACAGAGAGAGAGAGAGAGAGAGAGAGAGAGAGAAGGAAAGAAAGAAAGACAGAGGCAGACAGAAAGAGAAAGAGAAAAGAGAGTAGAGAGGAAAAGAGAGGCAACAGAACAGAGGCAGAAAGAGAGAGAGAGAGGATGGGAGAGGAACGGAGAAAACGAAAGAGAAACAGAAAGAGGGAGAGGGAGAGACAAAGAAAGAAAGACAAAGAGACAGACAGACTGAAAGACAAAGAGAAAAAGAAGTAATAGAGACAGAGACAGAAAGATAGATAGCCATGCACAGAGACAGAGAGAGAGAGAGAGAGAGAGAGAGAGAGAGAGAGAGAGAGAGAGAGAGAGAGAGAGAGAGAGAGAGAGAGACAGAGACAGACAGACAGACAGGACAGACAGACAGAGACAGACGGACAGACAGACAGAGACTGTCGCACAGCAGCCCTATGTTGTGCAGTCGGCACTGACCTGCTGTGTTCCAGGACGGATTGTTGTGCAAGACATGCCGACACAATGGTCATTGTGTGTTAAGATAAAATGTTTGTTGTGTAAAACATGGCTACAGAAAGGTTACTATATGTTAAGATAAAACGTTTGTTGTGTAAGACATGGTGGCACAATGGTCAGTGTGTGTTAAGATAAAATGTTGTTGTTGCGTAAGACATGGCGACAGAATGGTCACTGTGTGTTAAGATAAAATGTTTGTTGTGTAAGACATGGCGACAGAATGGTCACTGTGTGTTAAGATAAAATGTTTGTTGTGTAAGACATGGCGACACAATGGTCGCTGTGTGTTACGATAAAAATGTTGTTGTGTAAGACATGCCGACAGCAATGGTCACTGTGTGTTAAGATAAAATGTTTGTTGTGTAAAACATGGCGACAGAATGGTCACTGTGTGTTAAGATAAAATGTTTGTTGCGTAAGACATGGCGACAGAATGGTCACTGTGTGTTAAGATAAAATGTTTGTGTGTAAGACATGGCGACAGAATGTTTGTTCAGCGATAAGACATGTTGCGAAGACTCACCCGACAGAATGGTCACTGTGTGTCAAGATAAAATGTTTGTTGTGGACATGCCGACAGAATATTTACTGGCTGAAACAGAAGTGTTGTTTGTCACTGCCGACAGAATGTCACTTGTGTATTAAGATAAAATGTTTGTTGTGCAAGACATGGCGACAGAATGGTCACTGTGTGTTAAGATAAAATGTTTGTTGTGTAAGACATGCCGACAGAATGGTCACTGTGTGTTTTAGATAAAATGTTTGTTGTGTAAGACATGCCGACAGAATGTTTACTGTGTCTTAAGATAAAATGTTTTGTTGTGTGTTAGACATGCCGACAGGAAGTCAGAATGATAAAAATGTTTGTGTGTCAGAAGATAAGATGATTGTCGTGTGAGACATGCCGACAGAATGGTTCGCAGTGTGCGTCAAGACAAAATGCTTGTGTTGGTGTAAGACATGTCGGCAGATATGTTCGCTGTGTGTGAAATAAAAAGTTTGTGGCGTCGAGACATGCCGACAAAAAAAACTTCACCGTGTGTCAAGGTAAAATGTTTGTGTGTAGGAAAACATGCTGACAGAATGGTCATGTGTTGTTAAGATAAAATGTTGTGTCTGAGGGCAGAATGTTTGTTGTGTCAGACATGCCGACAAAAATGTTCGCTGTGTCTTCACATGAAATGCTTGTTTTTGTGTCTGAGAACAGAACGTTGGATGCAATGTTCCTAGCGTGTTAATACTGAATGTTTGTTGTGTATGGGGATTAAAAGTTCGTTGTGTACGAGGATAAAATGTTCGTTGTATGTAAAGACAATGTTGGTTGTGTTTTGAGAACAGAATTTTTTCTTTTGTGTGTGCGAGAGGGTGGAATTTCCTTCCCATGTGAATACTGAATGCTTGCTGCGACTTAAAAACAGAATATTTGTTGTGCATGGAATAAAAAATGTTTGTTGTAGTTTAAAAATGAATATTTGCTGTGTTTGAGGACAACATTTTTGTTGCGTATGAGGACAGAATATTCGTTGAGTTTTATTTTATAGAATCTTTGCTGTGTTTGAGGACAGAATTTTGTGTGTGTGTGTGAGAATAGTATATTCGTTTTGTGTTAAGACAGACTGTTCGTTGTGTGCAAGGATTAGATGTTCTTTGTGTAAGATAGAATGTTTGTTGCGAGTTACAACAGAATCTTTGCTGTGTTTGAGGACAGAATTTTGTGTGTGTGTGAGAATAGTATATTTGTTGTGTGTGAAGACAGACTGTTCGTTGTGTGCAAGGATTAGATGTTCGTTGTGTAAGATTGAATGTTTGTTGCGAGTTACAACAGAATTTTGTCGCATGGGAGGAGAGAAAGTTGTTGTGATTGATGATAAGTCTTTATTGTGTGTGACGACAGAATGTTTACCGTGAGTGATGACAATACGTTTGTTGTGAGTGATTATAGAATGCTTAGCGTCAGTGAGAATAGAATGTTTACTGCGTGTGATAGAATGTTTGACGCGTGGAAGATGGAGCGTGTATTGTGCATGATGACAGAATGTTTGCTGCAAGTGCAGACAAAATGTGCGTTGTACATCTCTTGTGTGTGACAACAGAATGTTTCTCGTGTAGGAGAATAGAACGTTTGTTACGTGCGATAGATTTTCTATCATATCTAGCGATAGAACGTCCGCTGTGTGCTGAGGATAGAATGTTTGTCGTGTCAGACGACAGAATGTTTCTCGTGTGGGAGGACAGAATGTTTGTGTTTGACAATAGAATGTTTGTTGTGTCTGACGACAGAATTTTTTATGGCACGGGAGAGCAAAACGTCTTCTCTGTGTGTGAAGATAAAACTGCTTGTCATGAGCGAGGAATGACTGTTTGTTGTTAACGAGGATACTATGTTTGGCTGATGGGAGAAATAGAGCGTGTGTTGTGTGTGAAGATAGAATGTTTGTTGCATGGGAAGACAGAATACTTGTTGTGTGCATGGAAGAATGTTTGCTGAGTGTAAGGAGAGGACGGTTGTTGTGGATGAGGACACAATGCTTTTGCTATGTGCCAGTGAACAACAATAGCAAAAAAAAAAAAAAAAAAAAAAAAAAAAAAAAAAAAAAAAAAGGTTGCTCTGTGTCAGAATAAAATGTTAAGCGTCCGTACGTGCGTGTAAAAAAAGTTTGTTTTGTGTCAGGATAAAATGTGCGTGCGTGCGTGTATGTTTGTGTGCGCGTGTGTGTGTGTGCGTGCGTGTACAGGATGTTTGTTATGTTCGAGGCGAGGACGACTGTCGCTTGCTGAGGACAGAAACGTTTGTTGCTTTATGACTTAATGAAGATGACATGTCTGGCTGCTGGTGAAGACCGAGTCCCAAAAGATGGGGCAGATTCGCAGTCAGCAGACGGAAGCACACACACAGACACACAGGATACTCACGACACCGTCACTTCTCAGGCCGGAAAGCGTGTCCGGTTCCGCCCAGTGGCTGCCGAAGTGAGGTTTCTGAGAGAACAACATTAAAAAAAAAAAAACAACAAGAAGCAAATGTACTGTAATGTAATGTAAAAGGATATTTATAGGGCGCTTTACCTCGTGAGAGCCCAAGCGCACATTACAGAAAAAACATGATAAAAGTATCATTCTAATTCAAAGCGCGCACGCGCACACACACACGCACGCACGCACGCACGCGCGCACACACACACACACACGCGTGCGCACACACACAACACCCCCCCCCCAACACACACACACACACACACACATAAATACACACACACAACACACACACCGCCGAAAAAAAAAAAAAATCACACAGACAGACAGACAGACGAGCGCATTCAACATCAGCAAACACGCGCACAGTGGTAAGTGAATATCATTAATCAGTCCGAGGGAAAAGATGCGTCTTTAGGAAGGTTTTAAAAGTCTCCAAAGAGTCCGTGTTACGCAGAGAAGAAGGGAGACTATTCCACAGAGCAGGTGCCTGGTAAGAAGAGAAAGATCGTTGGCCTGAAGTTTTCAGGCGAGCAGAGGAAAGCCGAAGCAGACGAGAATCGGTGGATGAGCGTTAAGTTGCGAGACGGAACATAAGAGATGGAGGAGGTCAGACAGGTAGGAGGGAGCCAGATTATCAGCGATTTGAAAACCAGGAGGAGAACTTTTAAAGTCAATGCGAGATTGAACTGGAAGCCAGTGTAAGGATGACAGAATTGGTGATCTGTGATCAGAAAAAGGAATGAAAGAAAAAAAAAAAAAAGTAAACATAAAATCTAAACTGAACAGACATGGACTCGTGCTCTATAGAGAGGACCTACAAAAAAATCAACAATATGTACTGGTATTCCAAATGGACAAGAATATCATGCTTAGACTCCCTAATCCGCATACTGCTCGGAGATTTTACAACACGAATGAGCTGTCAACCCTCACTGCACAGCGGTGAAAACACGGCACGTGAACACCGCTCGAGAGAAGACGATCCACACTTTCGACTCCAGACGTCTTCGGCGGATCCTTCTAATGCAGTGGAGCGACTCGGTCCAGTATTCTCCGTCATGTACGAGAGATGCCTGTGGTGGCGGGGGCTTTGTGGCCCGTCCCGTCTCCCCCCCGCTTCCGTCAGGCAAAGCAAGTAGTCCGCCGTGGCGAAGTGGTTAGCGTCTCGGGTTCCCGGCTGGGAGGTCGTGGGTTTGATTCTCATCTGAGCCATTTATTTGTGGGTTTTTTTCTGCCCCGACCGGCTTCCTACCAGAGCTGAGAAGGCACCATCAGGAAGAAAAAAGAAAAAAAAAAAAAAAAAAAAAAAAAAAAAAAAAAAAAAAAAAAAGACGAAGAGGAAAAGCAAAGCTGAAGCAGCAGCAGACCCCGTCAAGTGTGACCTCCAAAGCGCGCACAGGAGCTGGAGAAACGCTAGAATACTGACACCAGGCGCCGTGGTGAAGTGGTTAGCGTCGCGGACTCCCGGCTGGGAGGTCGTGGGTTTGATTCCCATCAGAGTCATGTGGGATTCTTCTGCCCCGACCGGCTCCTACCCAGAGCCGAGTTCACAAAGGCTCAGTTCGGCAGAGCGGAACGACACAGTTGAGTTTCATTTACTCAATGGATGCGTCTCCGAGAGTGTTGCTCAAAATTTCCTGACCAACTCTGCAGGTGTCTGTATCTCTCAGGCCTGGTTAATGCCGCGATATATTGTGAAAAGTAAGCGCAGAGTACAGCCCTATCGTGCAGTCTCAGAACTGAATGGAAATCCGTAACGTCATCATCTCATCATCATCATCATTATCCTCATCGATCAGCATTAACAATGTCTCAAAATCTGTGGCCCTTCATGCCCTGCTCTTATGGCGATGTGGGTGTCAGTCACCCTTCCACTTGTATGGCCTTGGTTTGATTCCGCCCGGGGTTTACCGGTATCCGTAAATTCACATGGAATGTCGTCGGACGGACGTGGTGGCGCCCTCCGAAGGGACAGCCAACCAACTCACGCCGGCTCCGCGACTAAGCAATAAGCGCCATCGGTAGGGGGTCATAGTAGGTGGCGTCATGCTTTATGCTGGTTCGGAACAGGCGCCACCGAACACCACTGAAGTGACTGGACGGCAGTGCAGCGTCTCCTCGGGTGGGTTACCTCGGGACGGTTTGACATGGAATGCTCTCCGTGAATTGTCGGTGCTGGGGCTGTGGACGAGGGGGACCAAAAACGAACAGCATGGAAAGAAAAGAAATCAACCAACGTGACTGAGCTATCGTAGCATCATCTTTGTACACCCATCACTCCATCAGTCAAGCACTGGCGTTTTTTTTTTTTCTTCTCCTGAAGGTTTTTTTTTTTTTTTTTTTTTTCCAGCGCATGACGACGGTAGAAACCTCCAGCGACTGAACTCACAGGCAGACACAATCATCACAGAACAGAGAGGTAAGGTGAGGTAATGCTGCTTATTTATAGCCCAGCCGACTGCGAAGGGCCACATCAGGGGCTGTCACCGCGTTGATGTCAACTCGCAAGTCCTTTGGAGAAAAAAAAAAAAAAAAAAAGAAAAAAGAGAAAGAGAAAAGAACCTCATTCACACAACCCTTTGAAACACACCTTCGAGAAAAACACTGAACTGGTAACAAGGTTGGTAGGAGCACATGCAAAAAAAAAAAAAAAAAAAAAAAAAAAAAAAAGTCTTGAAACGGAGTGTATACTAAAAGTTTACAACTAATCCGTGTGTCTGCTTTTGTTTTTTTTTTGTTCACTTTGCTTTCTCTTTTTGTTCGCGTCACTTGTTTTTCACGCGTTGCTGCCATTTCTAGTCATTTGTGGGTCGATACCCGCGTCGTCGCTGTGCGACCATCGTTAAGCTGTTTGGCATGCTGCCTAGTTAACAAACTTTTTCGCCGCAAGCATGCACCGAAAATGCATCAGACGTTTAATGGAACGCGCTCTTTTCATTTTCATGGTTGAATAAAATTCCGCTCTCTCTCTCTCTCTCTCTCTCTCTCTGTGCGTCTCTCTGTCTCCGTCTTTCTCTCCTCTCTCTCTCTCTCTATGGAAAAATTTATCAGCATGTCGATATTTGTTTTGACTTTGCTTATTTTTATTTTGTTCATGATTGTATAGCATTTGTGAATTTATCCCCCCTTCAAATGGGCTACGGCCTTTATTGAATGAAATTTCGTCCCCCCCCCCCCCCTCTCCCGTCCCCTCTCTCTCTCTCTCTCTCTCTCTCTCTCTCTGGCATTCATATTCCGTGTCTCCGTTTCTCGATCTTATCGACTATCAATTGCCGTCAATCTGTAAAATATAAATGTGTTGTGTGAGGAGGAGGGACGAGGGGCGGAGATGGGAGAGGCAGTGGTTGGGAAGACAAAGGAGGAAGCGTGCGTGCGTACGTGCGTGTGCGCGTGTGTGTGTGTGTGTGTGCGCGCACGTGTGCGCTCTGTGTGTGTGTGTGTGTGCGCGTGTGCGCTCTTTGCGTGCGTGCGTGTGTGTGTGTGTGTGTGAGTGACACTCACCGGCAGAACGCTGTTCACTTCGGGAAGCTTTACGCTGGCTTCCTCGACCGTCGGCGCAAGCTCCGCGGGTTTTCTCCCCTGGGCTGGCTCTCCGTGTCCCGATCCGTCCTTGTCCCCCCCATGCCCGGAGCCAGTCAGGTTCTGGCGCCCCCCGCGCGCCTCGCCGGCATTGATGGCGCTCTGCTTCATCGTCTGTCGGGAAGAGAGAGCGCGTCTGACTGAAAAATGCCACCACTACTTCAAGTAATGTAGGGGGGGGGGGGGGGGGGGGGGGGGGGTTCTCGTCAAAGCTGATTCAGAAGGATCGCCTGTGTAGGTGCGCGCGCGCACGCACTCACACACACACACACACACACACACACGCACTGACTGACTGACTGAAACCAATTTATTGTCAGATTAACTCATCAAAGTTGTACTGACAGACACACAGACACACACACACACAGACACACACACACACACACACACACACGCACGCACACGCACACAAAACCACAATACAGAGGGTGGGAGGGAGACAGGGAGGGTGGTAGAGAACGGAAAGAATAAGGGGAGGGGGAGGGGAAGGGGGGGGGGGGAGGGGCGACAAAAGCAAGTAAAGGATTAAGCGAAAGAAAGATCAATCCTATTTTCCCAGTGAGACAGGAGACCTATTCAGGTGAGTAGGGGGGGGGGGGGGGGGGGGGGGGGGGGGGGGGGGGGGGGGGGGGGGGGGGGGGATTTTTCAGTGAGACAGGGGACCTGTTCAGGTGAACCGGAGGGGGGGGGGGGGGGGGGGGGGGGATTGGGATTTTTTTAGTGAGACGGGATACCATTCCCACTGAGAAAAGACGTTTCCAAATCAGAGAGAGCCACTGCTCAAACTGCAAGAGAATTTTTTTTTCTTCCGCTATCAGACGGGGAAACTGTTCAAACCGAAACAAGACTTTTCCCTAGTAATAACAGGTGGACTGTTCAAACTGAAAAATGGACTAACGCAGCGACACGTACAATTCAGATTTCATTCGGACTTCTTTCCCCCCCTCCAATCAGAGATGGATTCTATGCAAACTGGAGAGTAACGCTTCAGATCGGACGGGGATGCTATTCAAACTTAAAAGCGGACTTTTCTCCGGCCACATGAGAATTCTGTTCAAACCTGAAATGAAAAGAGGTCGCTTCCAATGACACGGATCACAATTCAAACTATACGAAGACTTTTCAAATCTGACAGGGATGCCGTTCAAAATGACTGAGGACTTTTGCAAAAGTGGCCGGCAACTATTTCACCTGAAAGTCAACGCCTATCTTGCGCCGAAGTCGATGAAGATGAGCGATGGCGCGTTCATTTTCGGTGTCCCGAGTGTTTTGTGTTTTGCCTGAAGAAGACCTAAGGGGTCGAAACGCGTCGTTTTTGTCTTGTGATTCGTTTGTCTACGTGTTTTTTTTTTTCTTTTTTTTTTTTTTTTGTGGTGCTCTATCACTAACATTTACATTTTTTTTTAAACTTTTTTTTTAAAATCTGCATTCCAACATGTATAGATACAGGGAAGGCAAGTATGTACATAAAGAAATAAATAAAGAAAGAAATCACCCCAAACAATGTGAATTCACAAATTCATGCAAACATTATCTAATACGAGAGAGAGAGAGAGAGAGAGAGAGAGAGAGAGAGAGAGAGAGAGAGAGAGAGGAGAGAGAGGAAGAGAGAGATGCTGAGAGGAGAGCGGTGGATGCATCATTAAAATCATGCTGACAGGGATGTTTTTCAAATCATTATGTTTGGCAAAATACTGAAATCAGGCCTCTAATAATGTACCAAAAAGTGATCATTTACACGCTTCATCTTACACTTCTACATCTATTGGTGCAACTTGTTTTTGAAAAGAAAAGACAGACAAAAGGGTATAAATGTTAAACAGTATCCATCAATGGTCTGTATTAAGTGTGTGTGTGTGTGTGTGTCCGTGCGTATTGTGTGTACGTGCGCGCGTGCGTGCATGCGTGCGTGTGTGTGTGTGTGTGTGTGTGTGTGCGTGCGCGCGTGTGTTGTGTGTGTGTGTGTGTGTGTGTGTGTGTGTGTGTGTGTGTGTGTGTGTGTGTGTGTGTGCGTGTGCGCGCGCGCGCGTGTGTGTGTGTGTGTAAGTTTAAAATTTGTCTGAAAGTGGACGTTTCCACCAGCCGCGGGTGGCAGGTTAGCATGGCGGACGCCCCCCCCCCCCCCCCCCCCCCCCCCCCCCCCCCCCCCCCCCCCCCCGTCGCGGGTTCGTTGCCGGTGTAGTAGTGTTGTTCGTTAGTAAATATCGAATGCAGTTCATGCTACACAAACATATACGTATGGGATCAAACTGTTGACAATGACACATACCTACAATCTATGTGACACCCACATATGTTGACAAAAATGCATTCAGATAATCTGTATATAAGGGGAAAGTCACCCTACAATGAACTCTTCTGGTGGTGTTTATATGAACAACGAGAGAGCCAAAATTATTGAAGACTGATGTTGATATTAAAAAAAAAAACCCTATCACAGACTATCAACACCACAACACACACACACACACGCGCGCGCGCGCGCACGACCGCTCGTACACATAACGCGCACGGGGACACACGCACGCACACACACACACCACACACACACACACACACACACACACACACACACACACACACCATGTTTTAAATTGTACGTTATTTCATTATCATAGTATTAACAAAGTTTCCATTTAAACATCCTTGGATGATAACACAATCATTCTGATAAAAAAAAAAAGCATAGCCTGATAAACGTAACTTCGTTTTTCCCCGGTATATCATGTCAAAATGTACAGTTTCATAGAAAAGCAACAATAGCGTAAAAATGACCATACATTTTTCTGTCTTTTTGGTAATGGTAATTTTGCTTATAACCCAGCTGACCGCAAAGGGCCATATCAGGGCTATCACCACGTTGAAAATAACTAACAAATCATTTAAAGAAACGAACACACACACACACACACACACACACACACACACACACACACACACGCACACATTCACACATCTCTTTACACTACACCTTCTAAAAACACACCAGAAACTTGGTTCAAATCTTCCTTCAACAAATCTTAGATCAGATGAAAAATGTTAAGTCTCCCTCCAAAATTCAAAGATCACGCCGGGAGGGTTGGTGGGGTGCGGTGGGTGTGTGTGTGTGTGTGTGTGTGTGTGTGGAGTGGGGGGGGGGGGGGGGGGGGGAGTTAGTGGTGTCCTGAACAAGAAGTTCATGGAGTTAGCTGTAAAGTGTATGTCACACATGGTAATGGTGAAGATCAAATAATTCGAGAACAGTTTGGCCTATCGCTAAAAGTAAAACTGAACAACACCCACCCCAAAACCCTTATCCTGGACAGCTCCGAACACAGGAGACACAGCATGGGGAGGGGGGTGGGGAAGATCTCTTCTGTTGCCCCCCTCCCCCCCCCCCCCCCCTCTCACCCCCACCCCACCCCCATCCCACTACACATACACAGGCTGTCGGGGGGAAAAAAAACACAATCAAGCAACTGTCTCTAACGACTTACTCTCAACCCACCACTGGCAAGGAGGTTGTGTGTCTGATGACATCCCACACATAATTAACACAAAGCTACGCGGGTCAAGAGTAATCGTAATCAATATTGGATTACTGGTCAAAACCTAACGTAACTTTAATGGCGCAGTAGATATACTGTTCCTGCAGCGGTTTGCTACACTGATCATCACTGCTTTACGCCGGCCCCTTGGTTTACGATAATTTTTGTTGTTGTTGTTGTGTCCCTTGAGGCACTGTCTTCTTGTCTTGATGTTGTCGGTAAAAAAAATAACAACAGACGGCTGCGCTTTGTCTAAATGTTCTTGGCCTACGTGGAATCCACAATCGTTTTGGACCACTTTGAAAAAGAAAACGGCGGTTTGCTTACTTTCAAAGAAGTTTGACCCAAACCATGATGTTAATACACATTTTCTTGAATACTACGGGTGAACACGAGCTGTGTGAAACATGCAGAAAACAAGGAATCAAAACTGAATCTGATACGGCCAGAGTAAAACAGTAAAGCGATGCAGATAATTTTCTCAGTCCAACAGGGAACACAAAATACTCTGTGATGTTTTAACCAAGAATCACTGGACACCAAAATGTAACAAATGGAATGATAGGCTTTCAAACTGTCTGAACTGGAAGACATTTCACAAAATACATGAAATAAAAGAATTGAAACTAATATGGTTACAGACAAGAAAAAAAATTATACGAGTAATAACAACGAATCCAATGCAAAAAAAAAGTGTGCGATTGGCAATGACGAAAATTGCAATTTTTGTGAAACCGAAAAGGGAACAATTCTTCATCTATTTTGACAATGCAATATTGTTTAAAGGGTCGGGGGGGGGGGGGGGGGGGGGGGGGGGTGAATCAGGAAATAATATGAACAGAAAAATATGAATAATTTAAAACCACACACACACAAAAACAGCTAATACTATAGATCTTGGATACTTCAATGACTATGAAACAAAAGTTGTTTATGATATGATGATTGCGCTAGGCAAAGTTTTCGTGTACGGATGTAGATGAACAATGTCCATCCACATGCTAAAAACATTCTTTCAGATGTTGAGAATGGAGGAACACATAGCGCTAATGCACACAGAATCTAGTATCTTTCTCAGCACAATGAGCCTGCTACGAGCCACTGATCACCCATAAAAATGATAATAGTATGGAGGTTTCAATGACATAAAAATCAATTACAACCATCAAGAAACAATACGGCTGAAAGACAAGAGAATTAAAAAGGGGATTTTTTTTTCAGCTAGACAGTGTGTGTGTGTGTGTGTGTGGTGTGTGTGTGTGTGTGTGTGTGAGTGTGAGTGTGGGTGTGTGTGTGTGTGCGCGCGCGCGCGTGCGTGCATGCGTTTGTGCATGCGTGTGTGTGTGCATGTATATGAGAGAGAGAGAGAGAGAGAGAGAGAGAGAGAGAGAGAGAGAGAGAGAAAGAGAGAGAGAAAGAGAGAGAGAGAGAGCGAGAGAGAGAGAGAGAGAGAGAGAGAGACTGTGTATTTGTTTTGTTTTTATATTTGGAGTTGCTCATTCTTCCATATATATTGTTTTGCTCTGTATGTATGTATTTGTACTGCTATGTGCCATGAACATTACGCTTATGAAAATATTATGCATTTGTAAATGTGTTCGCGTGTGTAGGGGGGGGGGGTGGGGGTGGGAAGAATGAAAAAGAAATTAAAGCAAAAAGGAATCCACCCCTTTCCCCTAAATCTTCACCCTTGAGCAATCGACGCCTCCACTTTGGTGGTCCTTTTCTCAGTCTTGGGCACGCCGCCATTTTGTCGTAAGGTAACTAGAGTGAACTCTCAGATTTCGGCAAAAGTTCCCTCCCTTTGGGATCACAACGAAGCGTTCCTAACAAACCTCAGTCACATATTCTGGGACTTTCCCTCAGGCCTTGTACACTGTTGACGACGACATTCCCGTACATATGTTCCGCTTGACACCCACACCTAGCAATCTATGTAAAGTACACGTTCGAAATCTGTCCATGAAAATCTACAGGCGGCACACACATGGAAAACACAGATGCAAAGCATGTAAACGTACTCCACAGTCATCGCGACTAAAACCTTTTGCAGAACTAACAACGCCTCTGCTTTGGAAAAAAAAAAAAAAAAAAAAAAAAAAAAAAAAAAAAAAAAAAAAAAACATCCAAACTAGGCTATCGCACCACTTTACAATCTCAAAATCAACCAATCAAAGGAGAGAGAGAGAGAGAGAGAGAGAGAGAGAGAGAGAGAGAGAGAGAGAGGGAAGGGGGGGGGGGGGGGGGTGGGGGGAGGAGGGGGGGAGGAGCTTAAAAAAACGTCACACTCAAACATGCATCACAATGTATTTCGTCACTGTGATAAACTGCCATTTCTGAAAGTGTGCATGCGGTTTAACACACACACTCTCTCTCTCTCTCTCTGTCTGGACTCGGTTTCAATCGCAGCGCTGAAAGTAGTTTTTGTGTGTGTGTGTGTGTGTGCGGTACATTCTTGAAACTGGTATTTCAGTCCTCACTGGGCTAGAGCCTATGTGCCTACCGAATTTCATCCAGATCGGACAATATGTCAAGAATAACGGTTTTTTTAACGGTCAAATTTGGGAAAAC
>JADBJO010000759.1:115000-147500 GCA_016801955.1 Conus betulinus | reverse complement strand
TTCCACCCACTCTCCTGTCGCAGGACGTGCAGCAGCTGTTCCCGATTAGCTGGACGTGGGCGGTTTGCATGGACTCGCCGGCCAAGTTCTCCCCAGATGTTCTCGATTGGATTGAGATCTGGACTGTTCGCAGGCCATGCCATCCTGGTGATCCCAGCTTCCTGAATGAAAGTGTGCTGACAGCCCTGCAGCGGTGTGGTGTGGCGTTGTCATCCTGGAGGACAGCTTGGGGTCCGATCTGCTGGAGGGTCGCTGTGACCAGAGGCTGTAAGATCTCCTGCAGGTAGCGCTGCCCATTGAGCATGCCCTCCACATGGTAGAGAGGAGTCCTGTAGTGTCGGCTGATGCCTCCCCAAACCATAATGGAGCCACCTCCAAAAGCAGCCGCCTCCTGGATAGCATCATCATGCAGCTGCTCCTGTGGGCGCCGCCACACCCTGATGCGGCCGTCTTTGGGGCTCACCATGAAGCGCGATTCGTCGGTGAACAGGACATGGCCCCAATGAGCACGAGTCCACCTCAAATGGTCCTGGCACCAAGCAAGTCGGCGTGCCCTGTGACCTGCAGTCAGCATGGGCTTCTTCACCGGACGCCTGGAACGCAAGGCGGCGGCATGTAGGCGACGCCGAGTGGTCTGCCCGCTTACTGCTGTGTTGGTGGAAGCACGCAGTTGCTGACTCAAGGCATTGGCGGTGGTTGTCCTCTCCCGAAGGGCCTGTCTGCAGAGGTACCGGTCCTCACGTTGTGTGGTTTTCTTGGGACGCCCTGGGCGTGGCCGTTCCTGGACGGTGCCTGTGGTTTGATGGCGCTGTCTCAGACGGATGATGACCGAGTGTGACACTTGCAGCCTTCTGGGCCACCTCTCGGACGCCTACTCCGTCCTGCAGCCAGGCGATAGCTCGGGCACGATCGAAATTTCTCAACTTTCGTCTCGCTGGCATGTTGGTGTTGTGCTTCAGAAGAACGGGTATTCGACGGCTTTTATGGCCATTGTGGTGAGCACAACGCACTCCCATACCTTCATGCTGTCACGTGCATCAGGATTCTCACCTGTAGACAGTTCGAGTCAGTGTGCACGGATTGCTGACAAACAGCTTTTTTGCCAAACAAGAGCACTTTTCTGCACGCTCAAGGGGAGTCAGTGCAGCTGTTGCATGCTTGGCAGTATATTGAGAAGGCCTGACGACTGTCGCGTTCAGAAACCTTGGCAATTACTAACCTTTATTGATATTTGATTTTGAAAGCACCTAAGGCATTCTGCGGAGTGGTCCTTAACTTATGTTGAAGTCTGTACATAGGTATTGTTCTGTGTATGCGGATGTGCATTGGAGTGCACGCTTGCTTATGTCTGCTTGTTCAAATCGAGTCCAGATTATTTCTATGGTGTGTGGAAAGAGAAGCTTCACATCCTGTTTTTCCCATCCAGCTCCTCCCTACCCGCCTGAATCCCCCCCTCCCCCCTCCCTCCCTTCGCAACAAGAAGAAATTTCAATTACAATGACAATGAGAAAGGAAACTATGTATGTGCAGCGTAAAAAGAAAACAACGAAAAAAATCTCACAACTATCACAATGAAATGCTCCGATGAGTAATTCAAACAGGTTGACACTTTGACAGGCAAACTAAGAGAGAGAGAGAGAGTGTGACGTGACGCTTGACAACACCATCCGATTGGCCCCACTAAAACACCAAACCAAAAAATAGATTTCAAATCTATGCCCACCCTCCCCTCTCGAACCCCTTCACCAACCCCCCTACCCCCCTTCCCCCTCTTAGAATGGTGTGAGTCGCACGACTTGACTATGTGCTACAAGAAACCTTGCGTCATGGTAAATGCGGGCCGCCTTTCGTTTTTATCAGCCCACCTCCCTTCCCCTCTCTCAAACCCCCCATGCGGTCCCTCCCCATGCGGTGCGACACTAACAGCGCGCAGCGTGGGGCGTGCGTTCTAACAATAGCCCCCCCCCCCCCCCCCCCCCCCCCCCCCCCCCCCCCCCCCCCCCCCCCCCACCCCCCCCGAGCGGAAGCAAAATTAACTGGGGCTCAACAGCCAGCTATACGGATGCATAAATTATCCCGTGCCGATTAGGTTCAAACAAATTTCCGAGGTGATTGGTTACAAGACTAAATCCCTCCCCCTCTCTCACCCCTGATCGGTAAATGACAGGTTGTCAAAATCTGATTCGGCATGTGAGAGAGTTCATATAGCAGACACACACAGGCACAACTTCACTGACCCCTCAGGACTGCCTGTAGACAAGAGCAAAGGAAGACAAAGGGACAGAGAAGGCCTAGTCCATTCTTGGTAACTCCTTGATCTCCAGTCATTCCCTGTTCATTCCCAGGAAAAGTGAGTTGGGACTCTGTTTTACATTTTTGAATCTATGTATTGATTTATGTATGCTGCTGTGTGTGTTAGCATTGTAACTTTGTACAAATGCTTAGCAACATTTTATCAAACTGATGAATGATTATTTTGTGTAGTAGTTTGCTTGCCATCATATGGCAAAAGCTCTCTCCCAGTGGTTTTGATTCTTTGTTAACAATCTGACCACTGCTCTTTGTGTTCACCCTGACTTTTGTCAGTATGCAACTCTGTCTGTTAAGATAATAATTCAATGATTAATTTTGATCAGGAAAAAACAGTATGCCTGTGCTAGGTAAAAAACTGCTACTCTGATTTATAAATACTGGTGATTATTGGAATGATTTGTAGTGTGTGACTTTAAGTCTACACCACATGTGTACTTGGACTAAGCATAGCCCAAGTCAGTGTGATTTAATTCATATGAAACATGGAAGAGTTGTTTAACTAAAACTGTAACATTGTATTACTGTCTCCTACCCTTTTGTGAGCTTAACTTAGCCATTAAACAAAAGTGGAGGTTAATAGTTATAGCAGAAACTCTACCATAGAGAAAACTTTGCTGGCTGAGTCTCACACCCTTCTGAAAGACAGAGGAAAAGGGGTAAATGTGTGCACTCGACAGACCAGCCACCCGATTCTCATCTACAGATCAAGTTCTCTTTATCGCAGAACTGGGATCCTGGTCACGCTGCACACCACAGTGAACCAGGAGCTGGGACTTCGCCAGAAACCAGGGCGACACCAGACAACAAATCTACACCAGTGGGGCAGTCACCAGCCACAGGAGAGAACAACTGTCTTCTCCAAAGCAAAGCTAAGTTTGCTTACCACCTGGACTCAAACCCATCAGACCCTTACCCTCACTATGATGAAACAGTGAGAACTGTCTATGAGTACCATCCTGGCTACAATACTGGGTATTCGCAAGCGGGGTGGATGTATAACCATATACATTCAGTGTAACTTAGACAGAACCCCTGTATGCCAACTTAGCTTGCTGCACAGAGTGCCAGCGAGTAAAGTAGGAGTGAGGAAGGACCCCTCATTGTGGTAGTCCAATGAGAACTGAAACACAGCCTATGGAAGTGTCACGCCATTTCTTATCTATGTATAAGTAATAAAAGTTGATGTGTGAAAGTGCACTTAACTTGTGTCAGTTCCCTGTTGTTCAATCGAATGTTGAATGTTTGAACTTCTCTCTTCAATTCTGTATCTCGGAGCTATAAGTACTTTTAATTAAGAGTACAAGCCTAAGGAAAATTAGCTCAGAGCCATTCTACCGTATTTTATCAATCCCCGGAACAAATAAAAAATTTCTTTGATGACTAGTACCGGAAAGTTGCTCCTTCCACCACTAGTAAGAGAGAGGGTGTAGGTGAAATGTAAGATAATTCTCATCAGGGGGTGTGAAAACTGGGAATGGGAGGGGAAAGTGATGATGACACTAAAATACAATGGAAAAGCAAAAAATATATCATCAAATGAATCAAACATCAAACATCGTACAAGAAGTGGTTTCTAGTATTAAAGGCTTTAGATATATACACACAGCAAGAGATTTACATATTCTGACATCTGAGAGTAATAAAGTCAATTTGAATGCATTTGGATGACTATGGTATTTGGCTGGGAAAGGTTTTCCGTAAAGAACTGTATTTATCACACACTAGTATAAAATGCAGCTCAGATTCTTCAATGCCAGGACAAAATGGACAATCTTTATTTATTCTTGTAACTGAGAATCTAGACTTATGAATTCTTAGTTGTGAAACTCCAAGTCTAATTCTTGTCAAGTATTTTCTAAGAGATGGATTTTTTTTTATTCTAAACAAATATTCTGGAACATCATAGAGTTGTCGAAAGGAAGAGTAGAACTGAAATCTTTCTTTTGAGTTAATAGCAGCGTCTAAGTCTTGTAAACAGCAGTCAACAAGTCTTTGTTTAAAGGCATGCACAAAACATTTAACATTTTCCACCCCTTGATTTTCCCACACAAATCCAAAACCATATTTATATAATGTCAAACATATATTGCTTACCCAGTTCCTTTTGCCCTTATAATGCAGACTACATAACATTTTATAAGATTTTCTTGGGATACGGTTATCCTCCATACGGGTTAATTTCAGCCAGTATTTTACACATTTTATTAAAGTCTGAATATATAACGGGTATCTGCCAGTTTTCGAATATATAAGTGCACTTGGTGTGTGAACACTTACATTCAGAAGACGTTTAATAGCTAAAAGGTGTACTCTTTCAATATAGTAGTGGTTTGCAGTTAAACCCCAAACTTCAGCGCCATATGTTAAAAATTGGCTGGATCTGGCTGTCAAAAATTTGAAGAAAAGTTTTGGATTGTTTTCGCCTAGAGACCACAAAAATTTCAAAATACTACTAAAAACACATTTTTTTAGCTTTGAGCGCCTTTTCCTCCAAAGAATATGAAAAAGTTAAAACGGTAGAAAGAATGACACCTAAGTATTTATACTCATTCACAACTTGCAATTGTATACCATTGTGAAACCATTTTTCTCGTGAGGCAACATGCCCTCCTTTACGAAATATTATAATTTTAGATTTTTTCTCATTCACGATCAGTCCTAGTTTATTGGCAGTGTTAGTTAATATATCTAGTTGTTTTTTTTGAAGACCAATTACAGTATGGGAAAGGAGAACAACGTCATCAGCAAAAAGCATAATAAGAATGTTAAGAATATCGGGGAATAAGCTTATTCCATGTTTTCCAGATAGTGCAACGTCATTTGCGAGTTCATTATGAATAACGAAAATAAAATAGGGCTACAGTTGTCACCTTGTTTCAAACCACGAGGACACATAAAGGCTTCAGTAAAATCACTGTTTGCCCGAACTCTAGCTTTAACAACTTGGTACATATACTTTTGATAGCATGATGCATTTTACCTTGCACACCATTTTTATTCAGTATTAACCACAATTTATTTCTATTCACTAGATCGAAGGCTTTTTAAAGTCGATAATGCGGCATAGAGCTTTTTGCCAGAAGATAACTGTTTCTGTACAAGTGATACTAAAGTAAATATATGGGTCGACTGTGCTATAACTCTTCCTGAATCCTGCCTGCGACTCACTGATTACATTATTTTTTTCGACCCACTCTGTAAGACGTTTGTTCAGAACATAGGTGTATAATTTGCCACTTATATTTAACAATGAGATGCCTCGGTAATTGTCAGGAAAATTAGCATTACCTTTTTTATGCAGAGGATGTATGATTGCTTCTGACCACATGAGTGGAAATGTCCCGGAATCAAACAGTCTATTGAAAAATTTGGTCAAAAAAGAAACGACTACCGAGGAGCATACTTGTAAAATTCAGCACTAAATCCATCGGTTCCAGCAGCTTTACCATTCCGAAGTGATCGTACTGCATTTTTAAACCTCTAATTCTGTTATTTCCAGTCTAGGGTGGAAGTATCCACATTACAGCAGAAACTAGTTTCATTATTATTATTGTTGGTCATATGATTAGCTGAAGCTGAAGTACAGAATAATCGTTGATTCCAGAACATAGTTCGTTTTCCTGTTCAAAGTCGTTATAAACTTTGTGAAAGTGATTGTACCATTCTTCAATTGTGATGGAGCTTTCTGGTGCTTTGGTACCTACCTTTGACTTAATAGTCCCCCAGAATTTCTTGGGATCATTTTTATTTGTCTCAAGAGTAGCCAGTATACGTAATTTATCTTCTTTTTGTTTTCTAACAAGCAACTGTTTGTATTCTCTTCGTTTATTAGTGTACGTAAGCCTCAGTTCCTCGACCTGTATTGCGTTCTTGCAATAGGTAAAATTTTTCAAGGATTGCAATAAGTCTGATCTTTCATTTCGACATTCACTATCGAACCAGGAATTGTTGTTCTTTGCACCAATAACAATATGTTTTTTCATACACTGGCCTGCAAGAGTCAAACATTCGTAAAATTTATTCAATGCCAGGTTGACATCAGTAGTCATCAGAATTACAGCTTCGTTTAAATATCTAGTATCTCCTGTGACTTGAAGGCCTGTTGATATTCATCCAAACGATCCTTGTTCCAAATGAACCTTTGGATGACACGTTTTACAGATTTATTTTGAATGTATTTTACATTTCTTGGTAAGTTTAATCTTAATTCAATAGGTAAATGTTTAGATTCAGCAATGTTGAGCACTCTCATGCTTAGAGCATGTTCAAAAAGGCACCTTGAAATCAAAAAATAATCTATGATACTTGCCCCATTATGTGCTATATATGTATAGTCTCCGTGCGGATCAACTGAGGTAACACCATTAGAATTATCAATGAAAATTTCACATAATAATTTCAATAGGTAACATCCAAATTCATTCATCATTTCATCTTTGGAGTTTCTAAGATATGCTTCATCTTCTTCAATATTATTGTCATCATCGTTCCAAACATTAGTGTCAGGGAGAGTGATTTCCCTAGCGTTTGATTTACCTGTCCTGGCATTAAAATCTCCCATAATAATGAAAGGTAATTCTCCATACTGCTCAAAAATATCGAGAAGACAGTGTTCAAACAGATATATTCCATTTCTTATTTCTGTATCTAAATAATACGGGCTTGATGCTGGGGGAACATAAATGCCTAACAATATAGTGTCGATAGGTAAGCCACCAAACTGTTCAGATAGTTTCACAGCAATACAGTTATCACATTCTAATGGAATGCGTTCAACAAAAATCTAGAAATTGTCTTTTTTACCATAAGAACAACACCACCAGATAGACGGGCTGTCACAGCATCAGATAATTTCAATCCAGGTGACACACAAAAATTTCAAAAGAAGGAAATAGATGTGAAGGGAAATAGGTCGCAAAAGTTTCTGACAAAAATACGATTTCATATTTACAGAATAATAACTGTAATTCAGGTTGGTATACAGAACTCAAACCTTCTATATTGTATGAAAGAAAAGAAATGCAACAGTTCTCTGCATTAGCATCATTTGCAGGACCTGGTACAACCCCAGATATAGTGACAAGGGCAGGGCGAAATCCCTAGGTGTCTGTAGATTGGCTTCTATCCGCCTGGGATGATCCTGTTGCAATGCGTGGGAAACAATCTGTGACCTGCTTTTGTCTGAGAGTGGATTTATCATGAGCTATGTTTGTCATTGTACGTCCGATTGCCATCTTTGTTTTGCTGCGTGTTTGTCTGCCATGTATTGTAGGTGTTTCTGATATCATAGAACAGTTCTGTTGTTCTGACACTACGGGAAGATGGATTACACTTGAACAGTTCATCCCGTCACGTCTACCGTCAGACTGCCCAAAAGACTGACTCTCTAATTCATCTGCGCCAGTCCATGGGTCCACCAGGCGTTTCACCATGGTGGTGCTGTCGTCTGCCTTGGCTTCACTGGTGGGTGGAGTGGTTGGAGGGCGTGGGCGTGGCGAAGAAGGTGTGTGGGAAGCCAGATCTGCCTCAGGTCCATCAGGGACTGCTTGCTGGGTGGAAGGAGGGAGAGGGGGGCATCACAGGAGAGGTCAGTGCTGCTATTGAAAGCACTATGCACAGCACGTTCCCGGCCAACCATTGGGCTCAACTGGTTTGCACCAGAAGTTGGTGCAACTTCACCAGTCATCAGACAAGATGTCTGCGTGTCACGTTCATGATGGAGCCGGGATTCCACGGGTAGACGGTCCCTGGCGTTCCGAGAATTGGGTCTGGGCGCATGGTTCTCGTCTTCCGCGTTCGGTGTGGACGTGAGTCTGACGCCCCATTGATTAACCGTCACTCCGGCTGAGGGGCGTGGAGTTCGCTGTGGCTGTGGAGGATGGGCAGGCGCTGTCCCTGGAACATCCACTGGGGCTCCATGGCCTGTATCCACAGGCTTCTGGCGGTATTCTTGTTCCTCACGGTGCTCGCCACGTGTTCTGCATGGTATCTCCTGTGTTGAACGATCGGGGAGGGGCGGGAATGCAGCCATGTCTGCAGTCCATGGGAGGCCCTCATCAGAGGATGACATCGGCCTCTGCCTGGACTGTGGGTGGGTGGAGTCCATGTAGATAGGCGTTGGCACTGGGCCACGCTGGTTTACTCGTTCAATAGAACTATCAGCAGCGGCATCCTGCGTGAAACTGGCTGCTGTCCATGGGAGGTCCTCAGCAGAAGATGTCATTGGCCTCTGTCGGGACTGCAGTTGAGTGGTCCACATGGGTTGGAGCTGGTGCCAAGCCATGTAGACTGACTGGTTCCGCGGAGACATCAGGGTCAGCAGTCCAAGCCAAACTGTTAGAGCGTCTTCGTGGGTCTTTTCTTGGGCCACGGTGTTGCATGCTCTGGCGCATGTGGTAGAGGCGCTCCTTCCAAACGTAGACCTGCCTGCCAACGTTCATGTCTTCTGTTTGACGGCGTGAAAGTGGTGGGGATGAAGTCATGTCAACAGTCCAAGGGAAGTCATCAGTGAAGTTACGTGAGTTCGACTTCTGTTGAGGGTGTCGGACATCTCGGTAGGCATGATGTTGATCCACGTCTTCTTGAGCCATGTCGTGTTGGTTGTCGTGCTGGTTGACTGGCTCATCCATTTGGCGTTGCTGCTTTGGATGACTTGTCTTTCTGTAGTGACACCGAGCAGGGGTGGCATTGGTTACATTGTCAGAGTGTCTTAGAGCGTCTCTTTTATGACTTTCATGTTGTTTGCTCTTGTAGAATATGCGTCCTTTCCAGAAGTACGCATGTCTGCCAGCATTTCTTTCTTCTTTGATAATCTGGTTCTGACGGCTGGTCAAGTCTGAAGCAACACGTATACCCAGTGTTTCTGCCATTTCTTTCCTGCACTCCCGTTCCCTCAGAATGGTCAGCTTATCTTGCCAGTGGAAAAGACGAGCGACAATCGGGCGAGGGTAACTGCTGTTGTTACTTCTTCGACCAACCCGATGTGCCCGCTCCACGTCATCGATTGTCCACTGCTTGGAAGGGAAAAATCGGTTCAACAGCTGTACTATCATTCGGGCGCACTTGGAGTTGGTCTCACTTGGGCCTTCAAAAACGTTGAAAAACCGCAAGTTGTTCCGACGAGAAAAAGACTCGATTTTGTCTACTTGGCTGTCCATATGGTGGGATACATCTATAAACAAATCTTTCCACTGGAAGAGATTTTCACACTGTTGTTCTAGGACTTGACACTTGCTGGCAAGCAGATCAACTCTGGCTTTTAGCTGATCATTTTCCTTCTGTAGAAGTCCATACCAACACTTGAACCTTTCCAGGATGTCAGTGTTTTCACGTTGTGAATAACCAGCCATAGAAAACAGCCTTTGGTTCAAGTCTCTGTCGGGTCCAAGATTCTGATCGGAAGATTTCCTGATGTGAACAGGTGAACTGCCAGAACTGGAAATATAATTAGAAAACTCGTTGGCCCGTGTTGGTCCAGGGTTCCGCTCAATGTCACCGCAGGACAAGAGTAGCCAACGAATGACGACTGCAGAGGACTTCAGGTAGAACGTCAGAAATACACTTTTTTTGCGTGGATTATTATCACAAACCTGAGTTTTTGTTTTAATTTTGATCTTGAGATCGCTTGAAAATGGACAGCCACTGACCACATAAGAAAAAGACGGTTCACATGTGCAATGTTTACATCCAGAGACAGATACACGACGCCAACACGGACACAGATGCTGGTGTGTTGGAGAGAATCATTGTCACAGCCGCCTGCACTGTTTGCTTTTGCATTGAGCCTCAATGCAGTTAGAAAAACTGCTGCGAAGAGCATAGTCACGGACCACTTCAGAGGCCAAACAAGTCTTACTTCATGCGCCAATGCACAACTTCTCCCTTTCTTCCCCTCACGAACAAGCGAAACACCTTGCACGTGCCGCACACATGCTGCGCTGCTGTCATCCAACAGTTCCCCAAAACAGTTCAGGTTTGGAAATCTCTATTATTTATGTATAAATTTTTGAAATGAAAATAATGTGTAATCTGATTAACATCTGAGACCTCTTACGGGACCTAGGAGAGGAAAGTTTGTGAAGGTGTCTATTTTCCCTTCCTTTTAAAGTTTCAGTTAACTTTCTTTGGAGCTGTTCCCTGAATTACATTATATATGGATAAGGGCATCGTAGAAGAATAGTCTGTCTTTGAAATAGAAGAATGCTTTAATTTTCTTTAATCCTCTCCTTTCAAGGAATTGCCATTTCAACTTAATAGCTTTATGGCAATCTTATGTAAACGACTGATTTCTTTCCCAGTTTGTTTCACTAAATTATCCCTTAAGATGAATGCATAACTGATAAGAGTTAAGGGTTTGATGGTGAATGCTGGGTAGCCAAAAGTAAACTACGTAAAATTATTCAGAACTTTCGTGAAAACACTGGATAAAGATGATACAGCAGAGTTCTGCATAGCAAGAAGGGAATACAAAACTTTCAAATAAAAGGCAAAGAATACAATGATTCTTTATTGAATGATCTCATGTCTTCGGGTCAAAAATCAGCAGTTACTGTGGAATGCTATACACAAGGTCTCAAGAAAGAAATCACAACCTGTAAACAGCATTCCAGTTCAAGACTAGTTCTTACATTTTAAAGATTTGTTAGAAAAAGGGTGAGCAGGAGTCCACAGTGATCAATCAGGCAATAAATTGTGAAGAAATACATGTAACAGACCAATTCCAAAGAAAAGAATATTACTAGCTATTAAAAAATTGAAAAATGGTATAAGCACTGGACCTGATGGTATCACTGGAAAGTTTTTCCAGAATTCTGGTGCGTCTGTCGTAAAACTTTTTATGTGAACTGTTTAACTTTCTGTTCGACATCGGGATTTATTCCGCAGACTGACAATATTGCCCTTGTTTAAAAAGGGTGACGCAAATGAAGCAAACAATTATAGAGGCATTTCTTAATGCAATATATCCAGTAAACTGTATAGTTCCGCAGTTAATAAGCGATTACATGAATGGATATCTCAGAATGATATAAAGGAGAATCCCTCAAAGTCGGAGTGTGGCTGCCCACGGGGGGCGGGGTGATGAAAACCCACACACTCGTAACGTTCTTTCTCATCCCTAGCTGATGCATTTGTACCATAGTGTTCAAGTACTTCGGCTGTTCGGATGACCCCCGGAATCTTTTAGCCAAGGTACGACAACAACAACAACAACAACAACACAGGAAAACATCAAGCAGGATTCAAGAAAGATTATTCCACAGTTGATCATATGTCTGGTCTATTAGCCGCAGTTCGAAAACAATTTGTAAATAATCAGAGGTTGTATATTGCTTCTGTGGATTTTGAAAAAGCTTTCGATTCAGTTTCACGGGAAGTGCTATGGCCCTGTTCTATTAAAAAAATGGAATTAAGGGTACACTGTATCGTTGTGTAAAGACTATGTTTTGTGAGGTGAAAGCTAAGATCAGACCCGGAGCAATTAATCAGATTTTGTCATGTGTACCACAGGAGTTAAGCAAAGGGACGTTTGTAGTCCAGTTTTGTTTTCTTGTTTATGAATAAATCAGCTTTGAAAATTATTCAAAATGGAAAGCATGGTGTAACCTTTACGCTTTTGGAGTTATTTGTCTTGCGTTTTGTGACGATATGATCTTATTGTCTACAACTGTCGTTGGTCTTCAAAGACAGCTGAACAGCTTGTATACTACTGCAACCAGATTAGATTTAACGTAAATATGAATAAGACTAGTATCATTGTAGATTAAAATTAAACGTAAATATGAATAAGACCAATATCATTGTATTTCGTAAAGGTGATTATCTGGCACGAAATGAGAGATGGATTCATGACGATCAATACAGTGCTGTAGTCAATTCATATAAGTATTTAGAACTCTGTTTCACGACCAGATCAAGTTTCACTTTTGGATGCCAAGATACTGCAAATAGAACAAAGAGAGCAGTCACAGTTATACCTCACATTCCACATAAACTGATTTGCAGCGCTTTCCCAGGATTCTCAAAGCTATTTGACTCTCAGGTGCAGCCAATTTTACAATATGGAGCAGAAATTTGGGCACCTGAGAAAAGCGTTGAAATCGAAAATGTGCATTTGTATGCAATGAAAAATTTTTTAATGTAGACAACAACCGAACACCCAATGATTAAGTCTATGGTGATCTGGGAAGAGATCCGATTTCGGTTAATTCGTTTTTGAAATGCATTAAATACTGGCTGAAAATAACAAGAATGGACGAAATTTAAATACCTTTTAAAGCTTATAAGATATTGCGAAATCTGGATTGTAATTGCAAGAAGACATAGGCTACCAATGTTCGTCACTGTTTAAATTCATACGGCTTTGCTTATGTTTGGGATAACCAGGGCGTTGAAAACATCGCAGGGTTCGTGAAATGTTTGAAACAAAAAGTGACTGACTGCAGATGGCAGGACTGCCATGATCATATTTATAGCAGTGACAGATTTGCGCAGTACAGACTATTCAAAACAACTAATGCGATAGAGCCATACATTAAAATGGATATGAACAGATACATTAAGAGTGCGCTTGATAAGTTCAGATTGGTGTTTTCTGATTTAGCTTGTCACCGTTTCAGATACAGTACTGTTAGTGACAATGAACAGAAATGTCGTTTATGTAACCTGGCCAAGGAAGATGAAATCCATTCACACACACACACACACACACACACACACACACACACACAAAACACAAACCTCCTTTTTTTTTTTCTTTTTTGTTGTCCTGCTTTTCATGACCTTAGGATAAAATCTATAAAGCCAGAATATTATTCGGACCCTTGTATTTTCACAGTAAATTTTACTCCTGGCGTCAAAAAATGAAGACATTCTTTTCAATCTTACTATGTACATTTATGAAGCACAAAAGAGGTTACGTACGGTGTATTCCTAATAACATTGCACGATGTATGTACTTGCTTTCCCTTTTCATTTTCTTTTATAACAATAATTGACCTTGTGTATATTGCGGGTACCATCCCTTCAGTATGGGCCATGGCCTAATCTGATTAAACATTCGTATTCGTAAACATACATACATACGCGCGCGCGCGCGCGCACACACACACACACACACACACACACACACGCACACACACACACATATGTATGTATATGTATAAGTGTATATACACACACACACACACACACACACATATATATATATATGTATATATATATATATATAAAATTAGAATTAAAAGGCCACTCAGAGTGCTAAAAGTGCTCAACCAAACAGGGAGCGACATAACAATTTAAAACAGGTTTAAAACGAAGGATTAAAAGCCTACAGATCTGTTTCAAGCTAAAAGCTCTCCTCAGGGTACAAACTGGGCGCACCACCTGTGTTATATAGTGTGTTGTGTGGGCGCGTGAGCACTGTACGTGTGGCACGTGGCCTGTAGTTTTTTTTTTATCTTTTTGGGGCGCGTTCAGGGGGGACGTGTCAGGGGATGGTGCATTGATAAAGATTTCCATTTATGCCTGCAATTGTTTATCATTTCTACTTTAGAGTTAGAGATGCTAGATGGGGTTTACATAATATCAGCCACTTTTTTGTAGTGCATAGATTGCATTTTTTAGAAATGTTGTTGTGTGTGGTGTTGCTCTTTTTATAATTTTCCATGATATGTTATAATCTGTTTTCTTATCTTTAAGCTTCCAAATATATTTGCTTAATTCTGTTTGGTTTTTACATTTTTCCTGCTTGAAAGACTGTTTGTGGTTTGCATATCTGGTTTTAAAACGGTTAGCCGTGATCCCTATGTATGTTTCTTTATCACTGTTCGTTGTTACTGTAGCTTGGTACACAATATTATTGTAGAGACATTTATTATTCAGAGGGCACTGGTCCTTTTTTGTGCAATTACAAGATGTCCTTTCGTCACCCTCTTTGGTTGTATTGCTTTTGGTTTTATTGGAAGAATCAATTATATTTTTAAGGTTAGGCATACACGAGTACGATAGCTTGATGGTGTTTTTATTGAATATTTTAGATAGAACATGTTTCTTTTGGGAATGATGTTGTAAGGATTCTTAAGAACTCTTTTCCTACGTTAGTTTTTGTTCTTCCATCATATGGAGGGTTATACCATATAATCTTTCTTTTCCTGTTTTTCTTATTGCTGTTTGTGTTGTTATCTGGGTTGTATTGTAATCTGTAGTTGTAGCCACTTTTATACAGCGCCTCTTGGTATTCGGCTGCTGCACTGTTAAATGCTTTCTCATTGCATGACAGTTTAGACAGTCTTTTGTTTATACCATTAGGTATGGTTTTTAGAATGGAGGGTGGGTGGTTACTTTTGATGTCTACGTAGACAGGTGTGTCATTAGGTTTTTTGTATGGTTTGTATGTATGATCCTTGAGGTCTAATGTTATGTCTAAGTAATTTACTATTTTTTTGTTAGCTTCTACTGTAATTTTTAGGTTATGGCTTTGGAAATTTTTACAAAGTTCTTTTCTTCTTGTTTTCAATGGTTTTGGGTTTATTGTTTAGCATGGCAAGGCCATCATCTCTGTATAGGCCAACCTGTTTACCAAGTATTTTCTGTATATGAGACAACATGAAGAGTCCGACCAATTCACAGGTATATATATATGCATACACACACACGAAGACGTGTGGATGTGCCGACTTTTTTTTTTTTTTTTTTTGGCGTACACAGTCTGTACCCCCTGACGAAGGCGAATAAAGCCGATAATTTGGGATATTTTAATCTTGTTTGTTTGGATTTTTTATCTACTTTGATATATATATATATATATATATATATATATATATATATATATATGCGTGCGTGCGTGCGTGCGCGCATGTGTGTGTGTGACAAATTCATGAACGTGTATTAAGGAAAATAACATCAAACACTGTAACACGAACCCCACCCCACTTACTGTACCTATATCAACGGAAAAGATCATGCAACGTATCAAAGAGAACACCCACACCCTCACTTCATCAACACGTGACAAAGCTATGAACGTATATCAAGGAAAATAACATGAAACGCTTCAACCAGAAAACCCACAACGTGAACAAGTCCCACTGGCTACAAAAGCAATCCTCCCAAAATAGAAACGACTGAATGGCAATGACCGATGAAAACGGGAAATCCCGGAGAAATGGCAATGGCTGATGAAAACGGGAAATCCCGGAGAGGAGGCCACCCTGTGCACATGGCGTCACACACAAGACGTACTACATACTCACGACACCACTGTCTGCAGCAGCGGCTTTTGTGTAAATGTCTGTAACAGTATCAAACGTTCCGTGTCAGTTTGCGACTTCCATTCCAGCCAGCAAGGCTGCAACACTCTGGCGCTCGAACACGCGCGTGCGTGCGTGCACGCTCTCTCTCTCTCTCTCTCTCTCTCTCTCTCTCTCTCTCTCTCTCTCTCTCTCTCTCTCTCTCTCCTCTCTCTCTCTTCTCTCTCTCTCTCTCTCCCCTCTCTCTTCCCTCCCTCTCTCTCTCTCTCCCTCTCTCCTCCCTCTCTCTCACACACACACACAAAAACACGCGCACGCGTGCGCACGCATCCAAGCACTCAACGCACGTAAACGAATGCATTCTCAACGAGCAAAATGACGAGGTTGCATTTGTTTAGTGTTCATATGATGCCATCAGAGTAAACCGGAAACTGGCCGTATGGAACAGTGAGGGTGGATGAATAAGAAAACGTAGGAGGGGGGCGTGGGGGTTGGGGGGGTGGGGGGGGGGGGGGAGGGAGGGAGGGGGGGGGGGGTGCTCATGGTTATGAAGTTATCATGCTTGAGGTCATGAGGTCATACAATCTAGCACTATGAACGGCGGCAACCGAGTTCATTCGCTGACAAGAGAGACGGGGGCGGTGGAAATCGGTGTAACTGAAACACAGGGTATGTCTCACTATGTGAATACTGGTGGTTATTGAAAACCCAGTTTGTTTGTTTTTTTTGTTTGTTTTTTACTTACCCTGTAAATATCAGTCGTAAAAGGTGGGATTTATCTCGACGTGTGATGGCTAGTTGAAGAACACGGGGGATTTTTGTCTCACAAGGTAAGTACTAACGGAACACACAGATTGTCTTGCTGTGTAAACACCAGTCATAACCAGTCATTAACACCAGTCATAACATAAAGGGCTTGTCTTACAGTGTAAAGCTATATAGAACACCTTGTTTGTCTTACAGTGTGAATACTAGTCACTGAACACTGGGTTTGTCTTACAGTGTAAATGCTAGTCATTGAACACGCTGTTTGTTGTACAGTGTAAATACTAGTCATTGAACAAAGGGGTTGTCTTACAGTGTAAATACTAGCCATAGAACACAGGGGTTGTCTTACAGTGTAAATACTAGTAACTGAACACCTTGTTAGTCTTACAATGTAAATACTAGTAATTGAACACCTTGTTTGTTGTACAGTGTAAATACTAGTCATTGAACACATTGTTTGTCTTACAGTGTAAATACTAGCCATTGAACACATTGTCTGTCTTACGGTGTGCATACTAGTCATTGAATACATTGTTTGTCTTACAGTGTAAATACTAGTCATTGAACACAGTGTTTGTCTTACAGTGTGAATACTAGTCATTGAACAGAGTTTGTCTTACAGTGTAAATACTAGTCATGAACACCTTGTTAGTCTTACAGCTTAAATATTAGTCACAGAACACCTTGTCTGTCTTACAGTGTGAAATACTAGTCATTGAACACAGGGTTTGTCATACAGTTTGAAGTATAGTCATAAGAATACCGTGTTTGTCTGACAATGCCACTACTAGTCACAGAACACCGATTTGTCTCACAGTGTAAAGTCTAGTAATAGAAAACCGGGTTCGTCTTACACTGTAAGTAAAGAAAAGAATTCCAAAATTCGGGCCAAGATTCCCATCATACCCCCCCCCCCCCCCCCCCCAAGTACAAGAGCTTCTAACTGTGAACTATCCTCACTCTTTTCTTGAAATGGTGATGGCATCGCGTGTTTGCTTGGCATTTCAGATCATTTTCAGTAACTTTCTACAATCAAACTCAGCGCGAGTTTTGAAGGGAATAAGTTTTTTTTTTGTTGTACTGAAAAGGAACATGAAAGGAAATTGTTCCGAATCGTTCGAGTACCATCGACGTCTCCCAGTCGTTCAGACACGTGATATCGCCCCCATTCCCCCGCTCATTCCTCCCCTTCCCCACTCCCGATTTCAGTCGAATGCGGACATAAACTACCCAGGTCAGAGAGCTACTCAAACAACACATACATTCAAAGGAAAATAAACAGGCAAGAAAGTCCAGTCGAATCCGCTTGTAACGAATGCTGTTTACAACGAAGCAAAAGGTTGTCCCGGCAAAAATCCTTCTTTATATGACTAAAATTACATTGGATGTAACGAAATGCCACTTATACCAAATAGTTTGGGATCCCAGCGGTCGATCATGCCGGTTTTAAAAACGAGGCAGCCGCTGATTGCGAATCATATGTTCGGCCCCGTGAACAATCCACCCGGATAAAACGAAGTGGTTACTTTTTGTGTTCGGGAACCATTTCTCGGAAATGGTGGTTTAGTTCGCCGAGATGTTCATGGCTTCAAACGGGTCGCTTGCTTATTCTAGGAAGGTGGTGGAGTGTCCGCAAAGCATATGAAATGTAGAGCTTTCTATGCGTCGCTCGAATTAGAAATCACGTTTATACATACAAGTGTTTAACTACCTGCACAACCTAAGCTTGTTTTCGTTTTCTTACACAGCTTCCCATACGCAGTTAAAAGTACACAGTATTTTTTTTTTTTTGTGTGCTGTTGTTTGTTGTGTGGTAAACGCCGTCTCTGTAATTCCGTACGCAGTAAAATCGTATTCTAATGCCCTGTAAAGCGAGTGTCTGTGATTATGGAAGCAGAACAGCCGACTCACGTGGGATCAAGATCAGCGGCTGTCGACGGAAGATAGATGTTAGAGGGACGAGGGTGGGGGGAAGGGGAAGGAGGGTGTCAGGCTTTGAATTAATAGGCCATTTTATCACAGCGTCTGCACTTCGCAAAGGTCTTCCGCTCAAGCAAAGACTTGAAATTATTCAAGCTGTTTGAAAGAAATCCAGCAAAACACAAGGAGATAATAGCAGAAGAATATGATATTGTGCCATCGACATCGGCGACCATTCTGGCTTCCAAAGAGAAGTTTAAAAGTCAGGGTTTTTTTTTTTTTTTTTTTTTTTTTTTTTTAAAGGTGAGGACACCGCAGCACGCCAGAACTCATTCTTAGGTACCTATCGCAGAGAGTCAAACGAGACGTTTTAACAGAACTGCTCCAGGTATACATATTTGGGTGCCATTGTGTAATCACGTGGACTGCTGTGTTACGAGGATTAAGTGTCGTTTTCAGATCTTTCTCTGCACTGTCAGAGTTTAGTTGTTTTTTTTTTTTTCTTATTCGTCCACTTGTGGCAACAATCATCATTTTCTGTTGTTACACAGAATGTGAGAATTCGAGGGATTTTTTGTTCGTTCTGTTTGGCAACAACTATCCTTCCCTGTTATTTTACAGAATGTGAACATTCACGAGTCAAACATTATATGTCAAGTGGAAGTACACCTGACAGGGGGGGGGGGGGGGGGGGGGGTCGTCTTATATAGGTTATGTGCAGTGGCAGGAACGGAGCGAACATCCAAGCCCTCTCACACCACCAGAGCACAAGAGGAGGATGTTTCAACAAAACTTTTATTTACAACACAACCATTCACTCTCACTAACTCCCTAGGCGGGGTAGGGACTCTAACAGAGAAAGAGAGAAGGTAGTTAAGAGCGACGAGTGGGGAACAGAAGAAGAAAGTACTACCCAGAACTATCTATCTTTGGCGACAAAGTAAACTGAAAACCACTCCCAAATACCCCCCGGGTCCCGCTAATAGCCCAACTTAACCCGCTACAACGACACACTCGGCAGAAATGAAGGAAGAAAGATTGTTCAATAAAGAATTCTATACTCCACAGGGCCTACACAGATGAGTTCAAAACAAAGCAGGTCAATAACGACCCCTAGACGCACACTCACGCCAGATCCAATCCCATACCACGCAGACGTGAACCACTCAACTTTGTACTAAAGTGCGCAGGGGAGGAGAATCGCAGAGGGAGGAGGTTTTCGCAGTCACGCGTTTTTTTTGGCTGGTTTCCTGGCCGGAGGTAGAGCAGCCGTCCCAGAGAAGGAGAGGTGTTCACCACAGCGAGTCCGTCCAGGCCTGCACAAAGGACTGTGCCAGCGCAAATGATGACCGCGGGGTCCAAGGATGCTGCTGTCCAGCCATCCCAAGAACAGACGCTACACCTGAAAGACGGGCGGAAAAAAAAAAAAAAAACTCACCCAGAATGGCGTTTTTTTTTTTCCCCCGCCCGTCTTTTAGATGCAGCGTCTGTTCTTGGGATGGCTGGACAGTAGCATCTTTGGACCCGTGCTCATCATTTGCGCTGGCACAGTCCTTTGTGCATTCCTGGATGGACTCGCCGTGGTGAACACCTCTCCTTCTCTCTCCTGCCTCTCTCATCTCCTCCTCCAGGTGCCGAGTGGTCTGCCTCGCTTCCTCTTCCCCGGTGGTGCCCATCTCAGCGCAGTACGAGGGAGTCTGGTCTTGCCCATCCCAAGGATGTGTCCCAACCACCTCCACCGCCGTTGCTTCACCTCGGCCACAATGTTGTTTATGCCGGTGCGCCTTGACACTCCCTGTTGGCGACACGCTGCACCCGCCACTCTGGGTGGGTTCTGGAGGGAGCTTGTTGGCGCCTCATGTCTCGGGTTGCGAGATGAAGAGGATGAAGTAAGTAAGTAAGAATGGCAGGTGGACGACGCGAAGAACGGTCCACTTCCTGAAGGGTAAAAGTCGTAACCGCAACGGTCCACACTGAAGTGGACTCCACGTCAGGGACGACCTAAGGTGCCTTTTCCAGCTGGCAGGGATAAGGATCTCTCCGACTCGAAGGTCAGTCAGCGAGTGCCACCCACTAACCTAACCAAGCTGGCGACACGTAAAAACTGCTCACCTACGGCACCTGACATCGGCTGGTGCACCACGTGAAAAACGATAAGAGTAAGGATTTATGCTGAACACAGGGCCCTATACTGAACGGCCTGAACAAAAAAAAAAAACCCAACTAGGGGCTACTGAAGGGAACCACGAAAAAGAACAGAAAAAGAAAGCTTTAAAAGTAAAGTGAAGAGAAGTACTGGAGGATGGGAACGAAATGCTTGGACGTAGCGCACCCGGGGTAACAGATATCAGCTCACTGGTCGACACCCGGCCAATGAAGCAAAGAAATCACTGCTGAGACACCAATTTACACTGGTTTTTAAAAAGAAACGGGTTTTCTATCTACTAAAAGTATGTACGTCCGTGACATATATATGTCATTCAAGTAACAGTATTGAGTGAGCTAATGTGAGTGACTGCTGATGAGAAAGAACTTCTGATTGTATACACCAAGACATAATAACACATGTGACTTTCGCTGCAATGATGGGGAAAAATGGAAAAAAAAATCATTTTCTTTTAAAGACCTTATTGAGACACTAATGTTTTTTTTTTGTTGTTGTTTTTTTTTTTTTGGTCCCTTCTTCTGTGCCACCTTGGTGGCATTACACCCACGCCGCTCATTCTGACACACCACAAGCAACAGCCCGGTCAGCCCCACCACAGCCCCGGCACTGGCAATCCACAGGAAACAGTCAATGTCAAGTCGTCAAGAGGCAACCCACCGGAGGAGACACTGCACTGCTCCCGAGTCACTTCGGTGGTGCTGAGTGGCGTCGGTTCTGATCTAACATACGCAGGACACCACCTACTAAGCCCCCTACTGACGACAATATAATCGCTTAGTCACGGAGCCGGCATGAATGAGCTCTCCCTCCGGAGGGTGCCACCACGTCCGTCCAACGACAGCCCTTATGGACACGCCGATACCGGTGACCCCGACAGAACTAAACCAAGGCCACTGACGTGGAGAGGACATCAAAACTGAGGTCACCATGAGAGCAGGGCATGAAGGGCCACAAAATTTAAGAGTTCTTTTTATCCTGATCGACGAGAATGGGGATGATTAAGATGATGCTACGAATTTCCAATCCGGTCTGAGACTGCACGCCAGGGCTGTACTCTACGCTTACTTTCATAATATGTCCCGGCGTCAACCAGGCCCGAGAGATGCAGACACTTGCAGTGTTCGTCAGGAAATTTTGAGCTCAAAGACGCATCCATTAGGTGGATGAAAAACTCGGCTGTGTGGTCCCAGTCTTCTCAACTGAGCCCGTAGCAAACTTGACTCCGGGTAGGAACCGGTCGGAGCAGAAAAAATCCAACATGACTCTGATGGGAATCGAACCCACGACTTCCCAGCCGGGAGTCCGCGACGCTAAGCATTTCGCCACAGCGGCTGGTCACTAATGAATCTTGGTGGTCGTGATTTCTTGTCAAGCTGTGACAAGCACAAAGAAAATGCTCTCGAGTACGGCTGAGTGCGTTTATTTCTTTATCAATAATACTGGTGTACATTCCATATCAGTGCAAATAAACGAACGGTGCACGACCCCCCTTTACCCTTCCCATCTTCAAATCATGACGCTGTGTAATTTCGTCTGACAATCTATTCATCGGAAGTCTTCAGAATTTTGTTCGCCTGTTTTATTCATTCTCGATTTCTAAACCTTCAAATTACAGTATAGGCCTATGTGACCAGTTTACATTAATTAAAAACCATATTTTGGAAACAATTTTTTAAAGGGCAATTTAATTGAAATATATAACAGCCTCGGAAACGAGCTTCATTACTGTTCATGTAAGCGGGTGTGTGTGTGTGTGTGTGTGTGTGTGTGTGTGTGTGTGTGTGTGTGTGTGTGAGAGAGAGAGAGAGAGAGAGAGAGAGAGAGAGAGAGAGAGAGAGAGAGAGAGAGAGAGAGACGGATGAGTTTATTCACAATAGGCCACGGCCCCTTATAAACGGGTGTGTGAACATGATATAAGCAATCTATCAAAAAACATAGGTGGGCACAAATTCATACAGAAAACAAATCTCAAGAAGTACCAATAAAAACACATAGAAACAGAAACAGAATAGGGACAAAAGCAAAAGAATTACATTCCTAAGACGTTATTAATTCTCTAAACCTAAATGCCTTGGGAATAGTGAAAAATTTCGCACGTCGTGAGACTTGCGAGGATATTAGTATAGTGAGTTTGAACAAAGACGGCTGTCGATAATACTTAGGTTTTATATGGCTTTTGGCGAATATGTCTAAGCGCAGGACAGCAAAAAACGAAATGTACCTCGTTTTCCTCTGCTTCTTTACACACTGGACAAGTTAAAACACTTCTGTTGACAGTTTTGTATCTAAAGCTACGTACCATTAAATCTGATATTCCAAGCTTGAATCTTGTGATACATTTTTCAAGTGTGGATTAAAATCCAATAATAGATAGGGCTTCAAAGAAGACGTATCACAAAAATTTCTATACATATATCTACTGCTGGTCTGAACAATTATGTTCATTCCATTTTTTTTTGCCAGCTACAGTTTAGTAACCGTTGGCGAAATGTACGAATACTAACATTACGTTTCAACCCCTTGGTTGTACCAGAGGAACCCAAAACCATATTCAAACAAACAGGTTCGCACTTGAGTCACCCAGTTTATTTTACCTTTGAGATCTAAATCATACAACATACCATATGCTTTTCGTGGAATCCTTTGCTGTCCCATTTGTAATAACTTAAACCAATAGCGTACGCATTTCACAGCTGAGCTTATACACATAGAATACCTGTTAGTTTCACCATATACAAGGTCATGTGTGGTGTCCTCATCTCTACTATGAGGAATTTCTTTAAAGCGTAACAAGGCACGCACGGTCTCACAATGAATAGCTGCCCCATCGTTCAATACCCATAATTCCTGCCCCATACTGAACCATAGGCTGAACTTGCGAGTCAAACTATTTCGTAAACAATTACAGATCAGCGCTTTTTTTTTTTTTGCCCAACTCGTAAGACCTTTAGAAGCGAGAGCAAAACTAAGACTGGGGTGGAAAAAGATATTCACAAACACTTACACACATTAACCACAGGTTTTTATACTACTGTCATAAACCGTCTTTCTCTCACACCTAAATAACCACCCTGTATGTTAGTATAAACGGAACCAACACAAGTTACGTGTTTATGTTTTGCAGTCTACATTTCCTCAGTATCTGTTCTGTACAGCTCTTGAGCTGATAACGTAAAATTCAAATATCGATTGACAGTCGCTTCAAAAATCATACTCGAGTGTTGATAAAGTAATATTACTTTGCTCACGATCAAGAGAAAGGGCCGATCCCAAAAATTAACGTTCAGACAACAAGACTCCGAAAAATGTAGCGGACGTTAGTAGGCGTATTCGGTTCGAAAGTGGGGTGTATGAAGGCGGAGACTGACACAAGATTAAATTAAATAAAAAAAAAAAAAAAAAAAAAAAAAAAAAAAGAATTAAGGTGCCGCAAAACGACAGAATAAACACATTACAGAAACAAACGCCACGCGTTTCGACCTCATCGGTCTGCTCGTTTCTGACGGTCCATTTACCATCACAGCTTCAAGTTCGCGAACTTACAAGTAACCATTAGATACCGCCCAGGACACAAACGAACAAAGTACAGGACAAGCCACATAATGTCTCGTCCTGCACTTTGTCTATGTCCTTGGCGGCGACTAACCCCCTCTCTTTCTAAATTTTGCTTCATTTTCCGCCCTCAGTCACTCCCCCTTTCGAAAACGTAACCATCGGTTGAATGATCTAACTGTAACTGACAAGGCTTACCGCATACTACAGGAACAGCGAACCGAACAGACATATGTCACTGGAGATGCCCAAATTCCGTCAGGTTCGGATGATCGGGACACTCGACTCGGCGGTGGCAGGGCAGGTCAACCACTAATGACATCGAAACACCGCAAACACAGGGCTCGCACAAAGGCGCCGAGAGCTCTTTGTTACGGCGCAAATTGTCACTCTGGCTCAAACTGTCGTCGGGGGATAAACTGGAACGAGCCTGACGGCACACATATCAACTTCACTCGTATTGTCTGTCGCCCCCCCCCCCCCCCCCCCCTGCCTACCCTTACACCCACCCCCCTATATTTCATACTTTGTGTAGTAATCGTCCTGTCCGTTGATCCGCCAGTCAGTCTCTCTGTCCGGTTTTGTTTTGTTTGTTTTTGTTTATTTTTTGTTTGTTTTGTTTGTGGACAACAATGACTGAACCAACTCCTATTACCCTCCCCCCCCCCCCCCCCCCCCCAAAAAAAAAAAAAAAAAAAAGGTTGTGGTGATACTGTCCGGTTTTGGTTTGTGAATAATGACTGAACTTGCTTCTGTTAAAAAAAAAAATGGTAGTAATAATGACGCGAAATTGAACATTTACTATGGGGGTTATCACACCATTGTCGATGTATTCACACTGACTGCTACTATTATGTTTTGTCTGAAGTTACCTTTCACGATGTCGTAGATGCTGGTAACAGGAGCAGGGGACCTAACCCGGTAGAACACTGCGCTTTGACTCGGATCACTAGTTTCAAAGGCCGGGTGACCGCAGCCGGAAATTGAAACCAGAGCAAAACAGAACTAGAAGGCCGACAAACGAAGAGGACAAACAAATTAAAACACAAACACAACGCGTTTCGACCTAGTGGGTCTTCCTCAGGCAGGACAAATAACATTCAAAGCAGCAAATGAAAAGGAAGGGACGAACAGACCTAGTCACTTCTCCCTTCGATCTCTGGTGTGTAAACTTTGGGTCTTGGGTGAACATCTAGTGTACGTTATAAAAAACTGATCTTGAAAGGGAGAAAATAATAATGATAATAATACAATTAACAACAATAGTAATAATGATAATAATAATAATAATAACGATAGTAATAATGATACTACTACTACCACTAATTGTTCTGCCTGAAGGCTCAATAGGTGGAAACGCGTTGTGTTCGTTTTGTAATTTCTTTGTTCCTTCGCTTGGCGGCTCAGTGATTCTGTTTTGGCTCTGACGACTGGAGTTCGGTTCCAGTACCATGTCAGCAAATCAAACTGGCCATTTTCACACATTTTTTATCTTCATACTTGATCATTCTCGTAGCGCTATTGAGATCCATAAGGATTTCTGATTTCCAAGTGGTGTCATACACTTTTTCAAGATAAAAAAGATAGCAACCACATGCTGCTTATTGACAAAGGCGTTGCAGATGGTGGTTTCCAGACGGACTATATGGTCAACTGTCGAGTGGTACTTCCGGAACCTGCACTGTTCACTGGCCAAAAGGGCCATCGGTTTCCAGCTTCCACATCAGACGGAGTTTGACCATCTTTTTCATCAGCTTACAGAGGCATCTGCTCAGAGCTATTGGACAATAGTTTGAAAGGATTGGTAAGGTCTTTTCCAGGCTTAGGGATTGGGACGATCAGGACTCTCTGCCAGCAGGCCGGAAAACACCCTGTGGTCCAGACGTGGTGGTAAACTTGGAGAAGGGTCTGGAGACAGCTTCCTGGGAGATGTTTCAAAAGCTGATAATGGATCTCATCCAAGCCAGGAGCAGAATCAGTGCAGATTTGTAGAGCTGATTTTTGTTCGTCGATCGAAAATGGCAAATTGTAGGCATCAGAGTTGTTTGATGTGAAATTGTATGTAGATTGTTCTCTGAGTTGTTTGTTCCTTGAAAAAGGCTGCAGATTTATTTGAAGATGATGAGTTCTGTTGAATAGTGGAGGCCAGCCGATTGACAACAGCCTGTTTGTCAATTATCAGAGCGTCAGCAAGTTCCAGGTGATGAACTGAGGGGTTGGTGTTCTTCCCTTTGATTTTCCTGATGATGTTCCAGACTTTTTTCTTGGATGTTTTAGATGCTAGCCTGGAGCTGAAGTTTCTCCAAGACTGACGTTTACTGTTTTTAATAGTGGGTCTCGGTTTGGCACGGAGTTTTTGATAGGCTCGAGTATTGGGAGCTGAAAGTCTTTGGAATACCCGACGCTGAGCCCGTTTGCGTACTTTTGAGATTTGTTGGCGGTCAGAGTTGAACTAAGGTGTTTTAGGCACTTGGAGTTTGTCGGAAGACATTGGAATACAGGTTTTAGCAGACTTTATCAAAGTATTGGTTAGAGATTCTGCTGGGTCTGGACTTTGAAGAATGTCAATTCCTGGAACTCCTTTGAAATTTTTGCGGCAAAAAGATTCCTATTAACCTTCTTATATTTCAGGTGTTATGAAACAGAGGCATTTTCAATTAAACAGGAAAATGGTAATTTTAAGCAGATCGTCATGGACAGACCATTCATAGTCCAGACAAATCTAAACACGAAAATGAACCTGAGGAAGAGTGGAGGTAAGCTGAAGATCCATCATTCAGACAACACAAATCAGACTCTGAAAAGACATCTCCGAGAAACAGATCTCTGGATGACGAATTCACACTACCCCAAAAGGGATTTTGGTCACACTGAAATCACCCTAGCAAAAAAAGGTCGAGAAAGTTCTCCAATCAGACTGACAAGGTCCTGACGACAAACCGGGACAGAACGTGGCAGATACACCGAGCAAATTGTGATGGTTTTATGGAGACTGACTCTTGCAGCTACTGCCTGAGGAAGGGTATCCATAGCGACAGGACTAAACAGCAACGTTTTGTGGACGAGAAGGGCAACAGCGCCTGTTAGTCCCAGTGTAGAAGGTTGTGTAAAGTTGGAAAGAATACTGAAGCCAGAAAGAGTGAAGGTCTTCTGGCTTTGAATTTTTGTTTCCTGAAGAGCTACTACCTGAGCAAATCTTAAATAAATGTCAGCGAACCGCCCAGAGAAACGTGGACAAACGAGTCACAAGACTACCTGAGGTTTTAGTGTTTGACACACAAAAGCTGCAGCTCCTCAAAGTTTGAGTTTAAGCCACGGATGTTCCAATGAATTAATAATCTACTGTCCATGGTGAGGAGGATGAACAGGAGAGAAATCAGTTCATCTCCGAGTCATCGTCTGCATCCAATGGAGCGTATCTGTTTTTTAAGTTGGACTAGATTGTTTTGTTCTCCACACCTGCTGGCAGATACTAGATTGTTTTGTTCTCCACACCTGCTGGCAGATTTGCCTGCATGTGAAAACGGCTTGGGTTTTGGAGATGTGGAGATTTCTTTTTCATCTCCACCATCTCCACACTCGGTTGGACTTCCTGCCCGCACGGCCACTGCTCTCGAAAGTTCGAGGCGGAAGGACTGTTTTTTTTAGTCTGCCCAGCAGCAGATGGCTTAGACTGCTGGGCAGTCTGAGAAGTGGCGGATTTATTGCCCCTGCCAAGGGGCGTCCACCTTGGATTGGGAGGTGGTGGGTTTGCCTCCACCGGGGCTTGACACATTTTTCCCCCTGCAATGTTTTAGAAAATATATAGACATCAGTCTGACAGGATACTGAGCATGTTGAAACTTTCTTCAAAGCCGAGCTGTATGAAGAGACTGGAGAAGACTAATCAGCAAGGACCTGCTTCCGTGCCTCGAAAAATGAAATGTTGTTTTTCCGTTTTTACCTTTTGGGTGTTTGATTCTTGGATCCAAACTGGGCAGTTGCATGAAGAGGAGGGGTGGTCGCCACCGCAGTTTGCGCAATGAGATTCATTTTGACAAGGCCCATCATGGATTGCTTCGCCGCAAACACCACACACCTCCTCCCCAGAACGGTGGTCCCTGACGTGTCCGAACTCCTGGCACCTGAAGCACCGCATCGGAGATGGAATGTGCAGTTGAACACGGACATTCAAATAACCCACGTTGATGACGAGGAACAGAATATCAGAAAGAGGGTGTTGGTGGGCACTCTTTCTGTACCTTTTCGAACTGTGACCCTAGGCACCTCTATCACACCTTGGGATGGCAGTTCCGGTTTCATTTCTGTTTCCGAGACACCTCTGAGATCTGGGCATCGAATGATTCCTTTGGACGAGTTCCACTGTTTATGGGGAGTCACCCGGATTTCTCTGTCCACTAGTCTTGTGGCCCTCAGCAGCTGTTCGGATTGTTTCTTCGACTTGCACTGGACAAGGGATGAGCCGTTTCTGAGCCTTGTCACCGACCCTATTCTCCTTGGAACCCTTCTGGAGTGCAAGAGGACCCAGAGCTGAAACTGGGCTTTTCCTGTTCTGTTCCTTCAATCACAAGCCAGGAAGCCCAGAATCCTGTCCTCCTCATTGTCTCGATGTCCGAGTCGCTGTCCGTGTCCAAATCATTTGTTACAGAGGTTATTGCCTTTTTTTTTTTTTTTTTTTTTTTTTTTTTTGGGGGGGGGGGGGGGGGTTTTATGTGTTTTTAGTTTCATCTCTCCCTTACCCACCTGCAACAGAGTCCAACAAGGGGCCAGGGCCAAGAGGTCACTGTCTTGACCCTTCAGGCTTCAGGAGAGACATACGACAAACAGTAGCCCACCAACCCTATCTCCCCCCCCCCCCCCCCCCCCTGATCATGCTCAACTCCGGGGTCAGAGAGCCAGCACTGCAGGGGTTACCTTGGCCAGCCGGAAAACTGCCAGTCTTGACCCAGCCCCATGAAGGGGGAGCCGATTGATACACCCGGGCCAGAGTGTACCTCCTGTCTAGGAGAGGTCCGGGCCAAAGTGATGTGTTGAGGGCACTTGCCCTCTCAATCACCAGGATCCCATTCCCTTCATCATCACAGTCGCACCGCACGGCAAACGCGGCGGATTCTTAGAAGACCACAGAGAGAAAAAGAAATGTGGAAAAGAAGACTTGAAGGGGGAGGCGAAGATAGAAAAGAGCCAAATAAGAAAAGGCAGAAGATAAGAAAAAGAAAAAGGGTGGGTTACTATTAGTCTGGGCCCTCACCCTTAGCCTTTCTGACATGGGAGGCCCTACCAGGGGCATCAACTCCTTACCACGTTGTGCTTAGGCCAGACAGCAACTTTGACTTTCCAGGCCTAGAAACATTTTCAAAAAACAGCCTGTCATCAAGTATTGAATCCCCCCCCCCCCCCCCCCCCCCCAGCAAAGCCTAAGGATCACGGGGACCGCGTAAGCACAAAACTCAAGGGCAGGCTATTCCATGCTGTACTTCAATTTTGCGATTAACTAAAATTATTCAAGCTGCAATTTTTCAACAGAGTAAAAGTATTCATACTGTAATCTTGCAACAAGGTAAACTTTTCGTCCGTTTCTTCAATTTAGCAATCAAGTAACATTTTTCATGCTGTGGCTTTGCAACACAGTAAAATATTCATGCTCTCTTTCAGTTTTGAGACAAGAACAACAACAAAAAGACATACAAGTCACAGCAAATAGTTAAAGGAGGGGGGGGGGGGGGGGGGGGGGGGGGGGAGGGAAAGGAGGGGAGGAGGGGAAAGAAAGGGAAATAATCGTATAAAAAAAAAACCTCATATAAACTTTTTAAAAAAAAAAGAAAAATCAAATGGAAAAAAAAAACTGTCGAGTTGTTGGCCTTTGCCACATTTATTACCATGTCGAGCTCGTCGTCATCAAAAAAAAAAAATAATAATAAAAGATAAAGAAAATAAATTTTAAAAAAAGGGGAAAAAAAAGACAAGATCTACGACAAAATCGTACAAGTCAATTGACGTCGCCATATTGTTTTGCCAGTCAAAAAAAAACAACAGAGGTTCCATAGTCAATGAACAACGTTATAAACACAACACACGGCAGAAACACAGCTTTTCCCTTGACGGCGGATAAACACCGCTATTTCCTTGATATATACAGACGTCTATCTACGTGTGGTGTGCATATTATGTGCTTCTCTTTCTGTCTCTGTCTCTCTCCCTCTTTCTCTTCTCTCTCTCTGCTGCCTCTCTCTCTCTCTCTCTCTCTCTCTGCTCTCTCTCTCTCTCTCTCTCTCTCTCTGCGCCTCTTCTCTCTCTTCGTCTCTCTCTCTCTCTCTCTCTCTCTCTCTCTCTCTCTCTCTCGTCTCTCTCTCTCTCTCTCTCTCTCTCTCTCTCTCTCTCTCTCTCTCTCTCTCTCTCTCTCCCTCTCTCTCTCTCTCCCTCCCTCCCCCCCCCTCTCTCTCTCAGAGGGGGGGTGGACTGGAGTACACGGAGAGAAGTCACACCTGATGTGCTCTGCAGTCCTAAGCAGATTCTTGACCGGTCTCAGGCGGTACCGCCTCATCCAAGCCGACCAGCATCAGGACGAAGCATCAGGCCCTCCGACACCCTGACCCTCCGCCATGTTGACGGGACACTGGCGGCAGTGCACGCCCCTGTTCATTCATGTTCAAACGGGCGAATTATTCAAGGCCGCCATGAGGGTGTCCTTGTTAAGGTCGAGTGCACGGAGTGACGGTGTCACTTTGGCATTGTTGCCGTCTCTCTCTCTCTCTCTCTCTCTCTCTCTCTCTCTCTCTCTCTCTCTCTTCTACGGACATCTCATACTACGTTGTGGTGATGTTGAACCAACCCCCTGATCCGAGGGGTCATCTGAAGCAGCCACAGCTTGGCAGTGGAGGAGTTAAACCGCAGAGACAGCGACAGGGGACAGAACTCTACATCTGGAACGTCTGCACTTACGCCGGACCCGCCCCCCCCCCTCCCCCCCCCCCCCCCCCCCCCCCCCCCCCCCTCCCCTCCCCTTCCTGAAGGATTTGTGGTCTTCCTCGAAAGACGGTGTTGACAAGCACGCACCGTCTGAACTGCAAGTTCGGTACAATGAATGTGTGATGACGTGGAAGATCCAAAAGACACGTTTCCCACTGTGCAGGGAGGTGTATCTCATCTGAGACGGGAAGCGTCAGACCCACAGCTAAATAACAGCCGATTAAAAGGCAAAAATGACAGGCTGAACAAAAAAAAAAGGTGATTTATCTAGATAAACAAAACATGGCGAGATTGTGAAGACTCGGTTACGCGAAATGATTTCTGACAAACTGAATTCTCAGACGAAGCACAGTTTGACCCGAGTCCATCACCTTAACTGTAAGCCAGGTTCGCCAATTGTTGCGCGGTGCACTGTCTTTCAAGACATGATTCTACACGCCAAAAAAAAAAAAAAAGAGAGACTGAAAAGGAAGTGACGTCTTTATCGGTGAACTTTTCTCCTCCGCGTGTACAACGCGCAGGTCCTTTCGCGATGTCCAGAAACCTTGTTTTATTTGGATGCGATTCATATTTACAATCGAACAAAACAAAACAAAAATGTTTGTGCCATAGTGCGTGCCAGATTCTGTACTAGCCATTCCATATTTTCAGTCTTCAAAAAAATGCATGAAAGGGCCATTTAAAGCAGATGAATATAGCAGGGAAATAAACACGCAGCACAGTGATTTTTGTATTTAAATGGTATTATCATAGACTTCTGATTGACGACCAGTGACACATTTGATGTAATACACAGCTTATAAGCAGACTGCTACTGACTGTACGTGTGTCTGTGATGCTAGCTTTAAAAACCACTTGGATTACAGATGACTGGCGAAAGCGAATAATCAGGCATGCGAATGTTGCATGAACATCTTCGTGCATCTATGGGCGTGTAAATGTGTCTTTACGTGGGTGAGTGTATTTGTCTTTTGGTTAACTTCTCCCGTTACTTTTTATACTTAATTTCTTAAGGGTATACAGGTCGTTTTGGTCAGTTATTTTTGCTCTCTGTTACTTGCATTTGTTTTTTTTTTTTTTTTTTTTTTTAATTCTTTCTTTTCTCTCTCTCTCTCTCTCCCCCTCTCACTCAAAGACTTAAGGAAATGCTGTCACAGGTATTTCGATGAAAAAAAAAAAGAATGAAAAAAAAGGTATTCAAGTTTTTAAAATTCGTACACAGGCATGGGTGCGCGCGTTAATACGCACACGCGTGTGCATATATGCGCATGCATGCGCGCGCACACACACACACACACACACACACACACACACACACACACACACACACACACACACACACTAACGTATACATACCGCAAGCAGGGTGTGTTATGAAACAAATAAGAAACAGAATGCTTTGTGTTCATGTGTTTGACAAGGCGACTTATTTCAATTAAGAACAGGCCAACTACGAGTTACTTAATGCACGCGATGTTGTGAAAATGAAATATGTTTACACACACACACACACACACACACACACACACACACACACACACACACACTGACGTACGTAAGCACA
>JADBJO010000759.1:107500-110000 GCA_016801955.1 Conus betulinus | reverse complement strand
TGTGTGTGTGTGTGTGTGTGGTGTGTGTTGTTCAAATTTCAAGCCCCAACACTGCAGGTGTTCAGATCTCTCGGGCCTGATTGGATCCCAGGAGGAAGCAGTGTGGGTGGCAGCGTGAAGGTGAGCCCCGTCATGCTGTTTCAGATCAGAAATGGAGACCCATCGCCATCATCTACATCGTCATTTTCACTGATCACGATCAGAAAAAAGAAGAAGAAGAAGAAAAGAAGAAGAAGAAAAAAAGACATCAAATTCTGTGACCCTTCATGCCCTGCTAGTCCATAGCGACTGTCACTGGTCGGCCGTGGTGGCGCCCTCTGTGAGGGTGGGGGGGGAAGTGGGGTAGGGGTGTGAGGGGTGTGGGGGGGGGGGGAGACGCTCACCCGCGATGGGCCTTGCGACTAGGTACTTACTGTCGCCAACAGGGGAATCAGTGGGTGGTAGGTACCCTGTGAATACTGAAGAGAAACCGTCAGCACTAGCTCAGTCCGGGAACAACTGTGACCGTCTCGCACAAAATGATCCACGAGTCGAGCCGGGTGAAGTTACGTTGTTGGCAACGAACGATGGTGGGGGTACTTAGAAGAGGGGGGGGGGGGGGGGGGGGGGGGGGGGGGGGCGGAGAGAAAAAGAAAAAAAAATTCTGCCACAGCCCTAGACAGGACTGCTGAAATTCGGTAACCTCTTCGTTTGGGGGCTTCAGTCGGGCTGGGAATCTGATACTTAAGTCATCCTGCACTCTCTTTCCTTCGTATCATTATACAGTGCTGTAAAATTAAGGTCCTTTTTTTTTTTTTTTTTTTTTTTTTTTTTTTTCAAAATGGCTTCCGTGCGACTGGCACACTTCAGAACACCAACACATTTTTCACTTTTTTTTTTTTTTAAAGCATACAGAAACGTTTGCATATCATAAAGGAACCGTCCGCATGCTTTTCAGAAACCTTCATAACCATACAGAAACGTTTTTGTACCATAGGAAAACCCGTTTTCCTCTCCTCGTTCTATTAGCATATCATACTTCTATACCCTGAAAACACGGACCTACCCATCTTTTTGTGGGAAGAGGTCACAACTTGTTCCTTAAGGCCTACTTGAGTGCTTTGCCGTTTTCTTTTTCTTTTTTTTTTTTTTAAAAATCCTACATTTGATTTTCAACCCAATAAACTGTTCATTCCAAACCGCCGAGAGAATGAATTCATTCGAATTTAGCCAGAAATCCTTCGATCGAAGTGATAATTTTGACTTTTTTTTTTTTTTTTTTTTTTTTTTTTAATATTTATTAGCCGGGAATTTCTCAATCGAAGTAACAATATCGACACCTTTTACCTTCTTTTGTTTCCTTTTTCTTTTTTCTTTCTTCCTTCCTTTTCTTTTCCTTTTCTTTCTGTGCACCTGTGCTCAAAGCGTCAGGGGTTGGGGGGGGGGGGGGGGGGGGGGAGGGGGAGGAGGAGGAAGGGGCAACCACCGGTTCGTGACGTAGCGCGAGGGTCGAGCAATCAGGCCGACGACAGTGACATCACCCTTGGTTAAGACATGGCCATTCGTGGCCCTACAGAAAAGCACCCCTTCCACTCGCAGACGACCACTGAAGAACGGCAACACCTGGAACACCTGGTATCATTTCTGAATGGTCAGCCTGGATCTCCTAAGTCAAGGGAGCGCGCGTCCCACCGTTGTGTGTGTGTGTGTGTGCGTGTGCGTGTGCGTGCGTGCGTGCGTGCGTGCGTGCGTGCGTGCGTGCGTGCGTGTGTGTGTGTGTGTGTGTGTGTGTGTGAGAGAGAGAGAGAGAGAGAGAGAAAACTCAGCTTTAAATACATCGGCCTTGGGCCACAATGCTAGGTACAAAGGGAACAGGGGGGGGGGGGGGGGGGGGGGGGGGAGGGGGGGGGGGAGGGTGGGGGGAAACGGGGAGTTAGTATATGTGTGTTGCAAACAGAACAAAAAGCATTGCAATACTAATCCCCCCCCCCCCCCCCCCAAATGCGTGTAAAAAGAGGATGCATATTCAGATACGTTTAGAGTACATGAAATTACAATACAAATGAAGTCAAGTCATTTCAAAGAAAACCAAGGTAGTGGTAATTGTCCGCAGTAATATATCAACTAAAGAATTGACTTGATCCTTCTGTTTATGGCATGAAAAATGTACCTTGACAGGCTATGTCTGTACGAAGCACTGGCTACCTTAAGAAGCAAATGAAAGGGACAACTGGCGAATTCTTTGAGAAGTTTATTCCTAACATCTCGATAGAGGGATCATTAAAATAGAAAATGTTGCTCATTCTCGACCTGATCACGGCAAAATGGGCACGCTTTGTCCTTTTCTGTTTGACTATAGCGATGCAGGTTGTTGTTCAATGGAAGCAAATTAAACCTGGTTCGTGTAATGGCACGCGGAAACAGTACCTATTCGTATCTAAAAGATATCTTCCCTTTTCAAAAACAGACTTAAAATTACAATAACACTCAGAGAGAGAGAGAGAGAGAGAGAGAGAGAGAG
>JADBJO010000759.1:92500-100000 GCA_016801955.1 Conus betulinus | reverse complement strand
CCCCCCCCCTCCGCCCCTAGACAGACAGACAGAGAGAGAGAGAGAGAGAGAGAGAGAGAGAGATCCATGTTCTGCACGCAATGTGGCACACACACACACACACACACACACACACACACACACAAGCGTGCGAGCACGCACGCGCGCACGCACCAAAACCAAACCGAACTAAACCGAACCGAACCAACTCCCCCCCCACCCCATCCCCCACACCCCCACCCCCACCCCGGCCTCCCGAAAACGACCCCACTGAAACACCACCATAGAAGCGACTCACCGGCAGTGGGTGGTCCCGACTGGTGTGTTGCCACCTGCCGGGCGACTCGACATCTTCCTGACGATTACTGCCTGTGAGCTGGCGGCGGCAGGAGCTGCGAGGGCAGAGACTACAACTGCTAACTAAAATATAAGGGCCGGCGGGTTGCTTACCGAGAGAGGAAAGGAAGGGAAGGAGGAGACAAAAGGAAGAGAAGAGGAAGGTGGAGGGAAGGGGGGGGGGGGGGGGAAGGTGAGGAGGGAGAGGGGAAGTGTAGGATGGGCGGCGTTGAAAAATATCACCATGGAGACAGAAAGGATTAATTGCAGCGAAATTGGGGGGGGGGGGGGGGGGGGGGAACTGGACGAGGTAAGGTAAGTGCAACATCCGACTGATCAATCACACAGTTACTGGCAGCCGTGCGCGCTTGTGCGTTTAACAGGGGCAGAGGGCAGACACCGTCATCTTTTCTTTCTTTCTTTCTTTCTTTCTTTTCTTCTTTCTTTCATATGCGACGACAGTGATGAAGAACAACCGCGCACAATAATTTCAGAGACGGCGCAAAATAAAAGCGCGACAGCAGCTTCCCTTTAGCCGTTGAGGTTTACGGACGGTTAAGGCATACCTCGCGCATGAGTGTGTGTGTGTGTGTGTGTGTGTGTGTGTGTGTGTGTGTGTGGTTCTCTTTTAAGCTTCATTTAATCCATAACAAAGAATCAGTAGAAGATCTTGGGAAAAAAAATTATGTACGAGTACGAGATCTCATACTGAGGGCAGCAGATTGTGTCATTCCAAAGATTAAGTTTAAAGACTATCCAAAGAGAGCCTCAAACCCGTGGTTGAAACTCCTCATGTGAGTTAGCCGTAAAAATGAAAACAGAAGCATTTCCAAAATGGATGAATAGTCGCCATTCACGGCCACCCCCAGTAATAAACGAACTTCACAGTAAATACAAAATTACTAATAATTAACAGTAACAAAGCAGTAACCCTTTGCTAAAAAAGAAAAAAAAAAAAAAAAGAACAACAGTGTTATGGGAATCTCATCATGAATTGTTCTCAAAATCCAGATGACGTTTCTGAATTATGGAAATAATTTTTTTTTTTTTTAAGTCAAGGGTACATTCTATCTTACTCAGCCTGCTTTGCGTGTTAAAACGATAAAACTTATAGAACTAATGAAGAAAAGGCGTCTGGTCACACGTAATCTTCTTCGCTTTACAACTAACACGGCACCTATATAGCTCACTCAGACTTTTTTGTCTCTCACCAACGATTTTTCCTCCCACGTTCACCACTTTCTCAAGCACATTTCTGCTCTTCACAGTCCAACCCACCATACCAACACATAATGAGAAAGTTAGAACAGATTCCAAGAAGCATGAATAAAATGTCCGAAGAATGTCAGTATTCACATGAAATGATCGCAGCTTGCGAACAATATAATCTGGTTTGACATTTTTTTGTGGACATACTCAACATGGGATTTAAAATTCAGCTTATTATCTATAAAAGTTCCTAAATATTTGTATGATTCAACACGTTCTACTTCAGCACCTTTTGATAAAAAGTGGTGGTACAGCTTTTGGATTCTTTCTAAAATCAATCAACATTTCTTCTTTCGTTTTTTGTTACATTCAGATCAAGATAGTTATGATCGCACCAGTCAACAAAAATCTTTGAACCTCCTTGAAGTAAACAGAATCAGAGTTGGAAAGATCTACAAGTGCTGAGTCATCTGAATATTTAATGTACAAAGTTGAATCACTTCCTGAACAATCATTTGTGTACAGAGTAAAAAAGCACTGGTGATAAAACAGTACCCCCTGGGGTGCGCCAGTTGAAATGACTCTGGAAGACGAAACAACACTTTGATATCGAACAGACTGTGTCCTCTGTGTAAAAAAATCATTATCCAAAGAATGAGCTTGTTACCCACATTTATGTTAATGAGTTTCTTTGCCATCAGATGTGGTTGTATGGTGTTGAATGCTGATGAGAAATCAATAAAGAGAATGCGTACAAAGGAGGCAGGTTTTTCGAGGTGTGAAAAAGCATGATGGAGAAGTGTGAGTGTGGCATCATCTGTTGATCTGTTCTGTTGGTATGCGAACTGAAACGGGTCTTGGTACTGTGTAGTATCTTTTAAAACAACTGAGAGACAATTCTTTCAAGACATTTCATTGCAACAGATGTGAGGGCAACTGGTCGGTAATCATTTAAACAGCTTGGGTTGCGTTTTTTTTTGGGAACAGGACATACAGTGGCATTTTTTTCCATAAAACAGGAATTATACATTCTCTAAGTGACCAGGTAAACAAACGACTGTAAACATAGGAGAGCTGAGAAGCACACACCTTCAACAATTTTCCACAGATATTATCAGGGCCCATTGCCTTTCTCACATTTAAACGTTTGAAAAAAACAACTGAACATCATTTTCCTCAATCACAACAGAATCACTTCCATCAACATCGTTTTTAACATTGCTTTGGAGTTCTTCCTTCACTTCCTTTTTAATTCTTTACTAAAATCTTTATCATCAAATCTACAGTAAAAATCGTTCAGCTTTTTTTCTGCAAATTGCTTCTGTTCTTTTGCTGTTTTTTTGTTACTAATATATTTTGGTTTGAACATTTACCTGAACCTGATAAAACCTTTATTCCTTTCCATGCATCTCGCATATTTCCATTCTGGAACATGTTTTCAACTTTTCTCTTGTAAGCTCTCTTTGATTCTTCAATCTCCGTTTGCAGTTTCTTTTGTACAACCTTACGATCGCTTTTATTGCCTGATTGAAAAGCTCTTTTTTTTCTCATTTTTAGAGTTATTTTCAGAGATTTTGTAACCCAAGTTTTGTTGTTGGGAAATATTTTGATAGTTTTTAGTAGGTACAATCATGTGTTCACAGAAAGAAATGTAGCTGGAAAAAACATAACATCGGTGGCTTCGTTAATGTCAAAACTAGAATTCAAAAACAAATTCCAATCTGTACATTCAAAAAAAAAGCCTGTAATTCATCAACACTTTCTTGTGTCCAACACTGCACTTGCTTTTTTAGTGATAGGTTGTGTTTTCACTTTTTTGGTCTGTAAGCTGGCAAGAGATGAATGGCATTGTGATCAGACTGACCAACAGGGGGGAGCTGAACACACTTGTATGCAGATGGTATATTACAGTAGCATAAATCAAGTATTTTATCCTTTCTTGTAAAACATGACACATACTGTTTAAAAAGAAGGCAGGCTTGAATTGAGGTCACAGTCATTAAAATCTCCGAGGATAAAGCACGGTGCGTCGGGTGACATGGCCTGCAGAGCGTGAACAGAGTCCGTGATTTCTGCAGCTGCACGTACAGTATTTGCGGATGGTGGCACGTAAACAACAGTCATGAAGAGCTGTCCGAACTCACGTGGCAGGTATTTCGGTCGCAGTGACACTGCTAAAAGTTCCACGTCACGCGTACACACTTGACGACGCACTTTAACGTTCTCACTGTTACACCACTTCTCGCTCACGTACATACACACCCCTCCCCCCCCCCCCTGATTTCTCTGTCACGCGCTTGTCTCTGTCCATTCTCAGTGGCACACCAAATCCGTCCAAAGCTAAAATGTCGTCTGCTATTTCTTCGCTCAGCCAGGTTTCAGAAAAACACAGCACATTCGCATTTCTAAATTCGTTTAAATGACGTACGCTTGCTTGCAGTTCATCAAAATTATTGTTTTGTGAAACTGGTCTGATCGATCGGACGTTGGCTAAAACGATTGACGGGAGGGGGTGTAAGTACCGTTATTCTTCAGTCTGTTTCTCACCCCCCCCCCTCTCTGTCCTCTCTTCCGCTTGCTTGATTTGCTGTCTTTCTGGTTGTCTTTACTTGATTGTTTCTTGAAACTTGCTGATAAAATGTCTGGTGGAAATAAATGAAATGGATGAGCGCTGGTGTCTGCTAAGTGTCTGAATTTTAAAAGTGTTTCACGGGTATAAAACATACCTGCATTGTTTACATGTCCGCCATGTTGGAAATGCGAAACTGCACTGTCACACAAATTTCAACAGAAAAGATATCACAGTCATTAAAGCACACAAACTTGCTGGGTTTACACTTTTCATCTTGAACACTTTTATAAATCATCGTGCACAGTTCCAAATCCAAACACAAAGCACACGAACTCTGTGTCTCACTTACCTGCAAAAAGCCAGGGAAGATATCCACAGGTTCAGATCCTATTTCCCATAGCATTTTCCTGAGGGTTACCAAAGTTGTTCCGAGTCCTTTCAGACATGGAATGCTTGAATGCTCCTTACAGATCGGGAAAAAAAAAAGCTACTGTTGTCTCAATCCTTTAACAAGGAAAACTAAAACCCATTTCTCTAGTTTCCGACCTATTTCTTTAACATCTCAAACGTTTTGAAAGAATCATGAAAAACAGAATAGAACATTTCCTTGAAAGAAATGCGAGTCTTGCCTTTATTCCAGGTTTTTTTAGGAAAGGTAGACCATATTGTTCATTTATCCTCACATGTGAAAAACGTTCTGGCCAAGCGTCATTCGACCCTTGCAACGTTTTTTTTTTTTTTGATGTTCATAGAGCCGAGATTCAGTATGGGATTCTACATTGTTGTACAAAGCACATCTATCAGGAATACGAGTTTTTTTTTTCCCCCAGTTTCTAAAAGCTTTCTTATCGGACAGAAATATCAACGCCAGTCTACATGGAGCATTATCAACTTCTAAGACTATTAACATGGGTGTTCTCCAAGGAAGTGTGATCGCTCCAACACTTTTCTCGCTAATGCTTCACGATATTAAACAGGTCAATACAAAAGGTGCCACATTTGCTGTATATGCAGATGACATTGCTCTGAGGAGAAATGTAAACTGCAATTTTTCCAAACATCAATCCAAGTTTCAAGAATTATAGTATCCACAGCAGCAGAGACAGAAGAAGAAGAGGCAGTGGCTGAGGCAGAGAGAGCATATCGTTCACTCGAACAGAGTGCTGAGGCTGAAAATGAACTAGTGTGAAGGTACTATGATAGTGTGAGACGTCAGAAAAAAGATTTCCACGTTCACAAACATACTAGACAGAGCACAGAGCCAGGCAGAACATGCAACAACATTCTTTCCGTGAACAGGCATTAGAATTCACATATGTATTTATTTTGACTACAAATTTGAAAGATATTCGAAAGAATTATGATTTTTAACTAATATCTTCCCTATTTTATACTAATAAAAAAAAAAATACAAAACAAGACGTCACGTACCTCTCGAATCACTATGGGCAGGCCCAAAGGCCGCGAGGCCTAGCGACACCCTCCCCGAATCAGAGGATGCCAGGGATTTGAGAGAGCCCGCATGTCCCACTACACGAGAATATCATAGCTTGTGACTGGTTTTCGGTGGAATAATCCTACTCATCTTTGGAATAGCATGTTTTGATGCCTCTGACTTTTGGAGCTGGTGGAGGAGAAATACCGGACCTATCCACCCTGAGACACGTTGACTGTGTTTACATGTTATGGAAGAACTGTTGGCTGACCAGTGACGTTTACCTGGGGGTGGGGGTGGGGGAGGTATGGAGGTTGGAGGTGTGTCCCACCCGTTGGGGGGGAAAACTGGGGGGGGACATGCTGTCTCACACACCGATTGTGGGACAGTTGAAAGTGATCGCAGGCCTTCACCATCAGGACGCTTTAAGGTCCAACGTCTGTCCATGGGCAGCAGCAAGGACCGTTATTCTTCATTTACAGTAATGTGGCTCAGAATCGAGGCGTTGTGTGTGTGTGTGTGTGTGTGTGTGTGTGTGTGTGTGTGTGTGTGTGTGTGTGTGTGTGTGTGACATATCCCCTGTTAATATATATCATTCTGTGATACTGGGCATCACGCTTGCAGACTTGTGAGTGTTGCGCATGAGCCGCACACCCTGAAAGGGGGGCAGCCTCCTCCACGGGTTTCTGATCGAGTGGGCGGGCCTTCCGCCATTTCTACGGCTGATCTCGCTATTCAACCTGTGAGGTAGGCATTTTATCATTCATTTTACATCCTGCTCATTTGAAACGTATATTGTCAATCTCTCTATGGTCATAAACTTAAAAAAATTCCTGTCATAAAGAGAACCATGTCACAGATGGAAGTTTCGATCTGGGATCAGACTGCCATGATTGATTTAGTCGAAGCACTGTGATACACATGACAAATGTGACTGCGCTTGACGTGACACAAATGACAAAAAAACAGTAAACATGGGGATATTCACACAGTAACGAAGCTGTCGCATGTATGAAATCTTCCTTCCGCCCTTTTCTCACTTCATGCTGTTTTCATCGGCCGCAGGGCGGAGCTGGTCACAAAGACGTCCTGAGTCTGTGATGCCCCCACCACTGTCGGCAGTTCAGCCATTTCTAAAGATCTCATACGGCTGTGTTTTTCACAGCTTTGACACTGCACAAAGTGTGTACAGAACACTTGATGTCTATGCACCTTAAGAAACCTACGTTCTCAGTAAACATGCTAGTGTACGCCCCCCCCCCCCCCCCCCCCCCCATCTGCGTGTATGCATGCGTAAATTCATGTATGTTCACACCTACACAAACACACAAGCAAAACACACACACACACACACCACACACACACACACACACACACACGTACGTGTGTGTGTGCCCACTCATTTGTGCGCGCGCTCACGCTCACGCACACACACACACACACACACACACGCACACACCCTCTACAATTTATTCAGGAAGGAATAATGAACAACATTCAAAACATAGTGTCATCTCCTGACACAAACAAGGCGGGAAATAGCATTGAATTGACAAAACTACACACATTGCATTCAACGCCGCAGCACAGCCAGATCCCTTTTACACCAGCGAACAGACATGTGGGCGCACCTATGATGTATACACATACACCCGGACACACATGTTTGCATACAAGAATACACGCACGCACACACACACACACACACACACACACACACACGCTCCAACTTCAACAAAAGGAACAGCGATAATAATGCACACCGCACACGCCACACACACACACACACACACACACACACACACGTGCATGCATGCAGGCACACACACTAGAACTTTAACAACAACAACAACAACACACACACACACACACAAACACACACACACACACACGCGCGCGCGTGCGTACGTTCGCACGCACACACACACACACACACACACACACACACACACACACGCGCGCGCGCGCG
>JADBJO010000759.1:82500-87500 GCA_016801955.1 Conus betulinus | reverse complement strand
GTCGCCCGCGCCGTGTAAGCGTAACGGATCAATACCCCCCCCATTCCCACCCCCATCCCTTCTCCTTCCTCCCCCTTCTCCCACCCTCTTCTGTTCTCTCGTCGTCCTCCCTCCTGCTTTCTGTCAGTCAGTCTGTCTGTCTGTCTGTCTGTCTGTCTCTCTCTCTCTCTCGTTGTGTGGTGTGGTGTGGTTTTTGGGTTGTGTTCTTATATATGCATATCTCTGACAGGCAATTACGCAACAGACTACTTCATTGTTTCATATTAAATTTCCCACCCTTAGTGTGTGAGGCAAGCAAGAACTATCACCCCCCCCCCCCCTCCCCTCTCCTTCTCGTTTCCACCACCCCCCTCACACACAAACACACACAAGTATGCATGCTTGTTTACTGTCCTAAGAAATTAAACAAAAAATTCTCATATTTCTTGTCTCCAGGTAGTAGTTTTTTCTCTCTCTTCTGCGCGTTTTATCCTCTCTCTCTCTCTCTCTCTCTCTCTCTCTCCTCTCTCTCTCTCTCTCTCTCTCTCTCTCTGTGTGTGTGTGTGTGTGTGTGTGTGTGTGTGTGTGTGTGTGTGTGTGTGTGTGCATTACAACTGCCTGCTTACTGCGTGTTGTTTGTTCATCGTCGCTGTCGTTTCGTTTTCCTCTCTCCAAATTTAGCTTCGCTCTGCTTCCTCCTCCTCCTCCTCCTCCTCCTCCTCCTCCGCATCAGCTTCATCACCATCATCATCATCTTCTTCTTCTATTTCATCATCATCATCATCATCATCATCATCATCCTTTTCTCTTCTTCTTCTTCTTCTTCCTCTTCTCCTCCTCCTCCTCCTCCTCCTCTTCGTCCTCCTCCTCCTTTTTTGTGAAGATCCGTGCAGTCCTGACAGAATCAAACCACCGTCACCGGTGGCCGGAAAGAAGAAACCGCCGAGTGCCGACGACACGCGGAGCCACTCGTTCAACGCGTTTCTCTGTTTCGCAAGGGGGGGGGGGGGGGGGGGGGGGGGGGGGGGGGGGGGGGGCTCCCTCGTGTTTTCACCATGGAATGACCCCCTACTACACACGTGGTCACGGTGTCTGGGTTGTTTTTTTTTTTGCATGACCTCTGTCATCACCACATCACAGCAGACTTCATGAAGATCTTGTTAAGGGATGTTTCCACTGTGCGTGATTCTGGAGGCTTTTAGTTTGTTTGTTTGTTTGTTGCTTTTGCTTTTATTGTAAATCAATCGTTTTCAATTGACCTACATTTGTATAAGGAATCGATCCAGTTTTTGTGTAATCTTTTTTGTTTGAAAGAAACTGGTCTGACGATTGAAAATAGATAGACAGATAGAGAGATTACACACACACACACACACACACACACACACACACACACACACACACACACACACACACACAGATAGATAGATAGATAGATAGATAGATAGACAGACAGATAGATAGATAGATAGATAGATAGATAGATAGATAGATAGATAGACAGATAGATAGACAGATAGATTGATAGACAGACAGACAGATTGACAGACAGACAGATAGATTGACAGACAGACAGACAGATAGATAGATAGATAGATAGACAGACAGACAGACAGACAGATAGATTTCAACTGTTTTGAGTGACATTCCGACTTCTTCTTTTGTCGCCTTAGTCTCTTCAGTGGCAGTACCCCACACCACTACTACCACCCACGCACCCCCCCCCCCCCCCCCCCCCCCCCACACACACACACACTGCTCATTACAGTTCCCCGTCCACCACCACACCTCGTAGGCTGCTTTGCGCGCGGGGGGGGGGGGGGGGGGGGGGGGGGAGGTTAATGAAAACATTGATCTGGAAAGCTGAAAATACGGGCCTTGCGTGTTTGTGGCTACCACAAGGCGCGCGCGGACTGTCCGCCATCTGGCCATCAACACGCTGATGTTGTGTCTCCTCATAGTCGGGCACTGAGACGAACCCCGCCCGGACCAAGCCGAAACAAAGTGCCAAGGATGATCAGATCAGCTGCAACCAAGGCAAGGCGAGGCAACGCTACACAACACAAAACGACTTTGGAAAGTCCCTCTTCTTAAAGAAAGCCTCCGTCAGCCGACTGGGAAAAAAAAAAAAAAAAGACCCTCTTGAGGAGATCTAGTGTCGGAGCTGACACAGACACTGGAACGGATGCTCTGTTCACGTCAGCACCCGGTCTTTGAAGAAAGATATTTCATTGCTCCAGTCTCCAGCAGCATCTGTTGAGAGCGACAGTGGAGGAAAACCGAGAACATATCAGCAGACTACCGTTTAAAAAAAAAATGAAATGATAACGTGGAGGCTGAACGAAACCGTAGAAGACCTGAATGAAACCGTAGAAGACCTGGACTGGCTGCCGAGTCATTTTGGGGGCAGACAGTGTCAAAAAATTTATGGCATTTACAGAAACGGGGAACTCTTTTTACGCACGTGCTGACTAATCAATGACGATCATGAACGAGTTTTTTTCCACGAACAAAGTACGGGACACACCAGAGCGTGGGAAAAGCCCATCAGCTGGGAAAACCCAAACCCACACTGATATAAACCACGCCCCAGTGATCATATGCTCACATCGATGGACTTTCCAATGATGCTCTTTCAAACCCTGTGACGCTCGTCCCGCCCTCAGCGAGGCTCGGATTCGGACTGTTTCAGACCTAACAGAACGACAGACCGCTGGCTCAAAAGGGAGGCTGAAAGAGAATGAAAACTGACAACTTCAACAACGGTAAATTACGCGCACGGGAGAGACAGAGGACGCCAGCGTCCACAGCGAAACCAGAGAAAGTCCAGAACACTGGACAAGGGAGACTTCCACCCGGACCCCTCTGTCAGGTGTAACGAAGGCTGCAGAAGAACAGAGTGTGCTGGGTCTGGAGGCCACAGGAGCAGGCACAAGGTCGCCTCTCCGCACAACAGCTCTGACAAAGTCCCATCATCCTCCCCCTTCGCAACTGCGCAGTGACAATGGGGTCATCAGACAATCCAGACACCAGTGGAACATCAGCACCGCCACCGGAGAACTCCAACGCGAACGACACCAGCAGCCGGGAACAGTAGCGGCGAAGCACACTCTGGGAATACCCGCTGTGACGTCAGAGACATTCCTGTGGCAGCGACTTAACACATCAGCGCTCCTCCCAGTGAAACCCCACACTGGCCGGGAATCCCCAGAACACTGCACGTGCACCCCCGAAGCCATGACAAGGCCAGCAACGCGAAGCATGGGAAACGGAGTTCGACCAAACACGCCTGGAGCTGCTGATCGGTCCATTACACCCCACCCGTCCCTGTCACTGTCTCACCACCCACACATATGTCAGCCCCTCATCTCTCGGACAGTATGAGTTCTGCACGTTGAAGTCTCTACTGATGGTCGTCAACACCTGTACAACTTAAAAACAGGGAACCATACTTTGACAACTCACCGAGAATTTCATCTGGTCCCCGCAGCTTTCCCATTCTTTTAACTTCTTTTCTGTACAGGAAGCGAAACTTTTTTTTGATGTTGCACGGTTCGTAGAACTAACTTTCTCTTTATTGATAACATTGCCATTTTCAACCGAGTGCGTTACATCGGCTGTTTTTTACTTCTAATTCGAGTAGATGTAAAATATTTGAACCAATCATCAACTATTAGACTAATTTTGAACATATTTCTTTTTTAAAGGATATTTTATGCATGGCTTCCCAAAAAAAAAAAAATCTTTCTGATCGTATACGGATGGAATAAGCTCGTCTAACGACAGATCGTTACACTTTTTTTCTCTCTTTATCAGATGTTTGTATTCTCTTCTTGCCATACCGTACGCATCACCGTCTTCTCTTTTTTCCAATTTTCTAAAAAAATAAAAATGAAAAGCAGCCTTTTGCCTTAACTTTGCATAACCTGATTCTTTATCATTCCCGTCATTGTTCGTATCATACTCGGTTTGATTAATTCTCTTCTCCATCCGGCCAGCTTGCTTTTTAATCCAGTCAGATAACATATGAAGAGCACCATTGAAATTACGATCGATCAAACTTGTGGCATGATCAAGTACAAACAGTGTTTTATCTAAGATCATTTTCTGAGAACAGACGGATTCTGAATCATTGTTCCACACTAAATTATTCAACGAACTGATCCACTTCTGCAGGGTATAATTGCTATCCCTCTGGTCTTTCTGAAAATCTAAAATGTAATTAGATAAATAATCTGATTCTATTTTCTCTGTAATCGCCGTTTTCGTATGAAGACACAACGGTGAAAAGCAATTCCTTAGAAGAAAGTGATTCACAAGCCACATCCTGTCACTGATATATACGTATAATTATCATCAGCGTATCCATTACACGTGCCGTTTAGAATCCATAATTCAAGGTTTGTACACGTATTTAACAAACATTCTCCATAATTATTAAGAACATTGTCTGCAGACAGACTTTCTCATGCCAGCAGTACAAAGTGACCAATTGTAAACAAAGTGATCATAAAAAACATTATTTTCGTCAGACATGTGTGGAGAAATATGGGAAGCCCTACTGTTCAATGGCCTGACAAAACCACATGCATGTCCTCAAACTCGAATAGCGAATCAAAAAAAAAGACATTCTTCAAACTCACTAATACCATTTTCAACATCAAAATAAGTGCAATGAGGCAAGCCTTCTGATGGAATATAAGTACATACATATTGAAAAAAAAAGAAAAAAAAACAAACATGTTTCCTACGAAGATCGTTCAAAACAGAACATGTCAGAACAAAGTGAAGCTCGTCCTCATTTGACTCTTTACAAGATAGGCATAATAACTCATTACCATATATAGTTTTTAAAGCGATAAGAATGTGTATTAGTTTCAGATGTAAAAACCTAGATTTTGTAACACGAAACCGCAAACAGCTATCCATAAAAATTTTTTTTAAATGTGAGATTCGCTTCCACCAAACGACTAGAGGTATAGCTTCTATACATTTCAAATTTATCACTTGATTTTATGTGA
>JADBJO010000759.1:52500-77500 GCA_016801955.1 Conus betulinus | reverse complement strand
ATCGACAACAATGGTTTTCAGTGAAATAGCACTAACGTATCAGTAACAGCAGTACGAGAGAGAGAGAGAGAGAGAGAGAGAGAGAGAGAGAGAGAGAGAGAGAGAGAGAGGAGGGCGGGGGGGTGTGTGGGGGGGGGGGGTATAACATTCCTTGTGTGAAAAGGTCTATACAGTTTTGCATTTCTGAATCAAGCTGACCTTTCACACTTTCGTTTTCAGCAGAGTAGTTAGTACTGGATAAAACATACCAACCTTTACTCGAAACTGTAGATCACTGCAAAGCACCCTGAACTAAATCAGTTTCAGAGAAATCTTACTGAATTCATCTGGAAACAACGAAACAACAGTTTTCTACCAGTCGCCCCACCTCACAAGCACGTCTTGCTCTGCGCCACTCAGAGGCAGTGCACCCACGCCGCTCATTCCGACACCCCGTCCACAGCCACGGCCCGGTCGGCCCGCCGCAGCCCCCGGCACCGGCAATCCACAAGGAAGCAGTCAATGTCAAGTCGTCAAGAGGCAACCCACCGGAGGAGACACTGCACTGCTGCCGAGTCACTTCAGGTGGTGTTCAGTGGCGTCTGTTCTGATCTAACATACGCAGGACACCACCTACTAAGCCCCCTACTGACGACAATAATTGCTTAGTCGCGGAGCCGGCGTGAGTGAGCTCTCCCTCCGGAGGGCGCCACCACGTCCGTCCAACGACAGCCCCCATGGACTCGCCGATACCGGTGACCCCGACGGAACCAAACCAAGGCCACAGACGTGGAGAGGACATCGAAACTGAGGTCACCATGAGAGCAGGCCATGAAGGGCCACAGAACTTGAGACCTTTTTTTTAATGCTGATCGATGAGAATGAGGATGATTAAGATGATGCTACGGATTTCCATTTCGGTCTGAGACTACATGACAGGGCTGTACTCTACACTTCCTTCATAATATATCCCGGCGTCAACCAGGCCCGAGAGATACAGGCACCTGCAGTGTTGGTCAAGAAATTTGAGCAACACTCTCAGAAACGCATCCATTAAGTGGATGAAACTCGACTGTGTGGTCCCAGTCTTCCCAGCTGAGTCCGCAGCAAACTCAACTCTGGGTAGGAGCCGGTCAGGGCAGAAAAACCCACATGACTCTTGATGGGATTCGAACGCACGACCTCCCGGCCGGGAGTCCGCGACGCTAACAACTTCACCACAGTGGCTGGTGTGCGCCATCACAATCATGCATAGGGACTTTCAAGCCTAAATAAGTCATTACAACTAAGCATAGGGACTTTCAAATCTAAACAAGTCATTACAATTAAGTCCTAACAATTATACCTGGGGACTTTCAAGCCTAAGGAAGTGATTACAATTATACGTGGGCACTTTCAAGCCTAAATAAGTCATTGCAGTAATACGCCTGGACTTCCGAGCCTAAAAAAGTCATTGCAATCATATGTGGGGACTTTCAAGCCTAAACAAGTTATCACAATTATGCATAGCGGCTTTCAAATAAGTCATTACAATTAAGCATAGTGACTTTCAAGCCTAAATTAGTCCTAACAATTATACCTGGGGACTTTCAAGGCTAAGGAAGTGATTACAATTACTCGTGGGGACTTTCAAGCCTAAATAAGTCATCAGAATTATACGTCTGGACTTTCAAGCCTAAAAAAGTCATTACAATCATATGTGGGGACTTTCAAACCTAAAAGGTCATTACAATTACACGTGGGGACTTTTAAGCCTTAGTAGACCATTACAATTATGCGTGGGTACTTTCAAGCCTCAGGAAGTGATTACAATTATACGTGGGTACTTTCATGCCTAAATATGTCATTACAGTTATTCGTCGGGACGTTTAAGCCTAAAAAAAAAAAGTCGTTACAATTATACGTGGGGACTTTCGAGCATAAACAAGTCATTAAAATTATATGTAGAGACTTTCAAGCATATGTAAGTCATTCATTATACATGGGGGCTTTCAAGCCTAAATAAGTCATTACAACTACGTGGAGACTTTCAAGCCTAAATAAGTCCTTATAATTATACATGGGGACTTTCAAGCCTAATTAAGTCATTTCAATTATACGTGGGGACTTTCAAGCCTAAATAAGTCATTTCAATTATACGTGGGAACTTTCAAGCCTAAATAAGTCGGTACAATTGTACATAGGGACTTTTCAACCTTAATAAGTCATTACAATTATACGTGGGCACTTTGAGACATAGACAAGCCATTGCAATTATACATGGGGACTTTCAAACGTAAATAAAGCATTAGAATTACGCATAGGGACTTCCAAATCTAAAGACGTTATCATCATTATCCACTGGGACTTTGAAACCTTATAAGTCATTACAATTCTACACAAGGACTTTAAAACCCTGAATAAGTCGTTACACTTATACGTGGCGACTTTCAAACCTAAACAAATCGATAAAACGTACACGAGGACTTTCCATCCTAATAAGTAAGTCATTGCATTTACACGTGGGGACTTCTAATTCTGAAGAAGTCACTACAAATATGAAAAGTGATTTTCAAAGCAAAATAAGTCATTACAATTATACGTGGGGACTTTCAAACTAAATAAGTCATTACAATTATACGTGGGGACTTTCAAGCCTGAATAAGTCCTTACAATTATACATGGGGACTTTCAAGCCTGAATAAGTCATTACACTTTCAAACCTGATAAGCCATTACAATCATACTTGTGGACTTTCAAACCTAATTAAGTCATTAGCATTGCCTGTATGGACTTCCGAGTCTACACAAGTCCTTAGAATTATGCATAAGGACTTTCACACCTAACTCAGAAAACAATGATCTTGCACACAGGGAACTTTCAAACCTAAATAACTCATTAAAATTATACACGCGGATGGACCCCCAGACGTAAGTAAAACGGGAATTACAATTATACACGGGGGACTTTAAAACCTAAATAACTCATTACAATTATACGTGGGGACTTTCAGAAGTAAACAAGTCATTACAATCATACACAGGGACTTTCAAGCCTAAATAACTCATTACAATTATACATGGGGACCCCCAGACGTAAATAAGCCATTACAATTATACACGGGGACTTTCAAACCTGAATAACTCATTACAATTATACATGGGGACTTTCAGACTTAAGTAAACAAGTCATTACAATCATACACAGGGTCTTTTAAAGCCTAAATAACTCATTACAATTATACACGGGGACCCCCAGCCGTAAATAACCATTACAATTATACATGGGGACTTTCAAACCTGAATAACGCATTACAATTATACAAAGGGGACTTTCAGACGTAAACAAGTCATTACAATTATACAAGGGGACTTTCAAACCTAAACAAGTCATTACAATCATACAGGGAGACTCCCATATGCAAATAAGTCATTGCAAATTATACACGGGGACTTTCACACCTAAATAAGTCATTACAATTATACACGATGACTTTTAAGCCTAAATAACTCATTACAATTATACACGGGGACTTTCAAGCCTAGTTAAACTCATTACAATTATACGTGGGGACTTTCGGACGTAAACAGATCATTACAACTAGACGTATACGGGGACTTTCAAACGTAAATAAGTCATTACCATTGTGCATATGGACTTTGGGGCCTAAACAAGTCCTTAGCAAAATGCGTAGGACTCCCAAAGTCGAGCTAAGTGCTTACAATCACGCCTAAGGTCTTTCAGACGTCAGCAGGTCCTTACAAGCATGTGTTGGGGACTTTCAAACCTAAACAAGTCATTACAATTATACATGGGGACTTTCGAGCCGAATGAAGTTCTGACAGTCACATATACGTGGTGGAAGGGTGGCTGAGGGGAATTCCAAGTTAAAAAAAAAAAAAGTCATTGCGAATGCACAGATGAGCATTAAGAGAAAGTTTGGGAGACAGTATGGGGCATGAGAAGTATGGGAAGACAAACTTCAAACTGGATGGGCTCGACATTCGTCACCATATGCTGCCCAAACAATATGGTAGAAAGGCGCAGAAAGGTGTTGAATCAATAACTGTGGTTCGAACTAATATCAAGACTTAGAGAGTTGGGGACAGCATGGGGCTTAGATTTCATGGAAAGTTTTCCTTTCGTACCCCCCCCCCCCCCCCCCCCCCCCCCCCCCCCCCCCCCCCTGAACTAATATTGTATTTAGATTTTAGTCATGTCATGAAACGGGCTGGTACACCCATGGGGATGCTACTTTAAGGCTGTTACGAGTTGCATCCTGTCGTCTGATTTACCCTGTGTTCAGGAGCAGTTATGTCCCTTGATATCTTAACGGAATGTCCTGCGCGTGCCTGTACCCATCGTCAACACAGCACAGGCCTCCAAGGGTGGTACAGGACTGCTCTAAAGGCAGGTGAAGACGGTGCTTCTCTCTTGGTCTTCCCCCAGCACCTTCGGATGTTTGTTTCTTTTTTTTTTTTTTTTTCTTTAGATGTCATGGAAAGCTTTCCTCCCCCCCCCCCCCCCCCCCCCCCCCCACCCCCAACCCCACCCACCCCCCCCCCCCCCCCCCACCCCTACTGCTCCGATCCCAAACCAAATCTTCTTCCCTCCTTCAAAAAGACTTTACTGTGCTGAGATAAGAAAAAGACTGGTTGCTTTTGGCCAATTTACACGTTGACAACGCAAACAAACAAACGACCCAGAAGCATGCAATCTCTTGCGCAGCAGGGTACAAAAGGTAATCGTTCTAATTTCATTGCGTATCTCACAGCCCCTCCCTTCAGTCCATCCCAACTTCGCCCAGCCTCTCACACCACCACCTCCCATTCCCCAATCTGTCCACCTCCCGAGCCCAAGATCTTATTTCCGTCCACAAAGCAAGGATCGTTTATTCAGACAATGTATTGAACTTACTAAAGAAGATCCACAGGCAAACAGTTGGAAGCGGACTAAGCCAATCAAAAAGACTTATTGACAGAAGACTGCAGATAGGCCTTTGAAATCATTATTCCTGAAAACGGACTACAACCTGTGAGAGACATGATGTTCTTTTCGATGGAAAAAAAAAAAAAATGACCTTACATTTAACATACTTCTGTTCATCTACAGCGATTCCCAAAAGAAAAAAAAAAAATCCAACGGTAACACAGACCTGCACTTCCGGCTTCCGTTCATTTAAAGCGACAAATAACGTAACGGACAGAAAACCTGCACTTCCGGGATAATTCTTCTTCTGTTTCTGGTGCCGGACCCAAAACATTTTTTTCCGACATCTTCCCATCTACACATCCCCCCCCCCCCCCCCCCCCCCACATCCCCCCCCCCCCACCCCCCCCCCCCCCCCCCCCCCCCCCCCCCCCCCCATCCCCCCCCCCCCCCCATTCAGCTTCGTTCCTCCTCTGCCGACAGTCGCCTCTTGCGCATTCCTTCTGTCAGAACAAAATCTTTTTGGTCAACGTTCTCTTTCCTTCCAAGGACCAACTGTCTGGAATACACTTCCCATCAGTGTCAGACACCTACCTTCACCCTCTTCTTTCAAATCTGCCGTTAAAACAAATTTCTTTCGTCAGTCGTACCCCCCCACCCCACCCCCTCCTCGTCGTCCCACTTCCCCCATCCACCTTCCGAGTGCCTGAGTGGGTTTTTTTTTTGCGCGCACACGTGAGCACCTGGTGGTTGTGTGGCTTAAGCGTGCAGGCTGTGTTGGTGCGAGTGCGTGCGCGCGTATGTCTGTGAACGTGGATATGTGTGGTCGTGCGTGAGCCTGCCTGCGCGCGCGCTTCCGCGCGCGCGGGTGCGCGCGCGCGCGCGCTTCCGCGCGTGTGTGTATGTGTGTGTATGTGTGAACCCGATTCTCGAATATAGGCACACAGCATGGCAATCCCGGCATAAGGCATTGTGTTGCGAGCTGAAGGATGTTCAGAGGCGTGCCACCAAAACTCATTGCATCCCTGAAAGAAAAGCCATACCCAGAGCGTCTTGCTGCACTGAATCTGCCTAGTCTCGAACACCGCCGTCTCAGGGGGGATATGATCGATATGTACAACAAATATACGCACGGCCTGTATTTGACCAACCGCCCCCAGTTCAACTACTTCCAAGGCAGAGATACGAGAGGACACAGTCTGAAATTGGAAAGATCACACAGCAGGCTCAACATCAGAAGCTGTTTTTTTGTACAGCAGCGTGCGACCGCCACCTGGAACAGCCTGCCAAACAGTGTGGTCACAGCCCCATCAGTTAATGCCTTCAAGAACAGACTCGACGCACACTGGAAGCAGCTTCCTGCAAAGTTTGATCCTGCATGTTATCATTAATCACAACTGTCAAAGTTTTGTACCACGCATGGCGCATGACAATCAGTTGCACTAGTGGAAACGACCTGTGAACAAGCTCCTAGGAGCTTCAACACAGAAAGTATCCAGTATCCAGTGTGTGTGTACGTGCGTGCGTGTGTGTGTGTGTGTGTGTGGGGGGGGGGGGGGTGCGCGCGCGCACGTGTGTGTATTGTTGGTTATGTAAAATGCTCTGAGCCCTAATTTTTGAGAATTGGTGGTACATAAATTAACATTATTATTATTATTATTATTATATTATTAGTCAATATGATGAACGTGTACCTACCTTATTGCCGTTCACTTTTGAGCGTATAACATCTTTACTTGTCCCGTCAACCCTGCAGCAGCGGCTCGTCACGTTCCCTGTGTCAAAACCTCTTGCTGTACGTGCCCTCCTCTTCTTCTTCTTCCTTTACACGACCAACATCATTTTGCTGATGGTTTTGTCGTATTTGGGGAGATTGCCGAAGAAGATTGCGCCGTTGTGAGGATTTGGAAAAAAAAAAAAGAAAAAAAAAAGAAAAAAAAAAAAAAAACAAACCAAAGCTTTGTAATGAGCGCGTTGTCCTCCTGCACGGCTCGCCCCACGGCGCGCAAACCCTGGGAAGCCCCGCATGGTCGAAGCCCACGGCCATTCACACACACACACACACCGGCAACGATCATCACTTCTTGCCAAAAATGACTGGCGTTCGGTTTACTCAAATAAAAACTGACGACGGAGTTAATGTGGTCACTGTTTCCACAACCAGACACAGACACAAAAGCAAACAATGACTGTTCCTTGGGAATCATTGATGCTGGAGGGCCCAAAACAGGTGGCAGAACTAACGGAGCCACTTACGGGCCCTGTCACGTCCTACACACCTGAGCATGGGTAGTGAAGCTTTTATTTCGCGCGGCTTCTCTGATGTCGCTGATATATCGTTCTACACAAATCACCACTTCGCGCTGGCGGAAGTTGCTTCCAAGCGAGTTTAACAAAGGGTGTGTCTGTGTGTGTGTGTGCTCGGTCTTACTGACTTCAGACAAAAAAAAAAAAAAAAAAAAAAAAAAAAACTGAAGTCTCGGAATTTCTCTTGTTGCACGAGAATCCCGTCTCCGCCTCTCTCTCTCTCTCTCTCTCTCTCTCTTCTGTACTCTAGCTGGCAACAGACTGTAGCTCCTTCAACAGGCCACGAACACGATGAAATACATGTTTCTTTCCGTGGAGAGGGTGGAAATGTAGGCATTCCGGTGATGTGTGTGTGTGTGTATGTGAGAGTGCGCGCGCGCGCGCGCGCGCGCGCGTGCGTGTGCGTGCGTGTGTGTGTGCTGCGCTTTTCACGAAGAGAATGTGTGTGCCCCCTCTCCCCCCCCCCCCCCCCTCCTCTCTCTCTCTCTCTCTCTTCTCTCTCTCTCTCTCGGTGGTTCCCGTTGTCTGGCTACCGGCAAGGCGTATTTCGGCCGCTCCGGTAACTGTAAATTGTCCAGCATGCCTGTTGGAGGTCTCCCCTCCGCTTTAAAAGCGACCTCCAATGCTGCGCTAGCAGAACTGACACTTTGCCCTCGTCCAAAACAGAGGGCAGAGGAAAACCAAACAGTCGTCATCCTGCGTTTGACAACAATTACCGAACAGCCCCCTCCTGCCATGCTAACCCAAGGCCACAGCGTCGCGCGTGTCGCCATAAATGCCCGTCACAGCCACAGGACAGAAATCTATAAAAAAAAAAAAAAAAAAAAAAAAAAGTCAAAAGAAAAAGGCAAGTGAAAACTTATCTTCTCCGTCCGGCTTATTTTTGCCAACCCCATCTAGTAAGTATGTACTGTCATTTTTAACTGACAACCATCTTCCTAAGTCTTTAACTCAGCCTGCACAACACACTCGCACAGCGACAAGCAAAAAGAGATCGACATGGAGCAGTGTGACGAAGAATCTGTGTCAGTTGCACACGATGAAGTGTCGATGGTGGATTTTGGGTCAGTGAAGCCAAGTGCTGATCCAAACTGTGTCGATGAGTTTTTTGTGATGTGGTTTGTTAACAGGACCGACCTCCAGTAAGTGCACAGACTATTATTCCACCATGCAAAACTGAAGACACTGTGACAACTGCATGTGATCCTGATTTGCAACACAGAGATGAATCCGAAGACGTTCTTCAGGTCAATGAACAGAACGATCCTGCAGAGAATGTGACTATCAGTGACATTACGTCGAACCTACAGGAAATGATGAGAAATATGGACAGCATTCTTTCCACAAACAGAAAAAAAAAAAAAGTGCAATTGCCTTCCAGTAGCAATTCAACTGTGCAGAACGGAAAATCTTGATGACTGTGGATAAACGTTTGGCAATCACAATGACAAGCACGTCAATGTTTGGTGTTTCTTAATTGCTTCCTGTCACACGCACGAATCTCAAAGAGTTGTGGGCATCTGCAGTGTGTATAGCCAGAGAGGATATTCTGCACAGAATACTACTCGGCGGCGAACGTTTACAAATTCGACTGCTAGATTTGCATAAATCATGTATGGCTTTGGAATCAGTCACACCTGCACCGTATACCCTCTGTCCCCCTCTTGCTCGTCGGGTATTGCGAGTCTAACCCCCCCCCCCCCCCCCCCCAAAAGGGTAAGAATATTTTGCTAAACATGTCGATTCGTTGTAGGGCAATCATAGTTAACTGATAGTGCTCTCTTTAAACGTTTTTGATACAAATTTATCAGACTTTTGTAATATTGTGATTGTTTTTTTTTTGGAAGTGCTCAGTTCAGTGCGCTCGTTCGTGTGATTTTTTGCTGAGTTGTATGGGTGTGGGTCGTGTTGATTATACTCTTTAATAATCTGTCAATACTTTGGACGTTGAATAGCTGGTAGATTGAGTTATCTATGGCGCTGTTCATTTTGTAGGGATTTTTCGTCTGAGGTGCCGGGTCCAGCTGGCAGAGTGCTCTGGAGGGAGTGTCTGAACTGTTCCTTTTCCCTCCTGTGGTGTTGCAGTCTTCTTTGAGACCAGGACTCCCCCCCCCCCCCCCCCCCCCCCAAAGCCTTCTTCTTCAACGGTCAGTAGGCCTTACTACCTCCTGAGCAGTTCCCTGGTGTTGTTGCCCTCCGGATCGTTGACCAAGTGCTCCACTTTTCGACTTCGTTCCCCCTGTAACCAGTCGCAGGTGCGGGACCAGCTCTTCTTCTTCTGCGCCCAGTCTCAGAAGTGGTATTATTGTGTGGACTGCCATCAACGTGTCCGAAAATTGAGGTCAGACTGTTTTTTTTTTTTGTTAGTGCAAGTCTACCCCAGCTTGGACAGCAACACACCTGAGCAGCGATGTGAAGTCCAGCAGGATTTAATTCATGTCTCGAAAGACTGAAATCATGATTTGCTTTGAGAATGTTAGAAGTCCTTTCTGTTGTTGTTGTTGTTGTTGTTGTTGTTGTTGTACTTTGTCGTGAGTGATGATATCAATTCTTTTTCCAGCCTAACAGGGAGTGTAAGTGTACACACGTGTTTAATATAATCAAACTAGTCTTCATTTACATGTTGATGTTCAGATCATGTGCTGTAAAAAAAAAAAAAAATCATTTCCATCTTCTCATTGTTTATCAAATGTACACTCCTCGCTAAATCCCTATGCAAGCTGTTATGTTGTAGGCTGGGGTGAGTGAGTGAGTGAGTGAAAGAAAGATTTGATCCAATACACAAAACAACGTACACGCCTTCACACATCCAAGAGGCAGATCTAACAGATCGATTTACAAGCACCCCCTCACCGCACTCTGCGACACTTCCGTGAGTTGGGTTCCTAATGGCGATGTTGTTTTATGACATTAATTGTCGATATGTCCGTGTGTAATCTTTACATCTAGTTTTCGAACAGACCCATCCCATCGTTCCCCTTGAATGAGAATGGGCTTTGTAATCTTATCTCGTTAAATCATTCTCTCTCTCTCTCTCTCTCTCTCTCTCTCTCTCTCTCTCTCTCTCTTCTTGAGTCAACAAAAATCTTCGTATTCCTACCCCCCCCCCCCCCCCCCCCCCCCTCTCTCTCTCCCTCTCTCTCTTTCCTGCACCTTTCCACTTTTCACGAAGAGAATGTGTGTGTGTGTGTGTGTGTGTGTGTGTGTGTGTGTGTGTGTGTGTGCGTGCGTGCGTGCGTGTGTGTGTGTGTGTGTGTTTTGTGCGTGTGTGTGTGTGTGTGTGTTGCACTTTTTTCCACTTTTCACGAATAGTATGCGTGTGCCTCTCTCTCTCTCTCTCTCTCTCTCGTGTGTGTGTGTGTGTGTGTGTGTGTGTGTGTGTGTGTGTGTGTGTGTGTGTGTGTTGCATTTTTCCACTTTCATAAAGAGAATGCCTCTCTGTCTGTCTGTCTGTCTGTCTCTGTCTGTCTCTCTCTCTCTCTCTGTAAGTATGTGTGTGCGTGAGTGTGTGTGTGCGTGTACGTGCGCGCGCGGAAATGTGTGCTTCATTTTTCACGAAGAGAATATGTGTGCCCCCCCTCCCCCCCCCCCCCCCCCCCCCCCCCCCCCCCCCCCTCCCCCCCCCCTCCCAACCCTCCCTCTCTCTCTCTCTCTCTCTCTTCTGTCGTGATGGCACATTTTTTTTTTCGATAACTGAAATGTACCGTTCAATTCTCCACCTAACCCTTAGCCCCCACTAAAACGGACCATTGAGAGAACACTCCCTTGGACAAGATGCTGGATCGAGGAATTGCCAGAACGTATTTACTAAACAAACATTTTGTTTTGAACAGATGTTTGACAGAAAGACAGACGGGGAGAGAGAGAGAGAGAGAGAGAGAGAGAGAGGAGAGAGAGAGAGAGAGAGAGCAGAAGTTTATTCGGTATAGGCCGTTACCCCTTCTGAAGGGGGAAACAATACAATACACTTCTGAATAAACAGTGAATAATTAGACAATTATACAACGTGACCCGACAGTTGAGCATGACTCATACCAACTGTGTGTCATCCAACAACGTTTGAACGGAGTAAATGCAGTGCATCTTTTAAATGATGTATTACAAATATATGCAAACATTCTTCCATATTATTTCATTTCGATATGTCATAAGCAATACTGTATCAAACAGACATGGGCTTTTTACATATTTGGAGTGGGGGGGGGGGGGGGGGGGGGGGGGGGGGGGGAAATCATTTCGCAAATCTTGAAAGGCAGGACAGCATAGCAAAAAAAAATGTTGTTCATCCTCTTTTGGCATTCTCACACAATGGGCATATTTGAGCGTCTGCTCCATTTAGAGCACCGATACTTTTATGCCAACATATTGGCTGTTCCGAACCTCATCCTTGTCATTATAGTTCTTTAGATGCCTGTCAATGTCAAGCAAAAGGTACGCTTCACATTTCCTAGACGATTGAATTTAAATCTATCATATAAAGCTCAGTTTGTCTGTCTGTCTGTTTTCGCTTATACACGGCCACAGTTTTAGGCCGATCGCCACCAAATTTGGTATCGAGTATCCTTGGTGTCCTACAAACAGCAACGTCGGGTCGGCGACCACGTGACGCAATTTGCGTCTCTCTCGAGAGACAAACTCACCGGGGCGAGACGGGGTCGAAGCGCGTAAGTGCTAGTGTTCTATAAAATGTGTATCTGTCCCTGCTTTTGAACGTGTTCCCCCCGTTCTTGCTATCTGTGAAAATATTGATAATTTCAACGCTTTGATTTATGTAAAAAAAAAAAAAATTGCTTATTTCAACGCCTTGATTTTTATCCAAACAAACCCAGACCCGTTTTCATACAAAAAAAAAAAATCACGACTGTCGATGCCCAGCATGTTTTGTTTCGCAATTCTAAACTAAGCACTATTTTATACACCTTCTGTGATAATCTTTCCTCTTCCATACGCACAATTCTCAACCAGTAACTAATACATCGCAAATGAGAGTTGATGTACGAAGGATATCGACCTGTACAAGATCATTTGGGCAAGGAAGGTTGAACTTTCAAGCATCTTTTTTTTTTTTATTAAGCAAACAGGTGAACTTTTTTTTTAATTTCAAGAACAGCTTTTGCGCCATACTGAGCAATAGGTTGAACCGGCGCATCACAAGTTTAGGTACGAGAGAGAGAGAGAGAGAGAGAGAGAGAGAGAGAGAGAGAGAGAGGGGGGGGGGGGGGGTGGGGGGTGGAGACAGACAGGCAGGCAGGCAGGCAGACAGACAGAAACAAAAAAACACAGAGAGTAGGGTACGGGGGAGGGGGGAGGTTCTGTGTCTCCAGGTAGGCTACATAATTTGAATCAACCAATCAGTCGGGCAGTCGATCATTCAATCGATTACTGATAGACATACTAAGTACATAGTCTACCAACAACATCGGCAAGTTAGCATCATCCATTCCTTTCAATTTACAGCTTGCCAGAACTTGACTAAGAATGAAGTGCAGATTTTTAACATAAAACACGCTTGCGCTCGCAGGCGCGCACTCCCGCGAGTGCAACATCAACACTTTGCGCACGCGCGTTGTTGACACGTGCATATAAACGCTCACAACCCACACCCACTCACCTAAACACACCCACCCACACAAACATGCACGCACACGCGTGCTCACACACACACACACACACACACACACACACACACACACACACACACACACACATGAGAAAGAAACAAGCAAGCACACACACACACACACACACACACACACACACACACACACACACACACACACACACACATGAACAAAGAAAAGAGCAAGCAAACACACACACACACACACACACACACACACATGAACAAAGAAAGAAACATGGGAAAAAAATACACGCACGCGCACACACACACGCGCACGCACCCACCCACCCACCCACACATACATACGCGCGCGCGCGCACACACACACACGCACACACACACACACACACACACACACACACACACACTGAAATATTACAAGCAAACTCTCTCTCTCTCTCTCTCTCTCTCTTGATTTTATATGTATAGGACATTTTGCACCGTACGTGATGTGAAACCGTATTTCAAAAGATTTAACACAAAGAAGGTTTAGATGTAGTGTTTCAGAAACTGCTATACACTGTTATTGTTAAGAAACACATACAGATGGACTTACGTTGTCCTCTTTTGCAAAAAGGGAAAATGAAGATGAAGCGCATTTTGTTTGTGTTGCCCTGTATTAAGGTATGAACGCCATTCACACCACAAAAATATTACGATCATCCTAACCAGTTTCCCCTTTGATGAAGGGCAATGGACTTAATGAATAAATGTCATTCATTCATTCATTCATTCATTCTCTCTCTCTAAAACAGAACCACGCACGCACACACACACACACACACACACACACACACACACACACACACACACACACATACACAGAGACAGACAGAGAGAGAGAGAGAGCGCGCTTCACAACTGCAACAATACCTTTGAGAGTATCAGAGACAAAAGCGTCAGTGGCAACCCCACCTCTGGCAAGAAACGGAATCGGCGCAGCTCAGGTAGGACACGACTCGACCGTGTTAATGTGGCTGCTGTGCAATCAACACATCACGACACCCGGCTGTCAGTTTTACCCGCAAACCGTTGACAGGCGCAGCGTTCGCGCCGCTTGCAGCGTGAGGCGTGATCCCCGTTAACTCACACAACTGCCAATCAACCAGCCAACGTGCAGACAGCTTTCTCTCCTCCTCATACACCTCAGCGTCAATCATACCTACCACCGCCAGCCCCCCCCCCGAATTTACTACCAGACGTGAACAGCCCACAATGGTGCGAAGGCAGCAGCAGCACTAACAACCTTTACGAAGCCTCGCTCCAAAGCCTTACTCATCGTCACGAAAGCCTATGTTACATAATCCGGAGCCTGCGAGCCTGTTACGAAACTTGCGCTCTGCTGTAAGGCCTACATACATTCTGAATCGAACGCTGCTGTCTGTGCGGAATGTCTCCTAATTGCAGCCCAGCCAACGCCCACTGATGTGTCGTTGTCGGAGAAGGAGGAGGAGGAGGAGGACGAAGGAATCAATGATCTGTAGGCCTGCCATCGTCTGTCCCTGCGGCCGAGAAAGTCTGGAGTGACCTAGGAATAGCCTGCTAGGCTGCTAGTGATGGCGACGGCAGGATAAACACGACGACAGCACATAGTTCCACAACACGTTTCTCGTGTGTATGCGAGGATCAAATGGATTTGAAACGGAAGGAAGCTTGACCAGTTTGTGGTCTGCTTCAAGTTCATTTCCCATCTCTTCCCCATATATCCCCATATATATATATATATATATATATATAAAATTCATATGTGTACACACATCTATATCTATCTATCTATATATACTCTTTTTCGATTCTTGTGTAGATCTCTCTCTCTCTCTCTCTCTCTCTCTCTCTCTCTCTCTCTCTCCTCTCTCTCTCTCTCTCTCTCTCTCTCTCTCTCTCTCTCTCTCTCTCTCTCCCCCTCTCGCGTCTTCCCCTTCTCTCTGGGTTTATTAGTTTATTCTTTGTCACAAGTTTCTTCGTGTCGGCTTTCCTTAGGATTCTCCTAGTTCACCGAGTACTGTGATGAGTACACCGAGTGAGGATTTGACTTCATCCTCGATATTCCTCTTTTTTTGCACATGCCAGGGCGGAATGGAGCTAGTGGCCCCAAGGCTTCCGCTCCACCCACTCCCCACCCCCCTCTTTCCAAAGAAAGGATCTACAACTGCACATAGAATGGACATTTGTTCCCTCTGCCAAGAGAGACCTTCGGTGCGTCTCAGAAATTTGTCTACTATAGTGATAAACAATAAACAAGTGGGGTAGTTTTTTGCTCCCATAAGGAAACCTAACACAGAGTAACTTTTACTCAAGACTGGCACAGCTTTTTAAACCTGAATAAAGTCAGACAAATACAAAGACGAACAATCTAATAGTGGAGGAAAACAAGCGCAGGCCAACAACTAAATTGTCTTCATAGTAATGACTTGGCGCAACTTTGAACTCAAGGCGGGCGGAGGTGGGGGGGGGGGGGGGGGGGGGGGGGGGGGGGGGCCGGCAGGAGGTTGAAGATGTAAAAACTGGGAACATGAAATTAAGAAAATATGAAAACTCTTCACTGGCTGCATAAGGGAACCATCGCAATCCCTTTTAAAGGCAGATATATTTGTATTGCCTGCTCCGAGGCCTTTCGTCCGCTGGGTCGGAAACTCATCAGGGAAACATGGCTGGCTGTATCTGCGCTCCTGGCGTCAAATAGAGACACACCATAGTCCATAATACCGTGGTGTTCTCACCACCAAGGGTGCAAAAAAGAATCCAATAGCACCCCCGAAGCAGCCAGCGAAGAGTAGTAAGGAAAAACCAAACGAAAGTGTGGGGAGGAAAAAAGTTGCTGAAGAACTAGATATTTCGTTTGGTTTCCTTTACTACTCTTCGCTGGCTGCTTCGGGGGTGCTATTGGATTCTTTTTTGCACCCTTGGTGGTGAGAACACCACAGTATTATGGACTGTGGTGTGTGTCTCTATTTGACGCCAGGAGCGCAGATACAGCCAGCCGTGTCTCCCTGATGAGTTTTTCCGACCCAGCGGACGAAAGGCCTCGGAGCAGGCAATACAAATATATCTGCCTTTAAAAGGGATTGCGATGGTTCCCTTATGCAGCCAGTGAAGAGTTTTCATATTTTCTTAATTTCATGTTCCCAGTTTTTACATCTTCAACCTCCTGCCGCCCCCCCCCCCCCCCCCCCCCCCCCCCCCCCCCCCTTAAGTTCAAAGTTGCGCCAAGTCATTACTATGAAGACAATTTAGTTGTTGGCCTGCGTTTTTTTTCCCCCACTATTAGATTGTTCGTCTCTGTATTTGTCTGACTTTATTCAAGTTTAAAAGGCTGTGCCAGTCTTGAATAAAAGTTACTCTGTGTTAGGTTTCCTTATGGGAGCAAAGACTACCCCAACTTGTTTACTGTTTATTGTTTACTGTTCCCTGCCTCATTTCATTTCCAATTTCGTTTTGATTAAATCGAGGTTATTTTGTATTTGTTTCTGTCTGTCTTTGTGTTTGTCTTTCGATCTCCCTTGCATCCTTGGGTGGATCCTCAAGCGTAGGCTCAAAGATTACCCCCTACATTTTATACTATTTGCATAATATCTGTAGTTTTTCAGCAACTTTTTTTTCCTCCCCACACTTTTGTTTGGTTTCCTTTACTACTCTTCACTGGCTGCTTCGGGGGTGCTATTGGATTCTTTTTTGCACCCTTGGTGGTGAGAACACCACAGTATTATGGACTGTGGTGTGTCTCTATTTGACGCCAGGAGTGCAGATACAGCCAGCCGTGTCTCCCTGATGAGTTTCCGACCCAGCGGACGAAAGGCCTCGGAGCAGGCAATACAAATATATCTGCCTTTAAAAGGGATTGCGATGGTTCCCTTATGCAGCCAGTGAAGAGTTTTCATATTTTCTTAATTTCATGTTCCAGTTTTTTACATCTTCAACCTCCTGCCGCCCCCCCCCCCCCCCCCCGCCCCCCTTGAGTTCAAAGTTGCCCAAATCATTACTATGAAGACAATTAGTTGTTGGCCTGCGTTTCTTTTCCCCCACTATTAGATTGTTCGTCTCTGTATTTGTCTGACTTTATTCAAGTTTAAAAGGCTGTGCCAGTCTTGAATAAAAGTTACTCTGTGTTAGGTTTCCTTATGGGAGCAAAGACTACCCAACTTGTTTTACTGTTTACTGTTCCCTGCCTCATTTCATTTCCAATTTCGTTTTGATTAAATCGAGGTTATTTGTATTTGTTTTCTGTCTGTCTTTGTGTTTGTCTCTTTCGATCTCCCTTGCATCCTTGGGTTGATCCTCATGTTCCCAGTTTTTACATCTTCAACCTCCTGCCGCCCCCCCCCCCCCCCCCCCCCCCCCCCCCCCCCCCTCCGCCCCCCTTGAGTTCAAAGTTGCGCCAAGTCATTACTATGAAGACAATTTAGTTGTTGGCCTGCGTTTCTTTTCCCCCACTATTAGATTTTCGTCCTTGTATTTGTCTGACTTTATTCAAGTTTAAAAGGCTGTGCCAGTCTTGAATAAAAGTTACTCTGTGTTAGGTTTCCTTATGGGAGCAAAGACTACCCAACTTGTTTACTGTTTATTGTTTACTGTTCCCTACCTCATTTCATTTCCAATTTCCCCTCTTCCTGTTGGTCTGACGAGCTCACACACACACACACACACACACACACACACACACACACACACACACACTTCTTCTTCTTTTTTTAAATCCGGGAACGTTTTTCTTCTCCACACTGGTCCTGAACTGAACTGTGCAAAAGTGGCTGTCGACATGATCAGTATCTACTATACATAAACCGACTCGGAATTTCGTGCTGTTGTAGGACGTGTCATGATGAACACTACGCTGGAACAATTCTGTGGTCAGACTGAAACTTCCACTGGCATTGCACGTGCGTGTTCGTAATGCTGACCCTGATTCCAACTCTTCAAGCCTGCATATTATCATCACCGCCTGATGCAGATCGGCTTACTAGCCTAATTCGGTGGATATAATGCTGACTGATAATCAACTGAAACAACGTTTGACCTTGAACAGAAGCAGAGGTTATGTGACACTTGATGTCTGTCTGTATGCTGTGTGACTCGAGGTAGAGAAACCAGTTAAGCCCTGCTCCTGCATGTATGTATGTGTGTGCATGTAGCCTATGTACTTATGTAAGGTGTGTGTGTGTGTGTGTGTGTGGGGGGGTGTGTGGGGGTGGGTGTGTGTGTGCGTATGTGTTTGTGTGGGTGGGTGTGTTTGTGTGGATGGGTGTGGGTTGTGAGTGTGTATATATGCCCATGTCGGCGCGCGTGCGCAAATCGTGTGCGTGTGTTAGTTATCAAAGAGAGTGATAAAAACAATTCTATGGAGATCAGTTCTGACCTGTGACTACATGGAAGGGTTCTTCTGTTCACACCCTTTCAAAATATACTCAGACATCAACCAGGCCCGGGAGACACACAACACCTGCAGTGGTGGTCAGATATTTGAGCCACACTTACAGGGACGCCTTCATTGAAGTTGACAAAACTCGATTATGTGTTTTTAATGTTCTCATTTTAACCCAAAGCACACTAAGCTCAGGAGTGGGAGGGGGGTGGGGTGGCGCAGAACTCGGTTTAGCCCAAAACACCTCAAAAATGATAAATGTCTCCGATGGGTGTGATCGAAACCCACGACCTCCTCTCCCGCACACCTGAACATTAACCGCTGCACACCACGGCGGCTTGTGACTGGTCTCGCTTTTGTGCGTGACCACCCTGTTCCACTTTTGGTTTGTGACCGTCTTCCTTAAAAAGCAAACAAAGAAACAAGACAACAACTCCTCCCCCGCCTTGGCTTAAGGCTGTGTCAGACCAATTGGCATAGGCTAGAACACCGAGGCTACATCAAAACGTTGTTATGCTCTGCATAGTTATGCAGGGATTGTCTTCAGTCGTGACAAGCTCTTGGCATAACGTTATCAGTGTCCAAAATCCTCGAAGTCGGAGTGTGGCTGCCCACTTGGCAGGGTATTCAAAAACGGTCACACACGTGATGTTTTCATCCTTAGCTAATGCATTTGAACCATAGTGTTCAAGTACTTCGGCTGTTCGGCTGTTTCCCTGGAGTCTTTCAGCCGGGGTAAGACAACAACAGCAACAACAACAACTACTTCAAAACAAAACAAAAAAGAAAAAGGAGAAAAGGAAAAGAAAAAAAAAAAAAAAAAAAAAAAAAAAGAGAGAAAGTTTAAAAACGGACCGAATAATTGCACCATCCACGGATGTTGTGGGGGGCTTCATATTTTTTCTCTCAGTGTTTTCTTTCAGTGAAGAATCCGAACCTGGAATTCGGAATACCTTTTGCGCAGAAAGCATCTTCTTAACATTTAGTATTCATTTATCCGTTTGCTTGTTTGTTTGTTTATCTATTGATTTATTTTTATCTTTAACTGATCGGCAGTGGCTCCGAGGCTACAGCTAAGAAAATATCAACGTAGAATTCTGAAAATTATCTTCTCTTACCTTTAACCGGACACCGCTTATGCTTTTTAGACTGGCTGATGCGATTTATGCTCTGTCGTTTCGAGATTAGTTTTCACACAATGACTTAAGGATGTATGGATGTCTCAAGGATAGAACGCTTTAGCGATCTAGAATGAAAAAGTAAAAAAGAACGGGTGCTACGTATACCTATCTATCTATCTACCTATCTATCTACCTATCTATCTACCTATCTACCTATCTATCTACCTATCTATCTATCTATCTATCTATCTATCTATCTATCTATCTATCTATCTATCTATCTATCTGTACGTATGCATGCATGCATACAAGCTTGTATGTATGTATGTATGCATATGTATATATGTGTGTATGCATTTTTGTATGTGTGCATGTATGTATGTGTGTGCATGTAGCCTATGTACTTATTTACATATGTATGTATGCATATATGCATGTATGTATATATCCATGTATGTATGGACGTACATATGTATGCATGTACGAATGTATGTATGCATGCATGCATTTTCCATCTCCACATGGAAAAGAGAAAAGTGCCTCACGCAGATACAGACGACAGCAAATTTTGGAGGATATGCCACAGACTCCGAAGGGAAGTTAAGGAAAGGTAGTAAGGTCAACTGGTCACGTTCTTCCTTCGTTGAGCTCCATGAGCTGTGTGTGCGACTGGATCTAAGGCTGGAATTCGATGAAAACAGCGACAGTTTTGGAGTAGTACTCCCAGCTTCTGAGGATGGAGTAGTTCAAATGCGCTACAGTAATTCTAAACATTGTACAGCGCAATCAAAAGAATGCAAATGGACAAAGATACGCACCATTTTCAGCAGCTGCAACAACAAGGGAGAATCATCCGGGTCGCAATTCCGGATGCGGCAATGACCCACTCCATAGGACACCTCACCAACACCAACGTCAATGACCAAATAACCAGGTTCATCAACAAGGGACGTCTACAGCTGCTGGAGACCAATGCAGTGAACAACATCTACTATCCTGATACTTACCGGAGAGAGTGTGCTTTGTGCGGGTTTCGTTCTGACACAAATCCCCATGCCTTGAATGGATGTCGTCAACTGAGGGGCCTCTACACACAAAGACACGACAGATGCGTTGAGATCATCAGAGAAAGGAGCTACAGAAATGCATTGCGACGGATTTTGTGGATGTTTTTCAAAATAGGCCTGTCTCTATAAACGGTGTTGAAGATCTACCAAGGCTGAAACCTGATCTATGCTTCATCGACCATCGAAACTCGGTGGCATTCGTCATCGAGGTTTCAAACCCATTTGACACATTCATACAAACATGCTATGAGGGCAAATTTCAAAAGTACATGCCTCTTTGCTATGCTCTTAGTGATGCCGGATTTAGCACGAAAAGTGGTTGTTCTTGTAATAGGTTCACTAGGCATAGTTCATAAAAGAGTGGTTTCAGGACTTTCAATGTTAGGACTGCCCATAACAAAATGTAAACAACTCGCAAAATACTTGAGCATGTCTGTCATGATTGGGTCAAGGCGTGTTTGGTCAAGGCGGAATCACCTCATGAACCAGCATTGAAACTGACAGATGTTGACTTTCAAACTGTGCTTTAAATAGTATCAGCTGACTAAAGCACTGACAGACAAAGAATTGTGCGTGCGTGCATGTATGTATGTATGTATGTATGTATGTATGTATGTATGTGTGTATGTATGTATGAATGTATGTCTCTATGTATGCATGTGTGTTATTATCATATATATAGCGCCTATTCTCGGCTAGAGACCAAGCTCTAAGCACTTTACAATCCACACTCGTCGTTTACACAACGGGCTGCCTACCTGGGTAGAGCTGCCAGCTGGCGCTTCACTCAGTTGTTTCCCGTGTCATCCAGTCCATATCATTCAATATCGTTCACTCCATTTCCTTACTTCATTCTTTCCATTTCTCACGCAGGGTGCATGCTATGTGTAACGTATCATCCATACCAACGGCCAGACTGGCCTTCTCTTCCGAAAGCTGGTGATGGGATTTTACGTGTGTGTAAGATGTTATGCGTGCGTTCACACACGGAACCTCGGTTTATAGTCTCATTCGAAGGACTTTATGGGAAATGGAGTCAGAACCAATGTTAACTCCGAGGGACCCCCCCCCCCCCCCCCCCTAAAAAAAAAAAAAAAAAAAAAAAAAAAAAAAAAAAAAAAAGTGCCGGCGGAGATTCGAACCCACAACCCCAGGATCACCAAGATTACGAGTCCGGCGCTCTACCAACTGAGGACATGGATACATATGTATATGTATGTATGTATGCATGCATGCATGTGTGCATGGATGTATGTATCATCTCATGAACCAGCCTTGAAACTGACAGATGTTGACTTCCAAATTGTGCTTTGAATAGTATTAGATGTATACAGCTGACTAAAGCACTGACAGACAAAGAATCGGAGCTATCCAGAGAGAGAAAGAAGGACGCGGGTCCACAGAGAGAGAGAGAGAGAGAGAGAGAGAGAGAGAGAGAGAGAGAGAGAGAGAGAGAGAATGTGAAAGATAGCTTTTATCGATGCACCTGCAATCTGGACTGCTGTGCATGGTTGATTTGACAAGTTAATGCCTCAAAGTAATTGATATGTAGGCCTATGTATGTACTCCCCACGTAGACTTCGATCAGGTTTACTCTCTCTGACCTGTATTAGCTTTCAAATGGCTCGATGAATTGTGTGTGTGTGTGTGTGTGTGTGTGTGTGCGCGCGCGCGCGCGCGCGCGCATGTGTGTGTGTGTGTGTGTGTGTGTGCGCGCGCGCGCGCATGTGTGTGTGTGTGCATGCGTGCGTACGTGCATGCAGTCTGTGTGTGTGCGTGCATGTGTGTGTGAGTGCGTGCGTGCGTGCGTGCGTGCGTGCGTGCATGTGCGTGCGCGCGCGCGCGCGCGCGTGTGTGTTTTCAGTGAATGTGTTCATGTATAATTCAGTTCTGGGCCCAGTCCTTGACAACGATTTGTTCATGAGCACCATGGCAATGACTGATAATCACACATTAATTTTGTTGGTGTGACGAGAGCTGGGAGTGGGTCGGTGTGTCCTCTAGGGGAAGGACTTGGAATATTTTCTCTACTAGGTTATGATAACATTTCACCTCCACCCTCTCTCTTACTAGTTATGGGGGGGGGGGGGGGGGGGGGAAGCTACTTCCTGGTACCAGTCATCGAAAGAAACTTTTATAATTTTTTTTCGGGACTGTCGAAATACTCCATAGTGACTCAGGGATGAGTTTCCTTTAGGTTTGTACTCTTAAAAGTACTTGTAGCTCCGACAGACAGAATTAGAGAGAAGTCAAAAATTCAATACTGATTGAACAACAAAAAAATTGACACAAGTGAAGTGCACTTTCACACATCAACTGTACTTTGTTTATACAGGAGTGTGAAATACTAACATCAATGTCGCACAGTCAGTTCAAGCGGTGTTTTGCTTCTCATCATTCAGAGAGGGAAGTTTCTGGATGAGTTTGAGTTGCAGTCCACTTGGGATATCAAAACTTATCTGATGTCGGAGAGGATAGCTGATCTCTCTCTGATGTTGCTGGTGACTGATCCACTTCTATGGACCTGTTGTTAGTTGCTGGGCTGTGGCGTTTCTTCACTCCCAGGCATACCCAGGGTAGATAGGGACCCTGGTTTCTGGAACAAACGGAACCTGGTCTGTAGCTGAAAGGCTGGCTTGTCGAGTTCACACGCTTGCCCTCTGGCTTTCAGTAAAGTGTGTGAGATCTCAGCCAACAAAGGACGTACTGGACTAGCATAAGTACATCTGCCATAATTATCAGTCTCCACTTTTTGTTCAGAGTTTGAGTGGAGTTTACAAAAAAGGGGTTTGAGACAGTAATACGATGCTAAACAATTTTAGTCAAATAACTCTTCAGTTTTTCTTATGAATTGAATTGCAGCAACTTGGAATACACGTGGCCCAAGCACACATGTGGTGTAGGCTTAGAGCCACACGCTACAAAGCATTTCAACAATCACCAGTATTCATGAACCAACTTCAACTGAACATTTTTCACCTAGTACAGTCATACTGTTTTTCTGGTCAGAATTATCATTCAATTATCATCTTAACAGATAGTGTTGCATACTGGCAAAAGTCAGATTGTACGCAAATAAAGGTGGTGAGATTGTTAAAAAAAAAAAAGAATCTTAGCCAAGCATGGTAATAGCTTGTACCAAGTTGTGGCAAACAAAACTTTTTCAACAGAATACTCAGTCATCATCTTGATAGATGTCACCAAGTGTTGGCATAAAGTTATACTGTTAAACCACATGACATACATACAATCAATGCGCAGTCACAAAAAAAGAAACATAGTTTCAACTTACAGTTCTGGGAGATCAGTGAATCCTAGACAAGGAGATTCAGAGTACGTGAGATAACCATGTACTCTATCAAGTTTACCCCTGTTGCCTTTGTGGCTACACACTATTGTATCTACAGCTGGTCTGAGGAAGCAGTGATTGTTCACATTTTGCATCGAGGGCGAGATTAACGTCCTATCGGCCTGAGGCCCTTAAGGACAAGGTTCCTGCAGACAGAGGTCTGCATATTTGTGGCAACTGCTGTTGCCTGGCAGTAGTGGGTAGTTTCAATGGGGATCGTCGCATTTGTCTCTCTTGGAGCTCGTGGTCCTCTTGAACATTGGCTCAATTCTGGTCGTGATCTGCTTGAATGTTGGTTCAAATTTGGTCGAATGGGTTTGGGCGTCGGTGTGTGTTGCCTGCTGTCCCCTAAACATCAGGCTGTCTTCAGGATCACTGGGTGGCCATCTTCATGCTCGGGTGGCGATGGTCCTGTGCCACATGAAGCCGTCTCGAGGAGGGAGCAGGATGAAAGTCGCTGGAGCGCTGCACGAGTCCCTAAAACTTGGCGGGCACTCGCTGACTGCGGCTGAGAGGGCAATTTTTCAGCCAAACCCCATAAGAAGTGCCCCCGTGTCTGCCACCCCACAAAACAGCACGGTATCCTCCAGGCCACGGTAGCCACAGTCAGGCAGCGCTCCTTCACCGATCGCCCCACATCTCCAGGAGCCGTCCCCCGGCGACACAGGCTAGACCCGCCGTCACCCACATGGCTGGAAGGCTGTCTGTGCCGCCCCCGACACTGATCTCTCACATCAATGTCCCTCAAAGGAGAGCTACCACCTCTCCCTTGGCGTCCGCTGCTATGCCACACTCGCAGTGAACTGGTTTGTGCACCAGGGGATTCCACTTTTTATAGGCCAAACTGTCTATTCCGGTTCCTGTTCTGTTGACATTGTGCCACTAGAGACAAAGAAAAAAAAAAAAAAAAAAGGGGGGGGGAGGGGGGGGGGGGGGGGGGGGGGGGGGGGTTGGTCATCCCCCACCCCCTACAGTGGAAGGGAACAGTTTTGAACATTCGAAACACGCTTACACCGTAACAGTTGGGGTTGTTTTACAGCGCCTACATCAGCACATCCCAACTGACAAAGAGCTGTTTAACATAATTTCGTCATTCCCGGGTTTCGCGCACGACAGTCAGCTAGGAGTTGAAAAGGAAAGGAAGGAAACGAGCCAGACTTTGTCTCAGCCAAGAGTTGGCATGAAAAATCTATACTGCCGTTTGTGAGACAAATAGGAGAGAGAAAGGGGGGGGGGGGGGGGGGGGGGGGGGGGGGGGGGGATGGCGTGTGTGTGTTTGTACAGTTT